>ONZH01028878.1:0-547611 GCA_900303285.1 Rhinella marina
CAGAACAGGTAAGTATGCTTTTTTTAAAGTGGCTGGGTGGGCTGATCTGAGGTCTGAGGGGGGCGCGGGGCCCCCCATGAAATCATTGGAGCGGGGGCCTGGAGCAGTAGCTCCAGGTGCTCCAATTATAATCCGGCCCTGGCAGCGCGGCAGATATTAGAACATGGCAACCGCATTAAAGTGATGCGCGCGCCATGTTCTATGTATCGGACGGCAAGAAAACTCGGTATTGAGTTTCGGTACCGCACTAGGTATCGAAACCGTACCGAGTTTTCGATATATCGTGCAACACTACTTTATACTGTTCTTCAGAGTATAGTCTTTAAAAAGACTGTTGGGGCTTCCTATCCTACACAGAATACAGGCTTACAGTATATACTGTATACTGTTCTTCAGAGTATAGTCTTTAAAAGGACTGTTGGGGCTTCCTAACCTAACTCCTAACTAACTGCTTGCTGCACACACTACACTAGCTAACACTGTCTGTCTCTTCTCCTTCCCAAAGCACAATGAGGCTGATGCTGCAGGTCCCTACCTTATGTAAATTTAGGTCACATGTCACTGCCAGCCAATCACTGCTGGGGAGGTATAGGGGCTGTTACATCACAGCAGGCGTTCCCACAGGCTTCCCTTTGATGCTGATTGGCTGAAAAAACCGGGCATTTCAAACTTATTCGCACGAATAATCGCGAGTCCGCGCTGCCTCGGGATGCCGAGCCGAAGCGGGCAATATTCGTGCGAATCACGAATATTGCCGCTTCGATTCGCTCATCACTAATCCCATTCTAAATCAACAGGCATTAGCATTTGAGTTTTGTATCTAAAACACTCTGCTAGGAAGGCATTCTACAAGATTTTGGACCGCGGGAATGTTTGCCCATTCATCCAGAAGAGCATTTGTTAGGTTACACACTGATGTTGGATGAGAAAGCCTGGCTTGCAATCTCAGTTCTATTTCATTCCACAGTTTTTGATGGGGTTGAGGTTAGGGCTCTTTCCAGGCCAGTCAAGTTGTCCCACACCAAGCCACCCAACCATCTCTTAATATTATAAAAATGAGTTTCTGTCTGTCTGTCCGTCTGTCAGTCTGTCTGTCTTTCTGTCTGTTCTCTATGCGCGACCAAACTACTGGACCGATTTTCACCAAATTCGGCACACAGGTACATCAGATGCCCGGGAAGGTTTTAGACCAGGTCTCATCTCTCTAGGACATAACGTTCCTGAGATATTCCCAAAATATGACCTGCATTAGCCAATATTAGCCTGACAGCATTGGTTTTAAACCCCAACTGCCATTCTCTGCACAGACACACATAGGGAGGGCAGGTTTCCATAACAACACAGCCAGGTAATTAGCAGCCAGCTGAGGATCTCAGGTAACAATCCAGTCATTTCTTTAAAGGGGTGCTTTAAAGGGGCAGAGCGCTGTGGATGATACTGTTAAAGGGATGGATGATACTGTTAAAGGGGTATTCCGTTACCTTAAATATAAATTATGTTTTAGACTCATTTTAGACTATGACCGTTCAGTAGTAAATCTTCCACTGCTACCCATTGCGTGTCCTCATAAATTACCATGGCACCGACCTGTGATTCACAACACTCTCAAAAGAAGGACTTACAACACCTGCTCCAGGTTTCACTAAGCCACACCCCGACTCTGTCAGGCCACGCCCCCTTCCCCCTCCGCAGCCAATGGGGATTGAAAAAATGAAGGTAAAAATAAACTTCTGTCAGCTTCAGGGGTGGGAGAGTTTCTCTTTGCAACAACACACAGAAACATTAGATGAAATAGACTAATATTAGACTACTACCGTTCAGTAGCAATAAAAGATGTTTTCTTCCACTAAAAGGACTTAAAAGCAACCCCCCCCAAGGTCCTGCTAAACCACGCCCCCGGTCAGGCCACGCCCTCTCCCACTCCACAGCCAATGGGGATTGAAAAAATGAAGGTAAAAATCAACTTCTGTCAGCTACAGGAATGGGTGGGAAGGAGACTTCCTCTCTGCAATGACACACACACAAACATTAAATGAAATAGATGAAATATACCCAGGCAAAGCCGGGTCCCAACTGCCATACACATGGTCACATGCCCCTTATCAGCCAATAGAAGCTCACAGGTCCTTACTCTCTCTCTCCATGCGCACACAGCTATAGACCAGGTTTCTATAGCAACCAAGCTACTGTATTAGTCAATAGCAGTTCGCAGGTCCTTAAATATTCAGTCATATGATGTGTATCAGCCAAGTTCACATTTAATTTACCAGGTTTCCATAACAACACAGCCATAAATAGACTGTACCTATACTGGACTGCCATACTGGATGTCAGCATTCTTATAAATTGAAACGCTTTTATACTACTCATGCCTCCAAAAAGCAAAACGCATGGCTGCTGCTCGAGATAATGAAAACTCTCAGCAAACCCAAGCCCATCTCCATTCTGACAGGGTATGTCACAAACAACAGTGAGCTGCTGAAACTCCGCAGCAGACCCAAGCCTGTCTCCAATCTGACAGGGTATCTCACAAAAAACAGCGAGCTGCTGAAACTCCCCAGCAGACCCAAGCCCGTCTCCAATCTGACAGGGTATGTCGCAAACAACAGTGAGCTGCTGAAACTCCCCAGCAGACTCAAGCCCGTCTCCAATCTGACAGGGTATCTCACAAACAGCAGCGAGCTGCTGAACCTCCCCAGCAGACCCAAGCCCGTCTCCAATCTGACAGGGTATGTCACAAACAACAGCGAGCTGCTGAAACTCCCCAGCAGACCCAAGCCCGTCTCCAATCTGACAGGGTATGTCACAAACAACAGCAAGCTGCTGAAACTCCGCAGCAGAACCAAGCCCGTCTCAAATCTGATAGGGTATGTCACAAACAACAGAGAGCTGCTGAAACTCCGAAACATTGAAATAGATGAAATACACTAATTTTAGACTAAGACCGTACAGTAGTAATAAAAGATGTTTTCTTCCACTGCCACCCATTGCGTGTCCACATAAATTATCATGGCATTGCCCTGTAATTCTGGCCACCCTCGAAAGAAGGACTTAAAACTCCCGCCCCAGGTCTCGCTACGTCACACCCCCGACTCGATCAGGCCACACCCCCTCCCACTCCACAGCCAATGGAGATTGAAAAATTGAAGGTAAAAATCAACGTCTGTCAGTTGCAGGGGTGGGAGGGAGGATGACTTTCTCTCTGCAACGACACACAGAAACATTAAATGAAATAGATTAAATATACCCGTGCAAAGCAATGTTTTCTTCCACTGCTACCCACTGTGTTTCCTCAAATTACCATGGCATTGACCTATAATTCAGGCCACCCTGAAAAGAAGGACTTAACAGCACCCACTCTCCCGTCAAGGTCCCAGTAAACCACGCCCCCGACCCGGTCAGGTCATGCCCCCTCCCACTCCGCAACCAATGGGGATTGAAAAAATGAAGGTAAAAATCAACTTCTGTCAGCTGCATTGACTTTCTCTCTGCAACGACACACAGAAATATTAAATGAAATATACCCAGGCGAAGCCGTGTCTTTCTGCTAGTAACTTTAGAAATCTTGTTTTGTCCACTGGGGTGCAGTCATTTTGGAACATAAAAGGGTCTTCCCCAAACTGTTCCCACAAAGTTGGAAGCATATAATTGTCCAAAATGTCTTGGTATGTTGAAGCATTAAGATTCCCCTTCACTGAAACTAAGGGGCCTAGGCAAACCCCTTAAAATCAACATTATAGCACTATCCATCCTCCACCAAACTTTACAGTTTGCACAGTGCAGTCAGGCAGGTAATGTTCTGCTATCATTCACCAAACACGGACCCATCTATCAGACTCTAGACAGATCAGACTATCAGACTACCAGACTGATCTAGAGTAAAGTGGTGGCATGACTTATAGCACTCCTTCCAATGCTTGGCATTGGACCATGGTCTTTAAATAGGTCAGGATGTATGTTTAAACATTTTGGGCTGTCCATAATTTTTGGTTCAGTTGTCCAGAAAAAAAGTTGATGGTATGGGGGTCTGTATTTGTTATATGTGGACACTGCACAATACTACCTCTCTTGTCCTGTATACTGGGTGTAATTCTCAGTATCTGCTCTTACTCTGTATATATAGACACTGCGCAGTACTACCTCTCTTGTCCTGTATACTGGGTATAATTCTCAGTATCTGCTCTTATTCTGTATATGGACACTGCCCAGTACCACTTCTCCTGTCCTGTATACTGGATGTAATTCTCAGTATCTACTCTTATTCTGTATATATGGACACTGCACAGTACCACTTCTCTTGTCCTTTATACTGGGTGTAATCCTCGGTATCTGCTTTTATATAGACACTGCACAATACTACCTCTCTTGTCCTGTATACTGGGTATAATTCTCAGTATCTGCTCTTATTCTGTATATATGGACACTGCACAGTACCACTTCTCCTGTCCTGTATACTGGGTGTAATTCTCAGTATCTGCTCTTATTCTGTATATATGGACACTGCACAGTACCACTTCTCGTGTCCTGTATATTGGGTGTAATCCTCAGTATCTGCTCTTATTCTGTATATATAGACACTGCACAGTACCACTTCTCCTGTCCTGTATACTGGGTGTAATTCTCAGTATCTGCTCTTATTCTGTATATATGGACACTGCACAGTACCACTTCTCCTGTCCTGTATATTGGGTGTAATCCTCAGTATCTGCTCTTATTCTGTATATATAGACACTGCACAGTACCACTTCTCCTGTCCTGTATACTGGGTGTAATGCTCAGTATCTGCTCTTATTCTGTATATATGGACACTGCACAGTACCACTTCTCCTGTCCTGTATATTGGGTGTAATTCTCAGTATCTGCTTTCATTTTGTATATATGGACACTGCACAGTACTTCTCCTGTCCTGTATACTGGGTGTAATTCTCTGTATCTCCTCTTATTCTGTATATATGGACACTGCATAGTACCACGTCTCCTGTCCTGTATACTGGGTGTAATTCTCAGTATCTTCTCTTATTCTGTATACATGAACACTGCACAGTACCACTTCTCCTGTCCTGTATACTAGGTGTAATTATCAGTATCAGTTATTTTTTGTATATATATGCACGCTGCACAGTACCACATCTCATGTCCTGTACACTGGGTGCAATTCTCAGTACCTGCTCTTATTCTGTATATATGAACACTGCACAGTACCACTTCTCATGTTATGTATACTGGGTGTAGTTTCAGTATCTGCTCTTATGTGTATATGTACGGACACTGACCAATGCCACTTCTCCTGTCCTGTATACTGGGTATAATCCTCATTATCTGCTCCTATTCTGTATATGTGGGCACTGCACAGTACCACTTCTCTAGTCCTGTATATTGGGTGTAATTCTCAGTATCTGCTCTTATTCTGTATATATGGACACTGCACAGTACCACTTCTCTAGTCCTGTATACTGGGTGTAATTCTCAGTATCTGCTCTTATTCTTTATATATGGACACTGCACAGTACCACTTCTCCTGTCCTGTATACTGGGTGTAATTCTCAGTATCTGCTCTTATTCTGTATAAATGGACTTTGCACAGTACCACTTCTCGTGTCCCATACACTGGGTGTAATTCTCAGTATCTGCTCTTATTCTGTATATATTGATGCTGCACAGTAGCACTTCTCTTGTCCTGTATACTGGGTGTAATTCTCAGTATCAGCTCTTATTCTGTATACATGGACACTGCACAGTACCACATCTCTTGTCCTGTATACTAAGTGTAATCCTCAGTATCTGATCTTATTCTTTATATATGTACACTGCACAGTACCACTTATCTTGTCCTTTATACTGGGTGTAATCCTCGGTATCTGCTTTTATTCTGTATACATGGACACTGCACAGTACCACTTATCCTGTTCTCTATACTGGGTTTAATTCTCAGTATCTGCTCTTATTCTGTATACATGGACACTGCACAGTGCTACTTCTCTTGTCCTGCATACTGGGTATAATACTCAGTATCTGCTCTTATTCTGTATATATGGACACTGCACAGTACCACTTCTCTAGTCCTGTATACTGGGTGTAATTCTCAGTATCTGCTCTTAGTCTGTATATATGGATAATGCACAGTACCACCTCTCCTGTCATGTATGCTGGGTATAATCCTCCATATCTGCTCTTATTCTGTATATATGGACACTGCACATCATGGTTGCAAACACTTTTGTAAATTTACAGACAGTACACAATCAGGTAATTTTTTTTTCCTGTCGTCCTTAGTGTCCAACAGAAAACCCCTCTCTTTGATTTGTTTTTCCAGTTTCCACTATGCTTGTGCCAATACATGAAATGCGCAGTGCAAATCACACACTCTTCCTCTTGCAACCAGGGCTCTGAAGAAATGGTCTGAGTTAAAGGGACTGTTCAGAAGTTTGTCACCGGGTTCTGCCAGTTTCTTTTACTACTGAGAGGCCCCTTTAATTTTGGGATCTTTGTGATTCAAGGCATTATGTTGAGGCTGTGATATAGGGCTATGGTCTTTAAAATAGGTCAGGATGTATGTTTAAAAATTTTGGGCTGTCCATAATTTTTGGTTCAGTTGTCCAGAAAAAAAGTTGATGGTATGGGGGGTCTGTATTTGTTTTAGCGATTGTACTTATTTCATGGGATAAAGGAGTTGTATGCACTACTTGTACATAAGTTAGCAACGTTCAGGGGACATACTATATTGAAATGGATGGCACATATTAATATCTCTGCATCACCTAACACATATTCTGTGCATCCAAAAAATTCCCTGATGCAACTAGTGAAAAATAATGAAGGATGGTATGTGCTTGCTGTGTATTTTAGTGTTTGCATATGTTGTATACTGTATGTATGTATATGCTATATATGTGTATATACTGTATGTAGTTTTCTATCTGTATGGCAAAAGTGTCAGTTCTTGTTAGTGGCATTGTTTACCCTTGACTAGGTTCTAAGGATCCCCAAGATTTTGAGTTACCCTAGTTGGGAAATAGGCACATAATCATGTTTGATCATGCTGTGATGAGTGTGAGAGATTGCAGGACAGAACTGGTGAAGTACAGATGGCACTGGGGATTGACTGTATATTTGAAAAGGTCATCCAACTTAAGCTCATAAGGCATGCAAACAGTAAAAAAATGCATAATGTAATGTGTGAGACAGAATGCCAAAATCTATAGCTAAATGGAATGCTATGCAATGTCAGCCACTAGGTATCTGCAAAAAAGTATGTAAGGTATTGTAACCTTAAGCTAAAAAAAAGGTAGCACTCACTATATAACAATAGTGTAACATTTTAAATAGCTATATAGTCTGGACAGTTGAAAAGAACAGTTCATCAAGTTCCAGGTATGGGTGGGAACATGAATTAAGAAGTTCTACACATTTTCATAAGCATTAATATTATTTCTAGAGATGAGCGAATCTATTCGCCGCTTCGTAGATTCAATACGAATCTTCGTTTTTTTCTACACCGAAGCGAATCCAAATCTTTTCAGAATCGCTTCTGAAGATTCTTCTTAAATCTTTGTACACTAACGCTACGTGCGCATAATATAATTTGTAGGCGTCCACTATCTGTCCTAGTGGACACACTAGGTAATGACTTTCACTCCACCAAGGCCGGACACCTTGATGGCATGTCTTGGGTGAACCACAGCAAACCATGATATACATCTCCTCTAATAGGTTTTCTGAACCATTCTAGTAGACACATACCTTCCTTCATATATGAGGTCTGTCACTGCCTCCCTATCAAAGTGTTTGCATAGACATATAGTTGTAGTTCCCTTGATTAAAGCTCCATTTTTGTTTTATTGATCTGAGTCTCCATTCCAGAGTTGATACATTTTCTTAATATGCAAATTAAACCTTTGATGTAATGGCAGCATCACCGTTGCTATCATTGCACCCAAGTTCCACTGTTTTCAGTGATTAGGCCCTCCTTCAATGCTTTGTCACTGCCTGGCCCTGTCAATCAAATACTGAACTTAAAGGGGTATTCGAATCTCACAAATGTAGTTTGTATAGTTAGATATAGCCATACAAATATTATTACTAATAGAATGTATTTATATAAAATGCACCATTTAGAAGATTTGCCTATTTGTATAGGCATTGTCCCACACACATCAGTCAGGCCATTGCCCCTAGTCACGACCACCGCGGCCATGTAGTAGTGGTGGCCAGCTTGCTCTTGTTCAAACCCCCTCTGAGGAAACTGCTGTATTGTGAATGCACATTGCATGAGACACATCTTAGGGTACTTTCACATCTTGGATGCTACCAGTCCAAAACGCAATGGTAAGGATTCGTCCAAAATGCAGACTTTATAAACTGATCCTGCTCCATAGAGATGAATTGATCTTGGAACAGGATCCGTTTCTCTGCGTTTTGGAAGCGCAGACAAAAATGATACAACCCTAAGATGTGTCTCCGCGTGCTCATGCAACATGCATCCACAATACAGCAGTTACCTCAGAGCGGGTTTGAAAAGGAGTAAGCCGGCCACCACTACTACATGGCCGCGGTGGCCGTAACTAGGGGCAACAGCCTGACTGATGTGTGTGGGACAATGCCTATACAAATAGGCAAATCTTCTAAATGGTACATTTTATATAAATACATTATATGAGTAATAATATTGGTATGGTTATACAGTGCCTTTATATTATACAGTGCCCGAACTTTTCAACCTTTTGCCACATTTCAGGCTTCAAACAAAAAGATATAACATTTTAAATTTTTGGTGTAGAATCAACAACCAGTGGGTCACAATTGTGAAGTGGAACGAAATTTATTGGATCATTTAAACGTTTTTTGTAATAATAAAACTGAAAAGTGGGGCGTGCAAAATTATTTGGCCCATTTACTTTCAGTTCAGAAAACTCACTCCAGAAGTTCATTGAGGATCTCTGAATGATCCAATGTTGTCCTAAATGACTGATGAAGATAAATAGAATCCACCTGTGTGTAATCAAGTCTCTATATAAATGCACCTGCTCTGCCACTTGGCAGAGTCACTGGGGACCACTGGACCCAACCCTGGGCAGCCAGACAATAACGACCACTTCCGAAGGGCGAAATAATACAGAAGGCAAAACACAAATAATAGGTAACAGTTCACACCAACACGTGCTGCGCAACTGCGCTTGGGACTAGAGCCAGAGCTTTGGCTACACAGACCTCCAGACGGGTGACGCCCACCGTGAACCCGTGCTCCAGGAGGTGGCTACGGCACAGCCACAAGCGTGGCCTTCAAACACTCAGAGTGATACACACTACACGAAAAGACAGACAGTGAAGCAGGTACGTGGAACCACACACCAGTGCAAGAAAGCACTCAAACACACACAATACACCATTCAGTGTCAGATAGCAAATGGACAGGACCGTATAGCAGTCACACATGAACAACAAGGCACCAGCCCTGCCCAGCAGAAGCTCAGGGTTTAAATAGCAGCGAGCTAATTGGCAGAGGCGTGGTTACTGACATACTTCCTGTGAACGCCTGGCGGAAGTGACATCACCAGAGGTCTCAAAGAGCTGGCACATGACCACTTCCTGTGCTGGACCTTGTTCACTGCAGTAAGACTGTGGGCGCAAGGATACCGCACTGAGATTCGCCCGTGCCCCTTCAACACCCGCAGCCCGGGAGGGCAAGCGACCGCGTGCACGACGTCGATGCACGCGCCTTACATGCTCTGTGATAGTCTCAGGGTTCTGTTTAAAGCACAGAGAGCATCATGAAGACCAAGGAACACACCAGGCAGGTCCATGATACTGTTGTGGAGAAGTTTAAAGCCGGATTTGGATACCAAAAGATTTCCCAAGCTTTAAACATCCCAAAGAGCACTGTGCAAGCGATCATATTGAAATGGAAGGAGTATCAGACCACTGCAAATCTACCAAGACCCGGCCGTCCCTCTAAACTTTCATCTCAAACAAGGAGAAGACTGATCAGAGATGCAGCCAAGAGGCCCATGATAACTCTGGATGAACTGTAGAGATCTACAGCTGAGGTGGGAGAGTCTGTCCATAGGACAACAATCAGTCAAATACTTCACAAATCTGGCCTTTATGGAAGAGTGGCAAGAGGAAAGCCATTTCTCAAAGATATCCATAAAAAGTCTCGTTTACAGTTTGTCACAAGCCACCTGGGAGACACATCAAACATGTGGAAGAAGGTGCTCTGGTCAGATGAAACCAAAATCCAACTTTTTGGAAACAATGCAAAACGATAAGTTTGGCGTAAAAGCAACACAGCTTATCACCCTAAACACACCATCCCTACTGTCAAACATGGTGGTGGCAGCATCATGGTTTGGGCCTGCTTTTCATCAGCAGGGACAGGGAAGATGGTTAAAATTGATGGGAAGATGGATGGAGCCAAATACAGGACCATTCTGGAAGAAAACCTGTTGGAGTCTGCAAAAGACCTGAGACTAGGACGGAGATTTATCTTCCAACAAGACAATGATCCCAAACATAAAGCAAAATCTACAATGGAATGGTTAAAAAATAAACGTATCCAGGTCTTAGAATGGCCAAGTCAAAGTTCAGACCTGAATCCAATTGAGAATATGTGGAAAGAGCGCTCTCCATCCAACCTCAAAGAGCTCGAGCTGTTTTGCAAGGAAGAATGGGCAAGAATTTCAGTCTCTAGATGTGCAAAACTGATAGAGACATACCCCAAGCGACTTGCAGCTGTAATCGCAGCAAAAGGTGGCGCAACAAAGTATTAATGCAAGGGGCCGAATAATTTTGCAACCCCCACTTTTCAGTTTTATTATTACAAAAAAGTTTAAATGATCCAATAAATTTCGTTCCACTCGACAATTGTGACCCGCTTGTTTTTGATTTTTCACCAAAAATTTAAAATGTTATATCTTTTTGTTTGAAGCCTGAAATGTGGCAAAAGTTTGAAAAGTTCCAGGGGGCCGAATACTTTTGCAAGGCACTGTATCTAACTATACAAACTGCATTTGTGAGATGGGAATACCCCTTTAAATCGGGTGAATTACAGTTATATGTCGATGCAAACAGTTTGATAGGCAGGTAGTTGGTGACAGATTCCCTTTAACTTATCACAAACACCTTTTGATATAATACAACATGATACACAGGTATGTTGCTGATTTCTTATCTTTTCTCAGGCTATATCTATTTTTCCGTTGCAAAATACAACTCATAAAGCGTCAAGGTCTTATTGTAAACGAGTAAATATGACATACCATTTACAAGGGTTTTCATGAGGACATGTCAAGGTTGGTAATGGTTGGTTCAAAGGTCATTAACTCCTTAGTGACGACCAGCCTGTTTTGGGTCTTACTGACCAAGTGATTTTTCTCATTTTTTCATCATCACCTTTTTTAGTTTTTGCCTATGCAGCCGTATACAAGTTTGTTTTAATTGCACCATCTTGGGGTACACATAACTTACTGATAACCTTTTATTAACTCTTTCTTGGAGGGGGATAGGGAAAAACAACAATACTGCCACTGAGTTTTTACGTTATGAGTTTTGCAGCATTCATTTTTAGCATAAATAACAATAACTTTATTCTTTCGGTCAGTACAATTACAGCAATACCAAATACATACTTTTTTTTACATTTTACAACTTTTGCACAATTTAAAAAAAAAAGAAAATGTTTTTGCATTGCCACATTCCCAAGACCCATAACATTTTTTATTTTTCTTTCTGTGAGGGCTTGATTTTTGTGGGCCAACTTGTCATTTTCATTGGTATCATTTTGGGGTACATAACACTTTTTGATCGCTTTTTTATTCTGTTTTTTGGTGACAACCAAGAATACAGCAGCAATTCTGGCATTTATTTTGTTAGTTTTTTATGGCCTTCACCTATATGGGAATTATTTACATGATATCTGTTTAGTGTGGGAAAGGGCAATACCAAACATGTGGAGATTTTATTTTTGCTTTTTTCCATTAAAACACATTTTTTCAATGGAAAATAGCGTTTTTATTTCAATTTTTTAATTTAATAAATCTTTTTTTTTACTTTTTTTTTAACTGTTTAACAGTCCCACAAGGGGGCTATAATAGGCAATTTAAGCTTCTAAAATACATTAGACCAGGGGAGATTTATCAAAACTGGTGTAAAGGAAAACTTGCCTAATTGCCCATAGCAGTTAATCAAATTCCACCTTTCATTTTTCAGAGCTCCTTTAGAAAATGAAAGGTGGAATCTGATTGGTTGCTATGGGCAACTAACTCAGTTTTCCTTTAAACCAGTTTTGATACATTTCCCCCACTATTTCTATACTTGCAATCAAAACATTGATGGTTAGCTCATCTCAGTCTGATTGTCCTCAAACTGGAAACCTGAGTACAAGGAGACTATCTTGGACCAGAAACAGGTTTCTAGAGAACTTGTAGAAAAATACATTCACTTCTCCAGCACTCCCATAAAACATATCTTCTTATTTATTCAGTTACAATTAAAAACATCTTGTACAAAAGCAAACAGTAGCCAACATCTTTCAGACTCAGAAAGTCTAGTCCTGTGATGGCTAACCTCTGGCACTCCAGCTGTGGTAAAACTACAACTCCCAAGATGTACACTTGCTTGGCTGTTCTCAGAACCCCACAGAAATGAATGGAGCATGCTGGGAGTCGTAGTTTCACCACAGCTGGAGTACCAGAGGTTAGCCATCACGCAGTCCTTTGTCATGGCACAGGAATCACTCAGATGCAACAATTGATTACTGCAATGGTTAACCCACAACAGACCAAGCTTGTGCAACATCTTTTTTAGGTCTATATTGACATTATTTGAAATAGCATTGCAGTTTCTTTCTCTGCAGATGCAAAACTCTATCAAATTTAGTATGCATAATGGTTTGGTTTAATGAAACTAGTAAAAATAGAGCACATAATTTCTCTTATTTAATCCCTGTGGGGAATGGGCAGCTAATTTTATTATCCATTTCTCTGCCTCATAATTTATGCTCCCAATCCTCTCCTCTAAGGGCTTGTTCACATGGCCGTTGTGTGGCCGTATTTGCGGCCCACATATGGCGGGTCTGCAATACATGGGCACCAGCCGTGTGCACCCCGCATCACGGATCGCGGACCCATTCACTTGAATGGGTCCGCAATCACAGAGATGCGGTGCGGTGCGGGACAGAGGCACAGATCGGAACCCCACGGAAGCACTACGGAGTGAAGTGAATGGGTCCATGATCCGCATGCAGAAGCACCACAGTAGGTCCAATTTGTGGTCCGCAGCACGGGCACGGCCACACAATGGCTGTGTGAACAATCCCTAAGGATGAGCAAACCAGTTCCAGGTTCGGTTCGAACTTTGCTTTTTTTCAGATGGCAGACGAACCAAAATATGTTCAGGATCGCTGTTTTTTTTTTTGTTTTGTTTGGGGGGAGGAGGGGTAATAAGCGACTTGTGTTCTACCATCAATCAAGCATAGCATATAAAATACTAGTGAAACCTCTGTGTCAGGTCATCTCACATATTTAATTTATAATGTATTTTTTTGTTTGTTTGAAAAACCATGTACATCAGTGATTGAGAATTAAATATTAGGGCTAAATCTGTTTATTATATCTGCACACACAGTACAGCTCCTCTTTTTGGGTGGGGGAGTTATTGAATTTAATGAAACTGGCATGTAGGTGATCAGTACACCAATAAACAATAGGGTAACAATTTACCTGTGAGTTACAATTACAAATGTCCCCGCACTGCTGCAGCTGCTCCCGACATCAGATGTTTTCATTCTCGCATGGGGAGAAGCAGCAGTGGCGGTGCGGAGACCAGGAGCGACTTGGGTGCCGGGGAGCCAGGTAAGTAGAATCAGTGTGAGGGGCCCAGCATATGGGGGGGGGGCATTTGTTAGTGTCGGATAACCCCTTTAACACAATATTAAGGCTGGTTTCACACAAGCAAGTTCAATGTGTTGAACTCCCAGCATGTGTGTGTGAGAGCACCTGTCCTGACCTACGTAGCACTGACAGGATCGCATAGCTTTATATAGATTTATTATGCTATATAACCCTTAGAGTACTGGAATGTATTGTATAACACTTATATAATGCTGTCAGTGTTATTCAATACATTCCAGAACTCTAAGAGCTCTTTCACACAAGCAGATGCCGTTCAAGGAATCCGCTGCGTGTAAGAGAGCCAAGCCTTGTGCAGGACAGCAGAGACATGGAGCATTAGCATGATTGATAATGCTCTGTGCCTCTCTGTGATCTTTTTACTACAAAATCACAGTGACAACTTTATCTCACTGTGATTTTGTAGTAAAAAAAAATCACAGAGAGGCACAGAGCATTAGCAATCATGTTAATGCTCTGTGTCTCTGCTGTCCTGCTCGGGGCTTGGCTTTCTGACACGCAGCGTATTCCATGCACAGCATCCGCTTTTGTGAAAGAGCCCTAAGGGTTACATAGCATCACCTCCACTTCCCCTTTCATGGACACGTTCTTGTCCCCAACAGCAGCAGGGCACAGCATCGCTCACACTATCCCTCCTTCCCATCACATATGTGAAGTCAAGCGTTGCCACGCCGTGTAGGAGCTGATTGGCTTGGGCGAATGTAGCCACAACGGTGAGCAGTTGCTCAAGTGTATCAAGCAGCAAACATCCCACTGGCTGCCAACTCCAACTGGGAAAGGTGGTCAGCGACAATGGACACGACATCCTGGCTGCCCTGAACCTGGAGGAAATAAGACATGCTTCCTGTGTGGCCTTTTAATAAAATGCAATGGTTTACGCAAGGTGCTGGCAATGTCCAGGAGATTGTCCCTCTTTTCAGCCATTCTCACATGTTGAGGAACGCTCTCCTGGACTTGCAGAATGGTAAGCAGCTACACCTCTTAATCTGTGACATTCTAACTCACTGGAATTTAACATTGCACATAATGGAGCATCTGTATGAGCAGCGGAAAGCCGTGAATGATTTATTCATGCACCAGACCGCCTCAGCAGGCAGTAGGTGTTGTTTCCAGGTTGGGCAGTTCATGCTGCAGTTGTCCCTCATCCCCTCATATGTTTTTTTGAAGAGATGCTGATGCTCATGCAACAGGTGGCCCTGTAGCTGTTGAGGACCCACAATGAGAAACTCCCATGGGGAAAAAAGAGCAGGTGGAGGAGAAAGAGGTTGATAATGATGACCCAATCGTCTCAGTGGGGGATGGAGGTGGAAAGAACTGGCTCCTCAGGGAACGCTGGCCAGAATGGTGACCTGTAGATGTGCTTGCTTACACAGTGACAGGTGGTTCGGTGACATCAAGCAGTCTGATTATTACTGGATAGCCATGCTTTTAGACCCTCGATATCAAGCCAAAATGGTGGAATTTTTTCCTCTGACAGAAAGGGGGGGAAAATTACGTTATTAACAGGAAACACTGTGTACGCATGCCGCAGCTTACAGTGAACAGACTCCTGCCACCAGCATTTCTGAAGTAGAGGCCCCCAATCCTGCCGCCATGAGCAGCACAAGCTTCAGCAGCAGTTTTTACTCGTGTCATGACTAGACTTTCTGAGTCCGAAAGATGTTGGCTAATGTTTGCTTTTGTACAAGATGTTTATCGTGGTAACTAAATAAAGGAGATATGTTTTAGGGAAGTGCTGGAGAAGTGGATGCATTTTTCTGCAAGTTCACTATTTCTATAGTGCATTGTATTTTAATGTCAGTGCTGTACTGACATTGATCAGCAGGGAAACACTGGAGGCAAGGTTGAGGTGTACACTAGGTCTCAGCCTGCCTTCACTGACATCCGCTTCCTCTTTAACCGCTTACATGCAGCGGGCACCATTGGCCGCTCTCCACTGCATGGGAAACCCATGCAGCGCTTAGATTGGGACACTGTGGAAAGGTGGCAGCCCAGCCTAAGACCCCTTAGTGACCACCATAAAAAGGTGTATTGGTGGTCACTAAGAGATTAAATTACCTAAAAAGACAGCTAAACATCGTAAACTAGAAAACTGAGCTGTTTTCTGAAATACAAAATATGAATTACTGTATTTATATGAATTAATGTATTATTTAAATGCTTGTAAGTAAAAAAAATATTTTTTTTTGCAATTTATGAAGGTCAATACTGGAAAGTTGATGGGAGTACTACGATTGGTCAATTCTATAAATCCTTCTAAAGTTTTTTTTGCTTGGGTGCCAGAAGAGGAAATTGATTGTATAAAGATGTTTATCGTGGTAACTAAATTGATTGTATAAATTGATTGTATAAAGAATTAAATTAACTGGAATTGTTTTATATAGTGCGATATTGGAAAGAGACAATGGGGAGACATGGGACATTGTTTCCACCTGCCAAAGTTTAAACTTTTCTTAAATACTTTAATTCAGGAAATATGTGGCTAGGCCTATAGTTATGGCTCTGGAAGTCCCCCAGTTAGTCAAGCAGACCTCACCAAAAGTGTCCATCAAATATATGACTCGGAATGAATACTTGAAATCAGTCTTTTTCATTGGAACTATATGGAGTATCCTCATCATACTCTGCAAATGAAGAGTGAATGAAAATATTTTGAAGATAGATTAGAATGGATTCTGTGAGGTTTATTTATTTCACTCACATATCTCTGCCATATTTCACAGCTCCTTACAGACATTATCATTACTTGCTGTCTCCAATGGAGGTCAGTATCTAAGATCTAAGTTCCTTATCAGTATATCTTCAGTGTGGGAGGAAGCTGGAACACCCAGAGGAATCCCATGATAACTTACAAACTCCATGCAGATCTGATTCAAACCTAGGACCCCAGCGCTGCAAGGCACCAGTGCTAACCACTGAGCCACTGTTCTACCCTAGGTTTTTGTATTCTTTTGAGATGATTTTACTAACTAATGTAAGTTATGATGCCAAGGCAACAATTGCCTATTAGCTCTAAAAATATGATATACATCATATCACATACACATCATATTAAACTGTGACCCACAGTGCCTGTATGATTGTTCTCAAGAGGTTTAGAAGAACCTTAAAATAGTAAGTATGTGTCACTGCAACTCTTGATAGATATACAGTTCTAGACACAAATGTTGCTACCCAGCTGTTTCCATTGCCGGGTTAAACATGTGAGCTATCTAGTCCTCTTAGCAGTAGTCTACAGCACATCTGCACTGTGAACTCCATGAAATAAAGTACAGCATCTTTGACACTAATCTTGCGCTTCTGTTTTTAAGCTACTGTAATTTATGCATACAATTTTACAGGTACTTCCAGCAAGCTTTGTAATATAACTTTTAGCCACTAATGCCTCAGTTACTTGTTACTGTATTTTTAGCAATAAATTTATAACACGCATTCAGATCACATGTCCAGAAATATTTGAAGTATCTGCAGCTGCTTACATTGCAAGAGTTCTCAACTACATTCCTGACGTGATTCATACAGTACGTCTCAGATGCTGCCACAAACTGAACAAGAAAATTAGGGAATGAGTAAAATCTCTTGGAATCCAGATTGTCGTTTAATGCCTAATAATCCTCTCTTTAAGTCCTTCATTCATGTATTTACATCATCAAAATCACAAAACCATCAGGAAATAGTAACCAAGCCGTACTATTTACACCTGATTCCAGCTAATACTGCCCTGCACAGTCATGATGAAGTCTAATTCAGCGGAACCTAGCATAGGAAAACTAGCTATTGTTTGAATCAACTTATTACATGAAATAGATTTTAAACACACATTTATTTTTTTTCCAATTTTTATGTCAAATATTGCAGTTTTAGAGCTCATGCCCATGACCCTGTGCCGGCCAGGCTCGTATTGCAGCCCGCAAACAGTGGGTCCGCAAAATACGGGCCCCCGGCCGTTCTAGCATGGCATCAAAATCCGGACATTCAGTGCGGAATGGCAGCACGGAACTCTATAGAAGCACTACGGAGTGTTTCTGTCCGTGCCTCCGCACCACAAAAAAGGAGTGCATGCACCACTTTTTTGTGGTGTGGACTGTCGGATACGGACCACAGGCCCCATTCAAGTGAATGGGTCCGCAATTTGCTTACCGCAGAACGAGCCCGGACGGCACACAGTCGTGGGCATGAGCCCTTACACTGAGCACTCACCATAGGCTACCACCTCCTATTTTGTAGGCATCACTTTTCAGCTTGTGAGGTGTATACTGGGGTTTAGGGTAAGTAGCTACTTCATTATCATCATAGCTCAGGACTGCAATTATAGGAAACACTTCAGTTATAGCACTGTAGGCCGATAACACGGGATCTCACCATTGATGATAGAAGAGGGAGACAGGTCAACTTTTATTCCCTCTCTCTGCACTGTGATTTCTGTATATATGGCACATAGCATGCTCGGAACACCTCCTACAGAAGTCAATAGAATGTTTTCTAAATTAGATTTTATATGTCCGTCTGTACACATACATGCCCGCTGTAAACCAATCTCTAAACTTCTCTTCAGTAATAATAACGTTAATGCTAACATAAAAAAATACAATGATATCTTCAGCCTGTAATATAACTGAAACAGTCAGCGACCTATTAAACAGAATTGGTCAATCATGCTTAGGCTACTTTCACACTTGTGTTGTTGTTTTTCGATATTGAGATCGGGCAGAGGATCTAAATACTGTAAAAAAAAAAATATTTTTTGTTTAGTCCTCATGCATTCTAAATGGTAAGAGATCCGTTCAGGATGCATCAGGATGTCTTCCGTTCCGTCAGCATTCCGTTTTGTGACAGGACACAAAACCGCTGCAAGCTGTGGTTTTGTGTCCAGTCCTAAAAATGGAGAAAAATGGATCCGACACTGAAAACAATTTAAGTCAATGGTGACGGATCCGTTTTTATGGAGCCTAAAAAAACGTATCTGTCACCCATTAACTTTCGATATATTTAGTGACGGATAGGTTTTTTTCCATTTTGAAAAATGGAATGGATGCATCCTGATGTGCAAAATCATAACGGATCTGTTTAATTACGGTATTGAGATCCTCTGCTGGATTTTAGTACCGGAATTAACAACGCAAGTGTGAAAGTAGCCTTAGTTCCCTTGTCGAAGGAAAACTGGTGGCACACTATCCTATTGGCTCCATTGAGAATCATTTATGCTATTTTTTTTTTTACCACAAAAGCGTCTGTCCTTAGAGCTGGACATCTGATTCGTACATATATGTAGTATGGTCATTGGGAATGGTGCACAGCAGCAATGTTCTAGGATATAGACTGCTATGCCACTATAATATGACTTGTCATGGATACTGCAAAAATTTTTTCAGTCGGATATCATATTAGTACAGAAGCATTCACAGATCTTACCAGTACTTGTGTATCAATCACTTACAAGCAATGCAGATCGCAGAGCACAACACCACAGATTTATGATGAACTTATGAATTTTTTTTATTAAACAAAAGAAATTGTAATTAAAAAATTATAATAAAAAGTCACCTTGGCCTTACCTACTTTTTTAGACTGTTATGTCAGAAAAAGTGGAACAGGCGCCTTATAAATCTGTCGCTCATTCTGAACTCCATATTTCTTAACATATTTACACCAGAAAACTGACGTAAATACATTGATAAAATCTCCCCATACAGCCATAAATCACTGCTTCCCTTCACATAATATATTAGTAAACTGGCTGCCACTAGGGGGAACTCAGGGCGTAGAAATTTATCCCAATGCCATTGAGTGCAATGCAAGCTGTAATAATCTCTTTGCATTGAGATTCCCCTAATAGAAGCTGAATTAAAATGCAGTGTTTTCATGTTGGGAACAGAAGAAAGATTTCAGCACTGGGCCCTGTGGCAGATGTCAGATTTGATCATGATGCTCAGATCACACACATTTATGACATCTTCTAATATGTCTTAATAGATGATCAAACTAGATCTTCATGTAAAGGGGTTGTGTCACAGAACATATCCTACATTTTCAAACTAGCACCTGTATCTGAACACTTTTGTAATTGCAAGTAATAAAAAATTTAGTATAGGCAGTGAGTTATTCAATAAAATGTATCTGTATAGCGCCACCTGCTGTTTGTTCTTTTCCTTAGTTTTTGTCCGTCTCACTGAGCTGGTCGAACATGCTCAGTTTAAATCTTCAAAGACCATCAGCCATATGTTCTGTTAAAAGCTATGGCAGTAACAGGCAGAGAGCTTCAGCAGAAAGGACCCCACCTCCCATCCGAGCTGCCAGGCTGAAGATAATCTAGCAGCGCAATTGGAGCAGTTAATGTGGAGATCTCTAGACCCATGTGAGGTACAGGGCTTGTTCTAGCTTTCTTAGAAAGGTGTTATCATGTACTATATCATGTCTGATTTTCATTTTTTACATCATTCAGGGCATAATACCTTTAAGTTTAAGTACAAAAGATCTTACTCCTTATCAGGAGAACAGGGGTTCCCCTCACACACGTTATTCACCAAGAGAGGTGGCTGGTGGGAGACTCATACAGGCTGAAAGTGAATGCACAGGTGACCATTAGAGATGAATTAGAGTGAATTTCCCAAAATTTGTTTTGAGTTCAATTTGTTTGAATCAGCCACCAGATTCAATTCAGTCTGAATAAATTCTGTTTAAATCGAAAGTGCCCTGAAAAGTCATAGATGAAACTCGGAGGTCTTCAAGGATTGTATCCAACCACTTTCAAGCCTTTTAACACTAAGACATCATGAGCAATGTCAAAGTGACACAATGGCTATGGGTAAATGGATGGTATCCAGTGGTAACAAATAGCCTGTTTAATAATACACTGTTGGATTTTTTTAATTGAAAAAACATTCCAAACATGATCCCTTTTTAGTGAAAGATGCCTTCTTCTGTCCTCTGGTCTCTAAAATGGTGGCTGCAATGTCTGCAGGAGAAATGACAACAGTTTCAGATTTGCTGAAATTGGAATGTTTTGTGAAATTCATAACAAATTTTGATTTGTATAGAATTGATTTGTCCATCTCTAGCGGCCATGCATAAGGTGCTCTACATTGAAGTCTATGGGAGTTACTAGCAGCCATGTATGGTTCATCCCGTGGATATGCCATACATGTCTAACATGGGAAAATCTCTCTAGTATGCAGTATAAATGTTTTGCCGTGCATTCTCAGAAACACAGTAGTAGCAGGAGCCTACAGAACAGTTCAGAACATGATTAATTGCTTGACACTAGAGCCGATTGTCTTTGAAATACTTTGATGAAATATAAAGCACTTGCTTTTTGTTCACGTATAATAGATCTCTTCATCTACAACAACGGGGATTTTGTTTTCTTACATATCTTGCTGCAAGCGTTACACTTTTCCCTGCAGTTTTAAATGTGAACCTTCCTCCATTTAAATTAAAACCAGAAAGGAAGATGTCAGGACAGTTACACAGACAAGTATATATTTTTCTTTAGGAAAATAAACACTGACGAGCAAAGATAACATAGGCATAATGTAGAAACATCATCAGATTTGTTTGATTTATGGATGTAACCCGGCAGATAAAAGCATACTCGTACAGCATGCACTAGGCTGTTTGGTATTGCAACCAGTGATTACTCTGACTTTTCCATTCCCATCCATGTTGTTCCTCTCCATAACATGCTGTATGTTTCTACAATAACATACAAATGGGGCCCAATCACAGTTTATTTGAACTCGTAATAACACCAAATGTGAAAGTTGAAAGCAGTTCAGTGTAATAGGTTGTGTAATTATGTAACAATGGATATTGATATTATAGGAAAATATGGCTCAGTGTATGGGCATTAAACTCTTCCATGGATGCCAGACATGAATGTAAGCTGTGTGGAGTCATTAAAGGTGGTCAACATATGTATGCCTCCAATTTCATGTAGAGGCATTAAAGGGGTTTACGGTTATAATGATTTTAAAGGAAATGTGTCACCAAAAATTTAATCTGCCAGTTAAAACCAGATAGTAATACATCTCCTTTTTTGTAATCTATTTTTATTTTCTAGTTACAGATTTATTCATTCTATTTCCTGAACATGATTATGGGGGTGGCCATCTTGCCTGAACTGTTCTTAAATGGGTTCCCCGGGAATTAAGAAAATGAAAATACTTAAATATTACTTTATTATAAATATATTCCCAAATACCTTTCATTAGTTATAATGGCTTGTTTTGTCTAGTGAGCAATCATTAGGAGAAATAAAATGGCCGCTGTCCTATTAGTTCACACAAAACCTCTCCTGATCACACATGAGGACAAGTTACTTTAGGACACTGAGGTAAAGAGCTTCCTCATCCTCCTCTCCTACTTGACAGGGATTATGATCCTGAATACAGATGAAAAGAACTTTAGCTGAATCTCTGGGGAATTTAGTTTATGAAGAGACATAAAGTACAGAGAGGACGGACAGGACAGGTAATGTGGGGCTGTGGTAATGGAGACTGCATACAAGTGCTGCTGCTAATTAGCCACACCTCACCCTCCTCTCATGTCTCCTCATCTTCTCCATTCCCACAGAGATTCACCTGTTGTTCAGGATCATGATCCCTGACAAGCAGAGCAGAGAGGAGGATAAGGCCGCTCTTTAGCTCAGTGTTGTGAAATAACTTGTCCTGCTGTGTGATTAGGACAGGTTTTGTGTGCACTGATAGGACAGCGGCCATTTTATTTCTCCTAATGATTGCTCTCTAGACAAAACGAGCCATTATGTGAATGAATTAGCCAGTAATGAAAGATATTTGTGAATATATTTATTATAAAATAATATTTAAGTACAGGGTGGGCCATTTATATGGATACACCTAAATAAAATGGGAATGGTTAGTGATGTTAACCTCCTGTTTGTGGCACATTAGTATATGGGAGGGAGAAAACTTTTCAAGATGGGTGGTGACCATGGCGGCCATTTTGAAGTCAGCCATTTTGGATCCAACTTTAGTTTTTTCAATGGGAATGGGTCATGTGACACATCAAACTTATTGAGAATTTCACAAGAAAAACAATGGTGTGCTTGGTTTTAATGTTACTTTATTCTTTCATGAGTTATTTACAAGCTTCTCTTTGTTTACAGCCATTGACATGTCGCAGAGGTTAACACATGAGGAGCGGATAGAAATTGTGTTGATGTCATTGCAGCAGATTTCAATGCAAGACACCCTACGAGACCACCCATCTCCCATGCTACAGTTAGCAAACTGCTTGCCAAGTTTCGTGAAACTGGTTCAGTGTTGGATTTGCCAAAATGTGGACACATGAAAACTGTCACTAATGAAGAAACATCAGTGGCTGTCCTAGCTTTATTCAGCAAGAGCCCACAGCGTAACACTCGCCGCATGTCACTGGAGAGTGGCATCAGTTAAACATCCCATTGGCGGATATTAGCTACTCACAAATGGCACACTTACAAACTCCAGCTGCTGCAGCATCTCATCGACCCAGATCGGCGCACTGAATTTGCAGAATGGGCAAAACAAAAATTGGAACAGGACCCTCAGTTTACACAGAACATTTTGTTCAGTGATAAGGCAAACTTTTATGAAAATGTCAAAGCAAGACCCAGAGGGTCTAAAAGAGAACCAATACACGATGCACATCTGAATAAAATGAATATAACAAATTTTATTAGACAGACACAACAAAAAAATTGTATACAATAAACATGTGCTGGTGCGGTATCCCCAGCACACAGGCAAATGCCGTAAGGGTCACCAAAAAATCAGACCCAATAAATGTAGATCCAGGCTAAATAACAGGAAAGTGCAAACACAGGACAAAGGTAGGTACAACCATGGTCATGAAATAAAGCAGCATGGTAAAAGAGTCAATACTACCTGGCCCCAATATATTGTGCAATGCAAGAAGCCCTAATGCAAAACGGTGTGCCTGTATGAATAGCGCGATCACCCCACGCGTATCGGCGGCAGAGTCCGGCTTCCTCAGGGGTCCCCTGAGGAAGCCGGACTCTGCCAGCTATATCCCTACAGTGATGTGAACAGAGAATGTAAGAAAATGAAAGTTTTGTTAACAGGCTCCTCATTACATGGGATTCACCATTTGCACTAGGTGATACATATCTCCCTCCTGACCTCTGCACAGGTCACAGAACATGCCTAGAAAACTCTGCCATAGAAGTCAGTGAGGTCCCCTCCTGTCCATTGTGTCTATGGCCCATGGGGCTGCTGTAAAGCATCTCTCTAAATGTTATTAACAACAGTTCAGGCTGGATGGCTGCCTCCATAACCATGTTCAGGAAAGAATAGAATAAATAATCTACAATCAGAAAATAAAAACTGATTAGAAAAAAGGATATGTCAAGAAAACTACTACAAGCAGGGGCGGACTGGGAACTTAAAGTGGCCCTGGAAAAAAGTACTAAAAGTGGCCCCATCTTGCAGTCGAGGTCCAAATTGACTGAAGGCAGAGCCAGCAATACCATATTGTGGCACATTATACCACTCCAACAAGCCAAATACCACAGTGCATCATAAAATACCTCCCCAAAAACTTACACTGGGCGCCCTTTAGGAGAAGCCAGGCGGCCCCCTAGGCATCGGCCCACTGGGAAATTTCCCTGTAAGGTCTATGGCCAATCCGCCCCTGACTACAAGGTAGTGACAAGGTGGTATTACACCCCTGTCAAAATTAGCAGATTGTTTCCAGGAAGTGATCCTGTCTGCTGGAGATGTGGGAAAGATAGGGGCTCCTATTTCCATTTTTGGAGCAATTTTCAATGGAGCAAATTTCCAATGCTCCAAGCTAGAACCCTTTTGGAGGTCTGTGTGCGAACAACTATCTCTTATTTGTAAAAACCCTATTCCACCCTCTCCAAAAATGTGTTTACTAGGTCTCATGTCTGATATAAATGTCAATGAGTTTACCAAACGCCTTCTCCAGATATTACTAGCTATTGGAAACAAAATGAAATCCCTGCGTTAGCACATTGGCTCAATAGAGGGGACCAACTATACCGCTTTGAACAGCTAGCCCACTGGGAACTTCACTCATCCAATAAATTTACATCAATTTGGGGAAAGTGGAAAGTATTCAGAAAACCTGATGGTCCTCTTTAAACTATACTATTGGGTATAGTAGTGTACCACTACTATGTTACTTTATATTTATGAATACCCTCATTACGTAATATATTCGATTAAGGCATCTTTGACAGAGATACCCAAATCTTCCCTCTTCCGTTCATTCCTTCATTGACACATTCACTTTAAAAGCAGGTGATTAGGATTCCTCCTATTAAGGCTAGTTTCACACGAACGTTGTGTTTTGTGGTCCGCATGGCATCCATTTTTTTTTGTGGATCCATTGTAACAATGCCTATCCTTGTTCGCAAAACAGACAAGAATAGGACATGTTCTATTTTTTTTTTTTGCGGACTACGGAACAGACATACGGATGCGGACAGCACACAATGTGCTGTCAGTATTTTTTGCGGACCCATAGAAATGAATGGGTCCGCATCCTATCCGCAAAAAATGCAGATCGGAGTCCGCAAAAAATACTGTTGTGTGAAAGAGGCCTAAAGCTGAAAAAGTATCCTAGGACATTTTCCTAAATATATTTAAGAATTTGAGTAGTATAGCTAATGGAGGGAATCAACCATTTGTGCAAGCAGATTTTGTGGCATAGAAAAATTCCAAATTTTGGCGGAAGTGCCGTTTTGTGGCAAAATTTCAACTTTTTTCAACTCTCCGCTGCCCTAACTATTTACACAAAAAGTGGGCAGGTCATGGGCAAGGGGATGCATGTCGCTGGTGGTCTGACACATTTACAGATATGTGTGCCTGAAAACTGCCGCCCGTTACACCTCATTGCTGGCATAGGTTTAATTTTGTGGGACTCTCGTAGATGCATCAGAATTATTACCTCTTTTACCTCTGGTGCGTTGTACCCCAGCAGAGTTTGTTAATACATTCTCCACAGTGTGTTTAGCAATGCTGTTGATATATAACCCTTTAGGGGAGCTGGGTCCAGAAAGAATACAAGGTATAAACACAACTGGGACTAATTCATTTGATTACTGTAAAAACAAATGCAGTAGCTTATAACTACAAACAGGAGACACGAGGCTTCTAGAAACGCAAAAAGCAGCACAATTTGTAAGCACAGTTTTTCACTGGCTCGCTGTGTTGTCCAGATATTCAGGGTGACGTTAGAAAACTGATATACGACTTTATGTTTATTCATCAGATATGCAATAAGGAAATAAATACAGCTGCAATAATATCTTTCTTATTAGCTTTGTTATTTGGTACTTCGGTTTCCTTTCTATGGGATGAAATGTCTTTTTTCCCTTTAGCCATTTCAAGGCTGGGCTGTTCACCCCCCTTCCTGTCCAGACTGATTTTTTTTATTATTATTATTATAGGGGACATTGAAAATCATAACTATTTTTTCATTCAGTTATATAAATAATAATTATTATGTTTTCAGTCATATATCTGACTTTATTTTTATGTCATTTTTGTTACAGTATTTTTGTTTTATTTTTTTTTTTTACCTGAGAAAATGTTTAAAAAATGAAAAAAATACTCTGCATTTCACTTTTTTATTTTTTAAAGGCACAGTGTAACTAAAATACGCTTTCAAATAGTGTCCCCTTTCTGTTACGGTTATTTTCATTTAGAGGATATATAGGTTACAGTGGATGGGGTGGGGCTAGGAGCTGTGGTGTGGGTTAGTGGTGGCTTTAATAATAATTTTTATTATGATTTATTTTCTTTTGTCTTTATTTTTTGACACTTTGTGCCCCCATAAGTTCATACAAAACCTTTGGGGAACATTTTAATATTACATTTTTTTATTGCTGATTTAGCTGTAACTCGCATATATTAGCCACAATTACAGGGGAAATGCAGCCTCCTGATATGCACTGCAGAGCTGATCTGGGTCTGCTAAGACCCAGCAGCTTGTGCAGTTTCCCAGGACCTGGTGATCACCTGATTGCTAGGGCCGGAACAGGAAACTACATTTTCTCTGCCTGATCTGTATACACAGCACCAGGGATGGACTGGTCATAGACCCTTCAGGGAAATTTCCTAGTGGGTTGATTCCCAGGGAGCTACCTGAGCCTTCCTCATGGCTGCCAGTTGGATACCCAACAATCTGATGTCCTCAGTAGTAATTAATGCTAAGGCATCAGGTACTTATGTGCCCTGCCAGTGGCTGCAAGTGCCCTGTTGAATTGAACTGTGCTGTAGTGTGGTATTTTTTTCTGCCGAGGTGGGTTGTCTCTGCCTACTTGTGTTGTGTCTATGGGCAGTCTGGAACTGACTAAGATCAATTAATGAAGTACTGGACAACTTGTTGTGAAGGAATCCAATGTCACTTTTCCAACTGTAATGTGGGGATCGCAAGTGGCAAGCAAAAATGTATTGAACAAAGTATTTTTTATAAACATTTTAAAGGGATTTTCAGGAAATAGACATTATTGGCCTAACCTTCTGATAGGTCATCAATTTGTGGTCAGCAAGGGACTGCTAACCTTTCAGCAGAACAAATTTATTTTCAGGCACCGAAAGGCATTGATATATGTAGCAGCATCTGGTTTTCCAGCTCTACACCATTTACTTTGCTGATAGAAGGGTATCCTTCTTCAGCGCTATTCACCTGCTTTGATACTAAGCTGTGATGTCATTATCAGGATTTGGGGCTCTTCTACTGCCAAAAGATAAGGCTTGTATTCATAGAAAAAACTATAAATTGTAGAATGCTAAAGCATATTTTAGAGGAGAAGGTTAGGAGATATGTCTAGGACAATGATACAGTTATCTGTCCAAGAACCCATGCACAAACAAGGGTAGGTCCAACAGCAAGACAATCCTAAACCATAAATATTCAGTTTACCAAATAATATTTGACTGGAATTCTCTCAGAATGCAAACAAGAGAGAAGATGAAGAGCAATGGGTAAAATTGTAGGTAGATGTGTGCTTCAGATGGCAATTGAATGCTCAACTTTATGCATTGTGATAGAGGCACAGGCTTATCAGAGGTCCCCCCAAGCTGGCAGCTGCACAGGCTAGCTCCAGTCCCAAGGCTGGGCCTGATACAGGGGTGCAAATTGATAGAAGAAAGGCAGTACTGCCAAATACAGTGGCACTAGAGGATAATAGTAATCAAACAATGCATTTCAAGGATGAATGAGCCCTTTCATCAGGTTCAACAATTATTTCATATTGTTAAACCTGGCGAAGGGGTGATGGGGGGGTCAATTCAGCCCTGAAACGCATTGTTTCTGTTAAAGGGAGTCTTTCACCTAATCTGAGCGTTATAGACTGCTCAGATCAGGCTATAGACTCCTTTCCATAAATGACCACGGTACCTTTTATACTTGTCCCTCGCCGATATCTCCGAAAAAATACTTTTATAACTTATGTTAATTAGTTTGTGCAAGTGCCCGGGGGCAGCGTTATTGCAGATGGAGCCCAGGCCCCAGGCGATTTGCACTCCAAACCCCTCCTATTTCACTGCTCCGGCCCGCCCTCGTTTATTATAATTACTTCATCTTCATCACAAATCCCGCGCTTGCGCACTCATCGTGTGCCCGGCCGGATTGGCAAGAACGGACTGGCGCATGCGCACTAAAAGCCCCTGCGCCTCTGCCCATAGTGGGCAGAGCAGTGCGTAGGCGCCGGGCACAGGATGAGCGGCGCAAGCACGGGATTTGTGACAAGGAGGACGTAATTATAATAAACGAGGGTGGGCTGCAGCAGTGAAATAGGAGGGGTTTGGAGTGCAAATCACCCGGGGGCCTGGGCTCCATCTGCAATAACGCCGCCCCCCGGGCACTTGCACAAACTAATTAACATAAGTTATAAAAGTATTTTTTCAGAGATATCGGCGAAGGACATCTATAATAAAGGTACCATTGTCATATATGGAAAGGAGTCTATAACCTGATCTGAGCAGTCTATAACAATCAGATTAGGTGAAAGACTCCCTTTAATAAACGTATTGATTGCTATTATTCTGTGGTGTCATGATATTTGGCAACACTACCTTTCTTCTATCAATTTGCATTTTTCCAAAATGATAGCTTATCAGTTATCCATGGGATAGGTGATATGTCTCTAATAGATGGGGGTCTGACAATGCGAGTCTGTTCCCCCCATTTTAAAAGAGCTGTAATCAAGCATGCAAGCTGCTGCTGAACCCAAACTCTATGGGACTGCCAGAGATAGCCAAGCACTGTACTCACTGTGCTCAGTTAATTGAGGGACACAGGATCATCGTTCTCATGATCTGTAGGGGTTCCAGCACTCAGACCACTAATGATCACTTACCCTGTGGAGCATCGAACACATGGAACCACTGCAAAAACCAAAGACAGTTTTAAGGCTCATGCACACTACTGTATTACAGTCCCATACAACCTCAGAGTTTTAATATAGCACAGCGAAATACATAGGTTTTATCATGTTGGATTCTATATGAAACCACAAAATACCGGGGAATGTATCGTGGAAATTTTCTACCCTAGATTCTAGTAGAGCATATCTGTGTATTATGGCAATGTCTGAGGCACCTGGAGCATATGGATTACACGTGCCATGGTACAGACTCCATAATCCAGTATTATCGAATCTACATTTTTTACTATTGCTCAATCTACTACTTATGTTTATATTTCTAATGCTATGGATGATAATGACTCATCGTACCATCACTGATATAACGTCAGCATATACAGATTTTACAGACGTGTCATTTTATTCAGTATCTATGTGGCTTGATAAGTAAATGTGAAATACGTGACCTTTAGTTTTAAGTCAATGTTCGTTGTCATTCACTGTAAAAAAAAATCCACTAATATCACGCATGAACATATAAAGCAGTGATTAGTGAGAGTGGGCCTCAAGACAGTCTCCAAGTCTCATCATGTTTTTGATCTGCCAGGAGCACAGGTGTATTAAGCACTGCCTGAAGCCATCTGACTCATCAGCCATTGGCATCTATGTCATACTAGTCTAGAAGGAAATTCATTGTTGGTGAGATCTGACAAAAGGCCTGAGAAGATATCTTCATGGTATTACTGTGGACAAATTGATTCTTGGGTGTGTTAAGAATTCACAGATTTATGTACTCACCTTTGTCTGCAGCTATAAATGTCATCCTCAATGCCTGTTCCTCACCAATTTTGACAGCTTTGACCACTCCTTTTAAGCAAACAGTTTTCTTCTTGATCTGTTTAACGTTACAAATCAGATGAAGTCTTTTCGATTAATAAGCTTATTTGTAGGTTGTCAGTCACTGTTGATGGTAGGGACCACCTTACAATTGGATAGCATCTATACATTGCACAGAAAAAGCTTTAAAAAAATCATATTTAGCTATCAATCCCACTGTTGCTCAACTCATGCCAGATAATGTAGGCCAACGGAGGGAGTTCTCCAATGACATTTACTGTATTTTTCGCTCCATAAGACACACTTTTTTCACCCAAAAGTGGTGGAAAATGGTAATGTGTCTTATGAAGCAAATACTAATGAGCGTTTCTATTATGGAACCACTCATTAGTACTTAGTAGGACTGAGGAGTGGTTAGTGTAGCGCTCCTGGTGCTGGCTGTACTCAACACTCCCTGGTCTTCTTACTGGCACCTGCTTTACTGTGCCCCGATCATGTATAGTGTCAGAATATAGTGCACACTATGACCTGACTCTGTACAAAGTCAGGTTAAAGTGCAGAGTGGCGCTGGCAGAAGACCGGGGAGCAGTGAGTGCAGGAATAGCTCACGAGTGGTGGCGCCATCTGGAGCAGGAGAGGTAAGTTTGTTTATTTATTTTATGTCTGATCTGAGATGATCAACCAGTTGTGAAATCATCTGAAATTGTTGGATAGACCTCTATTTTTATGCTAAACAGCTTCAAATCCCTTCCACAGCCATACAGTTGTATGATAAATTTTTGGCTTCTTCCAGCCACCACTAGGGAGATTTTACTGAAGAGAGATTTATACAGCTCCCATTGACCTCAATAATTAAAATTCTAAAGGCCCACTTACATGAGCAGATTGGACCAATTACCGGTAATGAGTGTTTGTATGACAGCTCGTTCATGATACTTGCCCTATGAAAATTGTGGGGCTTTTCACCTGATGAACAAGCAAATAACTTGTTTGTTGGGTGACACACTGGTTATGTGGTAAATAAAGCCATCGTTTGTCATCAGCACATCGCCCTATGTAAACAGGAATCTGCTGCCGACAAACAATAAATCTGTATAGGGACAACAATCATAGTGGTGGTAGTCATTGCATGTAAATACAGCTGAACAACCAGGGAATGATCAGAAGTGAACACTTTGTTCCTGATGATTGTCCTGTGCATCAGCCTATAACAGCTAATACCTCCAAGCCCCCTATTCAATTGCAAGAGTGCATTAGTTCTAAATTTCGAGAGGTCAGTAAGCCTCTGCCAGACATCTCTGCTGGTGGCTTCTCTTACCCGTGGACAAAATGATCGAGCATGTTGGATCGAGCATCTGCTGACATCTGCCAATGAGGGATGTCAGGACACCCCATGTAAATTAGATGGTCACCTAAACATAATGAAATTGGCAGATTATGTCAATATTAATCTAATGTGTGTGGCCACACATTTCATCCATTCATTGGACCCACCCTTTTCTTTATATGTGTCCTCCTTTTATATGTTCCTGGCATTGGCTTCAAAAACGTTATCAAAACTGGTTAAACCCAGCCCAGTCTATGAACAGCACACAACATACCTTATGACCTCAGCATTCACCTGTATCTATTGTATGCTAAATTAGAATAACTGAGACATCTGGTATCTAATACCATAATGCCAATGGTATGTTAAATGAGATGAGATGCTATGGATTCTCAATACCAATATGTGATGAAAGGGGTCCTCAAGTACAGAAATGATTTAATACTAGAGACATGAGTGTGTTGTAACATTTGGTTAGCTCATGGTTTATGACTTTAATCTGCACACCCAGAACCATATAGCGAAGCTAGCTATGTATTTTGACTTCTTACATAACTGTATACCTTGAAATCTTTCTAAATTTGACCCATTTCACATTCTTGAACTCACATTTTCCTACCATTGTACCAAAACAACACTAACAATTCAATTCTAAAGTTTTTCCTATTGTTTTATTTTTCCAGCAGGTGTAAAAAACATAACAGAAATCAACCCTAACATTAAAGCAAATGCATTCATTGTAAGCCAAATTGTAGTGGTGCTTGGAGCACACTATCACAAATTCTCACAGTTCTTGATGTACAATTTTGTGGGTGGTCTAAAATGATTTGGAAAATAATGCTTCAACAGCAATTTGCAGCTCAAAGAGTCAGATATCCAGATGTGTCAATAATCATTGAAAATTACAAACAGATGGAAGGCCTTGTTGTTGATGAAATGAAACTGATTTCTTCACTGTCTTGTTCTCTCACACAGACAAGTCATGCTTTATGTATTTCCCTCGGAGTATTAAGGTCTACACTTAAGTTCAGCCAAATAGGAGAGCATTTTTTTACATGTACCCATCCTTAACATACTTTATTTGCTCCTGTTTTTGTCTTAAGTACAGATGTAAGGTATTTAGTGATAACAGAAACATGTTGTGTGAACATTGTAAAACACTATTCCAAAAGCATAAAATATGTAAAACATGTACACTTAATTAGTAAAACAATAGATTCATTCTTCTGGAGCAAATCTACAAGGGCCATGAAGTAGGAGGAACTATGTCCTCCCAAGTAAACTTAGTCCTGGCAAGAATGAGTGTGGAATGACATATTGTCCCAATTAGATTTTTCTCTTCCAGCTCATATTTAGACACTCTGTAGGTGGATTATTTACATTAGGAATACATAATTTGTATTTTGAGTTCATTTGGGAGAGACACATGGACACCAGGGACTTTGAAAAAGTGCTTTGAAAATTCATCATCATTAGGAAAGCCTACTAACTGTGCATTTGAATAAAAATATAGTAAAATGTCCATTATAAATGCTAAAATAATGTATAGTATATGAAACATAATATGTATGTTATAGTGACTGTTTTGCAATATTTTGCAAAGTGGAATTTTTATTTGCTAAGTGAAATTCACTGCTTATATAGTTCTGGCATTTTCTTCATGAACAAGGGAGATTAGTATGAACAGTATTATAGGTTCAGCTCAGGACAGATAAGGAAATCTGTATGGAATTGTTGGGGCATAGAATAATGTGAATTTATATGGGATAATATATACATTTGGTGAATTTGTGATATCAGTAAGGTTTTTATAAAAAAAATGGAATATTCTCTTTCACACAAAACTTTTTCAGTCTTCTAATATTGTTTTTATTTATTGTTTTGCCTCATGTAAATTAACCTGCATCATCAATATAATTTGTATTCCCTGTCAGTGTGACAGCACGATCCTGTACTATGATAGGGAACTGAAATAATGAGCTCTCTACACATTAAAACCCTACACACTAAAATAGCCACACTAAAGACACTAGATGAGGCTACTCATCATAACTGTCACTATATAATTGTAACGGGGAGTCGGCGGCGCGCTTCCCCTCTGCCGTGCCGCCGGTCTCCCAGGAGTGCGCCGGAGCGGGGACGCAGGATGCGTCCTCGTCTCCATGACGACACTCACAGGAGAGGGTCCGGCTCGCGCACTGATACAGCGTGTCCGGCGTCCTCCCCGCCCCCCTAGTAACGAGCAGGCGGGGACATCTGAGCGCGGGTCTGGGCAACCAACGCTCAGAACATTTATTTATACCTGGTTTTGGGTCATGTGGCGCTGGCCACGCCACATGACCAAATTTGGTGCATATTTGAGCGCTGGTCACGTTTGGCCAGCGCTCGGTATGCAAATGAGGTCATGTGACGCTGGCCCCGTCACATGACCCAGTGGAGGGCTATTTAAAGCCACTAGTTGTCCTCCCTAATCGCCTGTGATTAGCGTTACTACTTTGATCAGTGCTTGTGCGACCTAGTGTTTGATTGCTGTTTGACCCTGACCCTGACCTTGGACTTGGACTTGGACTTCGACCTCTCTTTGCTTCACCCCCGGTATTGACGTTATCTCCTGTGCATGACCCGGCTTGCTGACTATTCTGATATTGTGTTTGTTTCGTCTGTGTTTGTCTCTCCAATTGTTCCCTGTTCCTCCCTGTGCACTTATACAGAGCAGGGACCGTCACCGTGGTTGTCCGCGGCCGCCTAGGGCCGACTGAGGCAAGCAGGCAGGGAGAGAACGGGGGGGTTTTCAGTACAGGGCGCACCTTCCCTTGTCTCCCCCGTGACAGAATCACAGGCCATACTAAATGGAGCCGTTGCGAATTCTCACGGATCATATAAGTGACATGGCTCAGATGATCCAGGATCTGGCCGAGAGAATCCAACACCAGGAGCAGCTGCAAACTGTACCCGCAGCCGCTCCCTCCATTATTGAACCCTATATAAGGTTGCCCGATCGGTTTGTGGGTAACCGAAAGACTTTCCGTTCTTTCCAGGAAAGTTGCAAATTATATTTTCGTTTACGCCCACACTCCTCGGGTTCTGAGCAGCAGCGGGTAGGAATAATTATTTCCTTGCTGCAAGGGGATCCGCAGGAGTGGGCTTTCTCATTGCCATCTGACTCCCCATGTCTGTTGTCTGTGGAGGCCTTTTTCCAGGCCTTAGGTCTTTTGTATGAAGAACCAGACTGGGCCACTGTAGCAGAAACTCAGCTCAGGAACATTCAGCAAGGAAACCGCCCAGTAGAGGATTACTGTGCAGAGTTCAGGAAGTGGTGTGTCTCCTCTGGGTGGAATGACCCAGCTTTGAGAAGCCAGTTTAGGGTGGGGCTGTCAGACCAACTCAAGGATCTTCTGGTTTGTTATCCTACTCCTGACTCCCTAGAGACGACCATGACTTTAGTTATTAAGCTGGATCGACGGGTGAGAGAAAGACAGAGGGAACGATCAAATACTCCTCAAGCTGTCGTCCTGCCTGAGTTTCCTCCTCTGAGTCCACCTCCTGCCAAGGTCCCGGAGTCCATGCAGTTAGGAGGTATCCTGAGAAACCAAAGACGTTTAAAGGGAGCCTGCTTCTACTGCGGTGAGGTGAACCACTGGCTCCAGCAGTGTCCAAAACTTCCGCCCTCTAGGAGATCTCCGGTGGGAGGTAAGGTAACCCCAGCAGTGGTAAGGAGAAAGATTTTAGTACCCATCTCCATTGCATATGATCAATTCAGGGGTTCTGGAAAGGCTTTTGTTGACTCTGGTTCGGCTGCTAATTTTATTAATTTTGATTTTGTACAGTCTGTGGGTTTACCGATGGTCCCTTTAAGGGAGGGTATTCAAATTATCGCCCTCGACTCCACTCCCCTAAATAATGGGAGGATCGAGTTCTGTACTCCTAGTGTGACCCTGACGGTTGGGATTTCGCATTCCGAAAAATGTGTTTTTTGGGTTTTAAAAAATTTACCTGCTGACCTAGTTCTTGGTTTACCTTGGTTGCAGGACCACAATCCTGTAATCAATTGGTCAACAGGTGAATTAGAAAAATGGGGGCTGAATTGTGACAAGTGTTGCAAATCTGTATTGCAGTTGGGAGGTACTACTGAGTCTCCTTTCTTACCTGAGTACATCAAGGATTTTTCGGACGTTTTCTCCATGTCCGAGGCTGAGTTCCTCCCTCCTCACCGGCAATATGATTGTGCCATCGATATTATTGAGGGGTCCAGATATCCCAAGGGCCGTATCTATAATCTCTCTACTCCAGAGCGTCAGTCTATGAGGGATTATCTCAAGGAGAGTCTGGCCAAGGGTCACATCCGGCCTTCTGTTTCTCCCATGGGGGCAGGATTTTTCTTTGTCGGGAAAAAGGATGGAGGGTTGAGGCCCTGTATTGATTACAGGGAACTCAATAAAATTACTGTTAAAAACAGGTACCCGCTGCCCCTTATTCCTGATTTGTTGAATCAGGTTCAGGGTTCTTGTTGGTTTACTAAGCTAGATCTGAAGGGGGCGTACAACCTGATCAGAATCCGTGAGGGTGATGAATGGAAAACTGCCTTTAATACCCCGGAGGGTCATTATGAGTACCTAGTAATGCCCTTCGGGTTAAGTAATGCTCCTGCGGTGTTCCAAAATTTTGTCAATGACATTTTTAGACCATTTATTGGAAAATTTGTAATTGTCTATATTGATGACATCTTGATTTTTTCTACAGACTGGGAGAGTCACGTATCCCACACCAGGCAAGTGCTGGAGGTGTTGCGTGAGAACAAGTTGTTTGTCAAAGGGGAGAAGTGTATCTTTGGTGTTCAGGAAGTGACCTTTTTGGGATACATTCTCACCCCTTTTTCCTTCAAAATGGACCCGGGTAAGGTACAGGCCATTGTAGAGTGGGTGCGACCTTCCTCTCTGAAGGCGCTCCAGCGATTTCTGGGTTTTACTAATTTCTATCGGAAATTTATCAAAAATTTTTCTGTTATAGCCAAACCCATTACGGATTTGACCCGCAAGGGAGCTGATTTAGTCAACTGGTCCCCTGCAGCTATTGAAGCGTTTGAAAAGCTAAAGCGGTTTTTTGTTGATGCTCCTGTGCTGATCCAGCCTGATCAAAATAAGCCGTTTGTAGTTGAGGTGGATGCATCTGAAGATGGTGTGGGGGCAGTACTGTCCCAGGGGTCTTCCACCTTAACTAATCTCAAGCCATGCGCCTTCTTCTCCCGCAAGTTCTCTCCTGCCGAGAGAAACTATGACATTGGTAATAGGGAGTTACTAGCAATCAAGTGGGCATTTGAGGAATGGCGTCATTTTTTAGAAGGGGCATTACACCGCATTACGGTCCTCACGGATCATAAGAATTTGATGTTTCTGGAATCTGCTAAGCGATTGAATCCCAGACAGGCGAGGTGGGCTTTGTTCTTTACTCGTTTTGACTTTTGTGTTACCTTCAGACCCGGAAGCAAGAACATTAAGGCCGATGCCTTATCCCGAAGTTTCCAGGCGTATCAGCCTCCTGACGTCCCTCCTGAGCCCATCCTGCCAGCTGACATCATCGTAGCCGCTACCTCATCTGATCTCGCTTCTGAAATCGTGGCAGGACAACATCTTGCTCCCACTGGTACTCCCAATGACAAGTTATTTGTGCCAGCTCATTTGCGGTTGCGACTGCTGGGTGAGTGCCATAGCTCTGTTTTATGTGGACATCCTGGTATCAATGCCACCAAGGAGTTGGTCTCTAGGCAGTATTGGTGGTCGTCAATCTCCAGAGATGTTCAGGCTTTTGTAACTGCGTGCAATACTTGTGCCAGGTCCAAGAATCCCAAGACTCGGCCTATGGGTGAGTTGCGTCCATTACCCATACCTGATAGACCTTGGTCACATCTGTCCATGGACTTCATCACGGATTTGCCATGCTCTGAGGGTAAAACCGTGATTCTTGTAGTGGTGGACAGATTCAGCAAGATGTGTCACTTTATTTCTTTGTGTAAATTACCCTCTGCAAAGGTTTTGGCTTCCGTATTTATGGACCACATAGTTAAACTACACGGTGTTCCTGAGAATATTGTTTCTGACAGGGGGGTGCAGTTTGTGTCTAAATTCTGGAGGGCCTTCTGTAAGAAGATCGATATTTCCTTATCCTTTTCGTCAGCCTTTCATCCAGAGACCAATGGTCAGACTGAACGTCTTAATCAGTCCGTTGAGCAATATCTCAGATGTTATGTTGCAGATAACCAGCATGTGTGGGCCAGATTCCTGTCTCTGGCCGAGTTCGCGATTAATAACCGTGTGAATTCGTCTTCTGGGGTATCGCCGTTTTTCTGCAACATGGGGTTTCATCCGCGCTTTGGCTCTTTTTCTCCAGCTGTTTCGGCGGTCCCAGAGGCCAATGCTCTCTCTCAGGAACTGTGCACAGTTTGGGCACAGGTTCAGTCGAACCTGGAAAGAGCCCAAAGGATTCAAAAAACTAAGGCCGATAAGAAACGTTCTAAGGGTGTGAATTTCAAGGTGGGGGACATGGTATGGTTGTCAACTAAAAATCTACGTATGAAAGTACCATCCTATAAGTTTGCGCCTCGCTTCATTGGTCCATACAGGATCACCAAGGTGATCAATCCGGTGTCGTTTGAATTGTGTTTACCTGACTCCCTTCGTGTTCACAATGTTTTTCATATGTCTTTGCTTAAGCGTTATGTTGCTCCCGCTGGTCCAGAGGAACTGCCCCCGCCTCCGGTCGAGGTGGAGGGACAAGTGGAGCACGAGATTCATAGACTCATTGACGTTAGGAAGGTCCGGAATTCCTTCCAGTACCTTGTACACTGGAGGGGATTTGGGCCTGAGGACAGATCTTGGGTACCGCTGAGCAGGATGCATGCAGACGCACTTGTTAAGAGTTTTCATCGACAGCATCCTGAAAAGCCGGTTCCTCCAGCTAAGGGTCCGGTGGCCCCTCGTGAAGGGGGGGGTACTGTAACGGGGAGTCGGCGGCGCGCTTCCCCTCTGCCGTGCCGCCGGTCTCCCAGGAGTGCGCCGGAGCGGGGACGCAGGATGCGTCCTCGTCTCCATGACGACACTCACAGGAGAGGGTCCGGCTCGCGCACTGATACAGCGTGTCCGGCGTCCTCCCCGCCCCCCTAGTAACGAGCAGGCGGGGACATCTGAGCGCGGGTCTGGGCAACCAACGCTCAGAACATTTATTTATACCTGGTTTTGGGTCATGTGGCGCTGGCCACGCCACATGACCAAATTTGGTGCATATTTGAGCGCTGGTCACGTTTGGCCAGCGCTCGGTATGCAAATGAGGTCATGTGACGCTGGCCCCGTCACATGACCCAGTGGAGGGCTATTTAAAGCCACTAGTTGTCCTCCCTAATCGCCTGTGATTAGCGTTACTACTTTGATCAGTGCTTGTGCGACCTAGTGTTTGATTGCTGTTTGACCCTGACCCTGACCTTGGACTTGGACTTGGACTTCGACCTCTCTTTGCTTCACCCCCGGTATTGACGTTATCTCCTGTGCATGACCCGGCTTGCTGACTATTCTGATATTGTGTTTGTTTCGTCTGTGTTTGTCTCTCCAATTGTTCCCTGTTCCTCCCTGTGCACTTATACAGAGCAGGGACCGTCACCGTGGTTGTCCGCGGCCGCCTAGGGCCGACTGAGGCAAGCAGGCAGGGAGAGAACGGGGGGGTTTTCAGTACAGGGCGCACCTTCCCTTGTCTCCCCCGTGACAATAATCTGGAAATGCCTAAGACCAAAATAATATCAAGAAGAAACAAAAAAGGGGAAGGCCAGATCGCAAATAATTGTAAAAAAATTACTTTAATAATAATAAAATAAAGAAAGGAAAAAACAGAGTGCAGGGAGAAAAAGGCGACATCACATGAGGGGGCACAGATGATGTCAGGACCAGCAGTACTGTGGGTCCCCTTGCCTGCATTGCTGGTCCATCCACTTCTGTTATTTGATATATGTGCAGGGGAGCCGGTCCTGGTTTTCCACCTGACTCCTCTGCCTTGCTGTTTTATGTTTTGTGTGTCATCTAGCAGGTGCTGGGCTCTGCCTCTCTCCCTGTGTTCTATTTGTTGCCTGGGGTGGCTGTCAGTCTCCCTGCACCTATCTGGTATTAGGGCGGGAGCTCTGGCAGCATTTAAGTCTGACATTCCACCCTTTGGTTGCCAGTGTTTGGTTCTTCCTGCACCAGCGAACTTCTGCATTATTGCCTGCTGTTATATCCTGCTGTGTTCTGACCTCACCTTCGTCTCATCCTTCCGTGCTTCGTGACCTCCTGTTATTGACCCCTGCTTTGTTCCAGGACTACGTTTTGATAGATATCCTCTGTACCGCACACCTCCTGGTTGACCTCGGCTAAGTATTACCTCCGCTTGCTTTGCTCTGGCCGAACGTATCTTCCCGGTGTACTCGGACTATTGATTCCTTGTTCTCTGTCATAGTTTTTCTTAGGCCCCTCCTCCCTATTCAGGTTAGGGACCGCCGTCTGGTTGTCCGCTAGGGCCTAGCCTAGTTGAGGCAAGTAGGCAGGGACAGGGGATTTGGGGTGAGATAGGGGTTGCCCAATTCCCTGCCTGACAGAAACACTGGCCGACAAAAAGTCTGAGTCCCTTATACGTCCTGCCACATTTATGCTCCCCATGGAGGCCATGTCCGCTGTGGTCACTCAGGTCCAAGCCTTGACCAAGATGGTCCAGGATCTATCTACCCGCTTACAAGCCCAAGAAACCGCACAGGTTACTGCTCCGGTTTCTCCTCCCACCACCCAGCTGGCGACCCCAGAACCCAAGACTGCACTACCTGACGTGTTCTCTGGGGACCGTAAAAAGTTTTTTGCTTTTAAGGAGGGCTGTAAACTGTATTTTACTCTGCGCCCCCGTTCCTCTGGCACTGAGGAACAACGGGTGGGGATAGTTATGTCACTACTCCGGGGTGATCCCCAGAACTGGGCTTTTTCTTTGCCTTCTGACTCCCCTCTTCGTTTTTCCCTCAACGCTTTTTTTTCTGCCCTTGGTCAAATCTATGATGAGCCTGACCGCCCTGCCTACGCTGTCTCACAGCTGCTCAACCTCCGTCAGGGCAGACAAATGGCTGAAGACTATTCTGCCAATTTCAGACAATATGCCACAGAGTCTGGTTGGAATGACCAGGCTCTGAAAGATTTGTTTATGACTGGTTTGTCTGATAATATTAAAGATCTTCTTTTAGCCCACCCTGAACCGAGGTCTTTGGATGAGGCCATGAATCTAGCCATCAGAGCAGATCGTCGGCTGAGGTCACGACGTCCACCCCGGGTGCCAGGTGTTCGTCCATCCGTTTCCAGCCAACCTGCAGTTTCCTCTGGCTCCGAACCAATGGAACTCGGTACCTTGACCCCTGAACAGAGGAGAGAACACCGGTTAAGACATCATCTCTGCTTCTATTGTGGAAGTCCTGAACATCTACTCCACGCCTGCCCCAAGAAGCCTCAGCAGGAAAACTTCCGCTCCTAGGCAGTTTTCGGGAGGATTGTCTAGGAGCTCAGGTACTCCCTGTTGTATCTAAAATGTTCCTGCCCTGTACCATTGAATTTAAGTCGACCTCTTGTACTGGGAAGGCCTTCTTGGATTCTGGTGCTGCGGCTAATTTTGTGGATTTTGGTTTCATTTCTCAGATATTACCTACTTTAGTTCCTTTGTCTCCCCCCATTCAAGTCTCGGGGGTAGACTCAACCCCTCTTGTCGCAGGTTTAGTCCGTTTTTCCACCCCTGTTGTCAAATTGATTGTGGGTGCTATGCATGAGGAAAAATGCACCTTTTTGGTTATGAAGAATTTATCCGTAAATGTGATTCTTGGTTTACCATGGTTGCGTGAACACAACCCAGTAGTGGATTGGTGTTCTCTTGAGTTGGTTAAATGGGGGTCACAATGTGGTAGTCATTTGACCCGCCTTTCTCTGAACTCCTCTTTTGTCTCAGATTCAGATCTCCCTATGTTCATTTCCGATTTTGCTGACGTGTTTTCTAAATCTCAGTCGCAGGCCCTACCGCCACACCGGGAGTATGACTGTAAAATTGATCTGCTCCCAGGTGTGAAACTACCCAAGGGTCGTATCTACAACCTGTCCATGCCGGAGAGGGAGTCTCTCAAGGCTTATATTGATGAAAGTCTGGCTATAGGACATATTCGACCCTCTGAGTCCCCCACAGGAGCTGGGTTTTTCTTTGTTGAAAAGAAGGATGGGGGACTCAGGCCATGTATTGATTATAGGGAGCTGAATAAAATTACTGTCAGGAATTCTTTTGCTCTTCCACTCATCCCGGACCTTCTCAATCAGGTCACTGGGGCTAAATGGTTCTCCAAGCTCGATCTCAGGGGAGCCTACAATCTGGTCAGGATTCGTGAAGGTGATGAGTGGAAGACGGCATTTAACACTCCGTTAGGTCACTTTGAGTATCTGGTAATGCCGTTTGGTTTGTGCAATGCACCCGCTGTGTTTCAGGGTTTCATGAATACCATTTTCCATGATTTGATTGGTACCTACATAGTGGTTTATCTTGATGACATCCTGGTATTTTCCCCTGACTTAGATTCTCATCTTGAGCATGTACGTCAGGTTTTGTCTCGTTTACGTACCCATCACTTGTTTGCAAAATTAGAGAAATGTATTTTTTGTGTCCAGAAAATATCATTTTTAGGCTATGTTATTACACCCACAGAGGTACAGATGGATCCGGGTAAGGTTCAGGCGATAACGGATTGGGTGCGACCCACTAACTTAAAAGCCTTACAGCGCTTTTTAGGTTTCGCTAATTATTACAGAAACTTCATTCAAAACTTTTCTGTTATCGCCAAACCTCTCACAGATCTTACCCGGAAAGGGGCAGACGTCAGTAATTGGTCCCCTGCTGCCGTTTCTGCTTTTGAGTCTCTGAAAGCTGCTTTTACTGCTGCCCCTGTTCTGATACAACCAGACTTATCTAAACCATTTATTGTTGAAGTTGATGCGTCCGAGGTCGGGGTTGGTGCAGTTCTATCTCAAGGACCACCAACACTCACCAATCTCCGACCTTGTGCTTATTTTTCTAGAAAATTCTCCTCCTCTGAACGCAATTATGATATTGGTAATCGTGAGTTGCTAGCCATCAAGTGGGCATTCGAGGTTTGGAGACACTTTTTGGAGGGGGCTTTGCATCAGGTGACTGTTATCACAGACCACAAGAATCTGGTTTACCTAGACAATGCCAAGCGTTTAAATTCTCGTCAGGCCAGATGGGCATTGTTTTTTGCTCGATTTGATTTTGTGGTCACTTTTCGCCCTGGGTCGAAGAATATAAAGGCTGATGCTCTCTCCAGAAGTTTTGGGACCCCTGAGTATCTTGTTGCTGAACCAGGCAACATCCTACCGCCTGGCATTGTCATAGCTGCCGTCTCCTCTCACCTTTCGACCCAAATTATCTCTAAGCAAGGGTCAGCCCCAAAAGACCTTCCGGAAGGCAAGTTATTCGTTCCCTTGGAACTCCGCCTGAAAGTGTTAGAGGAGACTCATGCTTCTGTGTTGTCTGGGCATCCTGGGATTAAGAATACTCTTGATCTTTTGAAACGGGATTATTGGTGGCCTCGAATGGCACAAGATGTTGAGTTGTTTGTTCATGCCTGCCAAGTTTGTGCCAGGGGAAAGAGCCCAAGGCAACGTCCTGAGGGTCCTCTTCTTCCCCTGTCAATTCCGTCTAAGCCATGGTCACACATTGCCATGGACTTCATAACCGATCTACCACCCTCTCAGGGGAATACTGTCATTTGGGTGGTGGTAGACCGGTTCTCCAAAATGGCTCATTTTGTGCCCCTCAAAAAGCTTCCCTCGGCGGAAGAACTGTCTGTTGTATTTATGTCACACATTGTTCGTTTACATGGTCTTCCTGTGGACATAGTGTCAGATAGGGGTGTACAGTTTGTCGCAAGATTTTGGCGAAATTTTTGTAAAAAATTAGAAGTCAATTTGTCATTTTCCTCTGCCTTCCATCCACAATCTAACGGTCAAACAGAACGAATGAACCAGGAACTCATACAGTATCTCCGTTTGTTTGTTTCTGATTCTCAGCATCTATGGTCTAATTTTATTTCTTTTGCAGAATTTGCTGTTAATAACCGCACTAATTCTTCCACTCAAACTTCACCTTTCTTTTGTAACTATGGTTTTCATCCCAGGTTTTCTTTTTCTCCTCCTACCATTTCTGACACTCCTCATGCAGACACATCCATTAACAAACTGTGCACAGTTTGGACCCGAGTTCAGCAGAACCTTCGGGATTCCCAAACCAGACTCCTTCATAACACAAACAAAAAACGTTTTATTTCTGCGCCATTCTCTGTTGGTGATAAAGTTTTATTGTCTACGAAAAATCTTAAGTTAAAGGTTCCTTCTCTGAAACTGGCTCCCCGGTATGTTGGTCCGTTTTTGATTACCCGTGTTATCAATCCAGTTTCCTACAAGTTGTCGCTTCCGCAGAGTTGGAAGGTTCATGATACCTTTCATAAAAGTCTTTTGAAAGGGTATGTTACTCCAGTGCTACCCCTCCCTGATCCTCCTTCTCCTACCTTGGTACAGGGTGAGCTTGAGTATGAGGTGGAGAAGATTGTGAACTCTAGGTGGGTCAGGGGGTCCTTACAGTATTTGGTGCACTGGAGGGGTTTCGGTTTGGAGGATAGGTCGTGGGTTCCTGCTAAAGATGTTCATGCACCTCGCTTGGTTAAGTCTTTTCACCAAGCCTGTCCTCTGAAGCCGTCTCCTCACTTTAAGGGTCCGAAGGCCCCCCGTAAGAGGGGGGGTACTGTCAGGACCAGCAGTACTGTGGGTCCCCTTGCCTGCATTGCTGGTCCATCCACTTCTGTTATTTGATATATGTGCAGGGGAGCCGGTCCTGGTTTTCCACCTGACTCCTCTGCCTTGCTGTTTTATGTTTTGTGTGTCATCTAGCAGGTGCTGGGCTCTGCCTCTCTCCCTGTGTTCTATTTGTTGCCTGGGGTGGCTGTCAGTCTCCCTGCACCTATCTGGTATTAGGGCGGGAGCTCTGGCAGCATTTAAGTCTGACATTCCACCCTTTGGTTGCCAGTGTTTGGTTCTTCCTGCACCAGCGAACTTCTGCATTATTGCCTGCTGTTATATCCTGCTGTGTTCTGACCTCACCTTCGTCTCATCCTTCCGTGCTTCGTGACCTCCTGTTATTGACCCCTGCTTTGTTCCAGGACTACGTTTTGATAGATATCCTCTGTACCGCACACCTCCTGGTTGACCTCGGCTAAGTATTACCTCCGCTTGCTTTGCTCTGGCCGAACGTATCTTCCCGGTGTACTCGGACTATTGATTCCTTGTTCTCTGTCATAGTTTTTCTTAGGCCCCTCCTCCCTATTCAGGTTAGGGACCGCCGTCTGGTTGTCCGCTAGGGCCTAGCCTAGTTGAGGCAAGTAGGCAGGGACAGGGGATTTGGGGTGAGATAGGGGTTGCCCAATTCCCTGCCTGACAGATGAAGGAGGATGAAAACATGAATTCTAGGAAGAAAAAACTTCTGATGGATCTTTTATATTTTATTCTTACACATATTTTTTTGTTTTCAATGGGTCCTTCTACCTACAGATCCGGGGGACTGCAATGGGGGCGCCTTGTGCGCCCTCTTATGCAAATTTGTTCCTCGGTTCTGTGGAAGAGGGACCTATTTCTGTCAGATCGGCACGCATTGATGGACCACGCCATTTTTTGGGTGCGGTACATCGATGATGTGTTTCTGATCTGGCAGGGTAGCATTCAAGACCTCCATGAGTTTTTTCAGTTGTTGAACACCAATAACCTCAACATTAATTTGACTTATAAATATAGTCAAACTAACATCGACTTCTTGGATGTACAACTCTCTAGGGGTGAAGATGGTTCCATTCAGACAGGAGTCTATAGGAAACCTACTGCGGAAATTCTTACCTTCTGCTCTTCTCATCCTCCACAGATGATTAAATCTATACCTATTGGACAGTTACTTCAAGCTCGTAGGATATGCTCTTCGGATGATACCTTTGAGGATTATGCAGATGACCTGAAACATCGTTTTTCCAATCGTGGGTATAGCCAGCGATCAATAAAAGAAGTACATAAGAGGGCCAAATCTAGTTCACATTTGGATTATTCTACAAAACCGAAATCTCAAGATACTAAAGTATAGTTCATCACTATCATTCTAGACGGAGAGAGATGAAGACCTAGTAACATAGTAACATAGTAACATAGTTTATAAGGCTGAAAAAAGACATCTATCCATCCAGTTCGGCCTGTTTTCCTACAAGTTGATCCAGAGAAAGGCAAAAAAACCCTGTCAGGTAGAAGCCAATTTTCCCCACTTTATGGGAAAAAATTCCTTCCCGACTCCAATCAGGCAATCAGAATAACTCCCTAGATCCACGACCCATCTCTAGTAACTATAACCTATAATATTATTACCCTCCAGAAATGCATCCAGGCTCCTCTAGAACTCTTTTAGTGAACTTACCATCACCATCTCCTCAGGCAGAGAGTTCCATAGTCTCACTGCTCTTACCGTAAAGAATCCTCTTCTATGTTTGTGTACAAACCTTCTTTCCTCCAGGCGCAGAGGATGTCCCCTCGTCATAGTAACAGTCCTGAAGATAAATAGATCATGGAAGAGATCTCTGTACTGACCTCTGATATATTTATACATAGTTATTACATCTCCCCTCAATCGTCTTTTTTCTAAAGTGAATAACCCTAATTTTGATAACCTTTCTGGGTACTGTAGTCCACCCATTCCAGTTATTACTTTAGTTGTCCTCCTCTGAACCCTCTCCAGCTCTGCTATGTCTGCCTTGTTCACAGGAGCCTAGAACTGTACACAGTACTCCATGTGTGGTCTGACTAGTGATTTGTAAAGTGTCAGGACTATGTTCTCATCACGGGCATCTATGCCCCTTTTGATGCAACCCATTATCTTATTGGCCTTGGCAGCAGCTGTCTGACACTGGTTTCTACAGCTTAGTTTGCTGTTCACTAAAATTCCTAGGTCCTTTTCCATGTCAGAGTTACCCAATGTTTTACCATTCAGTATGTACTGGTGACTTGCATTATTCCTTCCCATATGCATAACCTTACATTTGTCAGTGTTAAACCTCATCTGTCACTTCTCTGCCCAAGCCTCCAGTCTATCCAGATCCGTCTGTAGCAGTGTACTGTCCTCTTCTGTGTTAATTACTTTACATAGTTTAGTGTCATCTGCAAAAATTGAAATTTTCCTTTGCAAGCCTTCTACAAGATCATTAATAAATATATTGAAGAGAATAGGGCCCAATACTGACCCCTGTGGTACCCCACTAGTGACAGGGACCCAATCTGAGTATGTACCGTTAATAACCACCCTTTGTTTTCTATTACTGAGCCAGTTACTTACCCACATACAGACATTTTCTCCCAGTCCAAGCATTCTCATTTTATATACTAACCTTTTATGTGGTACCGTGTCAAATGCTTTGGAGAAGTCCAGATATACTACATCCATTGATTCGCCGCGGTCAAGTCTAGAACTTACCTCCTCATAGAAACTGATTAAATTGGTTTGACATGACCGATCCCTCATGAAGCCATGCTGATATGGAGTTATTTGCTTATTTTCATTGAGGTTCTCCAAGATAGTATCTCTTAGAAAACCTTCAAACAGTTTACCCATGACAGATGTTAAACTTACCGGCCTTTAGTTTCCGGGCTCTGCTTTTGGACCCTTTTTTAATATTGGCACCACATTTGCTATGCGCCAATCCTGTGGAACACTCCCTGTCAGTATAGAGTCCTTAAATATCAGAAATAAGGGTCTGGCGATGACATTACTTAATTCTCTTAGGATACGGGGTTGTATGCCATCCGGTCCTGGCAATTTGTCTATTTTAATCTTTTTAAGACGTCGCTGTACTTCTTCCTGGGTCAGACGGGGCATTTTTAAAGGGGAATTTACTTTTATATTCTGCATTTCATCTGACAGTTTATTTTCCTCAGTGAATACAATGGAGAAAAAAATATTTAGTAGCTTTGCTTTCTCCTCATCGCTCTCTGCAACTCCCTCCTCATTACTCTGTAATTGGCCGACGCCTTCAGGTTTATACTTTTTACCATTTATATAATTAAAGAACATTTTAGGGTTAGTTTTACTCTCTTTGGCGATTAATCTCTCGGTCTCTAATTTGGCTGCTTTTATTTGTCTTTTACATATTCAATTTTTTCCTTATAGTTTTTCAATGCTTCCTTGCCACCCTCCTGTTTTAGTGATTTAAATGCTTTCTTTTTGTCATTTATTGCTTTCTTTACAGTTCTATTTATCCACATTGTTTTTTTCTTGTTCCTTAACCTTTTATTCCCATAAGGTATGTACCTCTCACAATTAGATATTAGGATGCTTTTAAAAATATCCCATTTTGTGGCTGTATTTTTATTTTTGAGGACTTTATCTCAGTTAGTTAGGCCTATGGCCTCTCTTAATAATTTTTGCTTTTTTGAAGTTTGGTATTTTTGTTCCTCCCTGGAGAAACGCTCTTTTGAATGACAATTGGAAGGTTATTATTTTATGGTCACTATTTCCCAGGTGTCCCCCAACCTGAACATCTGTTGTTCTGTCAGGTCTATTGGTTAATACTAAGTCCAGTATGGCTGTCCCTCTAGTCGGGTCTTGGACCAGTTGGGAAAGGTAATTGCTTTGAAATATTTTGGCCTGTCTTACTTGCTGACCCGGTTGTCGCTAAATATGTGTCATCAGGACCCTCACTTGTTGCGAGGAGATCAAACAACTTGAGGGATCATTTGGTGAAGAGCTTATACATAAAACATACCACTCCAATTTTTCCTGCATTGGAAAGCCGAAATGGGGTTTTTCGCCTTGTGGTCATTGTGTTACCTGTATTAATATGGAACGGGCTACTTCCTTTTGTGATTCTACCGGTATGAAGACCTTTCAAATTACACATCGTTTGTCATGTTCTAGTACTGCGGTAATTTACTATGCCACTTGTCCGTGCCCTAAAATATATGTGGGTCTCACCACAAGGGAGTTGAAGGTCAGGATGCGTGAGCATGTACGAGATATTTCCTCAGTGCATGATGAGAATGACATGTCTTCTTTGAAGCCGATTGCCAAACACTTCAAACTCTACCATGTGTGTAACTCGAAAAACTTGAGGATTCGAGGCATTGATTGTTGTACCCCCGAGTATCCATGGGGGTAACATTTCTAGGAAATTGGCCCAACTTGAGTGCCGTTGGACTTGGCAATTGAACACTTTACGTCCACAAGGACTTAATGAGTCAGCAGGTTTTTCATCCTTTTTGTAGACGTTCTCTGGGTCCCCATTTGCCAACTGTTTCTAGATATTTTTAATCATGTTATATTTAATTTGCTTTCTTCTATACAGGTCTTTGCTATATTGGTGTTCTTCACTGCGACATGGGTTTATAATAACAATTTTTCTCTCCTCACAGGTTTAATTTTGTGAAATTATATATATATTTTTTTTTTACATTTTTTGTATTTATTTTTAGTGGTCATTTGGGAGACATTTATATAAAAAAAAATAATATATGTATTTCGATGTATTTTCCATTGATATAGGTATCCGGCTTAGTATGTAGTAAGAATAAAACTTTTTTTTTTTTCACACACATTCACTCATTCACTCACTAACCTTACACATATATCTTTTCAAACATATATTAATTTTTATATCACATCACTTTTATTATTATTTATTTTTTCAATTTTATCACATTTTACATTATTTCACTCGTTTTTAATCATACATGACTTTTTCACATAATTGTTATTTTTTATTTATTATTCATTATTTTTTATTTTTCATTTTCTCTTTACTTATTTTCATTTATTCTACATCATGTCATGATTTTTCACTATGTCACAAATATTCAATTGCTTTCACTCTTAATTATGTGTTATTTTTCTTTTTTTATTCATTTAATACACTCTATCTCACATATCCCTTTATGGATCCCGATCCTATATGCAATAATAGTATGTCATTATGTGTGCAGGCGCTGTCTATCCTATGATTCAGCGGTGCCCTGCCATGTTATACATCGCGGGTGTTCGGCTGGAATCAGGAAGTGAATAGTCCGGTCACGTGACCTACTAGGGCGACGGCCTCCATTCCTTGCTCGCTATTTATCGGAGAAATTGATTGCCATCTCCCCGCCTGCCCTGCAAGTGTTTTGTGATTACTGACCACGTCATGAGGAGAAATCATGTTTTTATTGGTTGGGTGTTGTATTTAAAGGTGCCCCCGCAGTGATGACGCCACCCCCAGACGAAAGTCCGCCGAAACGCGCGTCGGGGTTGGCGTCACCACTGAGGAGGCACAGATGGGTAATTAACTTTTTTGTATTGTCCTTTGTGATCTCTTTAATGCACTAGCATTTTATCACATGTTATACCCTTATGTATGGTTTTGCTTTATGTGATTTTATTATTAATAAAGTAATTTTGTTTCAATTATTTGCGGTCTGGCCTTCCCCTTCTTTGTTTCTTGTTCACATCAAAACCCTAGACCTGAATGCATTTGGGCACTTGTAAGGGGTTGTCCGAGATATTGATATTTAATGATCTATTCTCAGGGTAGGTCATCACTATCTTATCCCAGCCTTTTTATACCTCATTTATTTATATTCCTTAAAGGGGTTGTCTCATCTTGCCTAATGGGGGCATATCGCTAGGATATGCCCCCATTGTCTTATAGGTGCGGGTCCCACCGCTGGGACCCGCACCTATATCGAGAACGGGGCCCCGAAAGCGAACGGGGGCGCACTGCGCATGCGCAGCCGCCTCCATTCATTTTCAATGTGGCCGGCGAAGATAGCCGAGCGCTGGCTCGGCTATTTCCGTCGGCTCCATAGAAATGAATAGGAGCGGTGGCCGCGCAAGCGCGGTGCGCTCCCATTCATTTCTATGGGGAGCCGGCTTGGTGGTGGCCGGACCGGAGTCCTCCAGCCACCACCTTGCGGGGCCCCGTTCTCAATATAGGTGCGGGTCCCAACGGTGGGACCCGCACCTAGAAGACAATGGGGGCATATCCTAGCGATATGCCCCCATTAGGCAAGATGAGACAACCCCTTTAATAATGTGTGATATATGTATTAAATAACACAGGATTTGCTATCTGTTACCCCTGAGGAAACCACAGTTTGTGGTGATACGCATGGGGCCACACAGCCACACACCCTCCTCCGTGTAGAGTGCTATTAACATTTACAGTCATGTGAAAAACAAAGTACTCCCTCTTTGAATTCTATGGTTTTACATGTCAGGACAAAATAAATAAAAAATCTTAAAATACATCCTCAGCAGGATAACTGCACACAACAGGCTCAGTACAGTCCATGGATCAATAATTTGAAGAACCACCTTTAAAATCAATAACTTGAAGTAATTATTTTTCTGTATGACTTCATCAATTTCCCACATCATTCTGGGGGAATTTTGGCCCATTTGTCTTTACTGCATTCATTCAGTTCATTGAGGTTTGTGGCCATTCATTTATACACAGCCACATGCCCTGCCACAGCATTTCAATTGGGTTGAGGCCTGGACTTGTGGTAACACCTCCATTCTTTTCTTTTTCAGCCATTATGTTGTACATTAACTTGTGTACATTGCATTGTGGTCAAACATCTCCATTTTGGTCTTGTTTGTCCAAAGAACCTTGTTCCAGAAGTCTTGTGGTTTGATTAACAATGAAGAGGCTTTCTCTCTCAAGAATAACGAACTTCAAATTGTTTGGAAATGGCCTTATAATCCTTCCCAGATTGATCGGCAGCAACAATTTCTTCTCTAAGATCATTGCTGATGTCTTTTATGCTTAGTATTGTGTTAACACAGGTCTGAATGCTCCAGAAAACTGCAAAATATCTGTTTTTATGGCGGTGGTCACACGTGATGATCAGTTAATCAAGGGCATTTGATTAGCAGCACCCTCTTAAAGGAGAACTGTCGTCAAAAATTAGAAATATATCTAAAATGTTAAAACATGCAATGTAAGTTTTAGAATTTTTTGTGCTTATAATTTTTTTTTACCATTAAAGGAAATATTAAAAAACTTCATAATAATTGTATAGAACTTCCTATGTTGACCAGCAGGGGGAGCGCAACTGAAAAGTTGAGCCCAGTTTGTAGCCCAGTGCTGTAAACTGTTATCTGGCTATTTACACCTCCTGTGACATCACGCTGCACTTACTTGCTTATCTGATAACAAGAGATTGTCTTCCACAATACAGTGTCCAGCGGCCATCTTGTTGTGGTCTGCACTGTGATAGCATAGGAAACACAGTCAGCAATGTTATTTCCAATTGTGATGCTGATTATTCCTCCACCACAGGGATTTTCTCCACTGACAGGTAGCAGAGTTAGGGTGGTAGTGCAAGACTGAGTTTGATCTGACATCACTGTATTTATTATCCCTGTACGGTGACATCACTGTATTTATTATCCCTGTACTGTGACATCACTGTATTTATTATCCCTGTACGGTGACATCACTGTATTTATTATCCCTGTACGGTGACATCACTGTATTTATTAGCCCTGTACGGTGACATCGCTGTGTTTATTATTAGTGTTGAGCGAGCTGCTGGACGGGAAGAATCACTACAAAGTAGAAGCCTGAGGAGGTAAGTGGTCTGTGTTTGTTTGTTTGTTTTTTTTCTATTTTTCAGGATCGTGAATGCAGAGGACTACGTCGGATTTGGTGGATTACGTCGGACCAGCTTTTTTATTTTTTAAATAAAATGGTCAAACAGGGGTCTGGGGGAGTATTTATTTCAATAAAATATTTTATAAGTGTGTTGTTTTTTTTTTTTACAACACTGCAGTTTTAGTAATCACGGCTAACTACAGACGGCCCTGATTACTAATACTGGGCTTAGTGCTGGCCGGTATGGCAGGAAAAAAGGGGGGACCCCGCGCCATTTTTTAAAATTATTTAATTATTTTTGAAAAAAATGGCGTGGGGTCCCCCCCTTTTTTCCTTCTCCAGCCAGATACAACCAGCAGCGGCAGCCTGGCACTACCAGGGTGGGAAGGGACATGGTTATTGGCCCTTCCCAGCCTAATGGTACCAGCCTGCAGCCGCCCCAGAACCGGACCCTCAATTTAGAAGGTCCGGTCCTGCAGGTACCCGGCTCTTCCCGACACCCCTGGTGGCGGTGGGTGCCGGGGTAATAGATGTTGGGGTTAGTGTTGGCCATACCGGCCAGCACTAACCCAGTATTAGTAATCAGGGCCGTCTGTAGATAGCCGTAATTACTAAAACTGCAATGTTGTAAAAAACACACACACACACTTATAAAATAGTTTATTGAAATAAATACTCCCCCAGACCCCCCAGACCCCTGTTTGACCATTTTATTTAAAAAATAAAAGAGCTGGTCCGACGTAATCCACCGAATCCGACGTAGTCCTCAGCATTCACGATCCTGAAAAATAGAAAACAAACAAACACAGACCACTTACCTCCTCAGGCTTCTTCTTTGTAGTGATTCCTCCCGTCCAGCAGCTCGCTCAACACTAATAATAAACACAGTGATGTCACCGTACAGGGATAATAAATACAGTGATGTCACAGTACAGGGATAATAAACACAGTGATGTCACAGTACAGGGATAATAAACACAGTGATGTAACAGTACAGGGAAAATAAACACAGTGACGTCACAGTACAGGGATAATAAACACAGTGATGTCACAGTACAGGGAAAATAAACACAGTACAGGAAAATAAACACAGATCAAAAAGGCTTATGCCCCTAAAAATAGTACCAATCTAACCGTTACCTCTTCCCGCAAAAAATAAGCCCCTACCTGAGCGAATCGCCCAAAAAATAAAAAAAACTACAGCTCTCAGACAATGGAGACACTAAAACATAATTTTTTTGTTTTCAAAAATGATATTATTGTGTAAAACTAAAATAAAAAAAAATAAAAATATGCCATGTCATGAAGGGGGCACTACAAGGGGGGGCACAGACAACTTACCTGGTTTCAGGCTGCGATCTCCAGAGATCGCAGCCTGAAACCGGCATTTTAGCACTGAAGCGCTCCGATTGGTTAGTCTGCAGAGACTAACCAATCGGAGCGCTTGCTGGCAAGGGACCACTCTGATTGATCCCTTGCCGGCTTCCCCGAGGTCTCTGCTCTCCGGGAGAGCGGAGACTCCGGGGCTGTGATGGGTGTCCCCTCCAGTGTCATGTTACTGAAGTCTTTAATAACATGGCACCGGAGGGGGCAGGCTATCTATGTGTAAAGCGCCTGCGCTTTACACATACTCAGCGCTCCCATGATTTTTCAATAGGGTCGGCTCCGTCCGCACTGGGAATGGAGCATACGACCGTAAGTCATTTGTCTATGTGTCGTTCAGTGACACATAGACACGTGACTATGAAAATGGCAGCCCCCATAAAGTAAAAAAAAATGTTAAATACACAAAACACAATACACATCTAATAAACTTAATTATACATATAAAAACTATTTTTAATGTTTTATAACATATGTTTTTTTATTTTTTAGCGATAGTGCCCCTTTAAAGAGGTTGTGAGCGCGAAGTGGGTGGGGTGGACAGACAATACACCTCTATGAAAAGAATAAGGATATACTTAATTTTTCATACGCACATTCTGCATTTTGGCCTACTGTTAAATAATGACATGGTGTAATTTGTCATGTGTTGTTTTTCAAAGGAGGTTACATTTTCCTAATTTTAAGAACAGAATGTTTTTTTTTTAATACAGTATGTTCTGATATGTCAAACCATAGAATTCAAAGAGGGTGCACTTTACTGTTCTCATGACTGTATCTGGTTATCATGTCACTTATTTGATGTCATATTTTTTCCTGTTGAATATGGTGTCTTTATCTGTGTCACTTTTATCATTCTATTTGGTATTGTAGCAAGAGTATAGGGTGAGGTCTTTATTGTGGTCTTTATGTGCACTTTTTGTGTTTTTTTGTATTTTAGCCCTGTAATTCTTGTGTGTTTGATATAACATATTTTAGGTTTAATTCATTTATATGTGTTTAGTGTTTATTCTGGTTGTCTTTTACACACCCTCTTTTTTCTTGATTATGTACAGTTGGCTTTTGGGTGTGAAGCATGATGTATTCCAGTTAGTCTGGTGCCAGCCTTATCTTTCCTGTTGACAGGATCATGTTGACAATTAACACACTATTTGAAAACCTCGCCCACAGCTTGTGGCTGTGGCTTAAGGTCCCTTTACACGGGCCGATTATCGGCCGAAAAATCGTTCCTAGGAACGCTAGTGCCGATAATCGGCCCGTGTAAAAGTGGCCCTAATCAGCCGACGAACGAGCAAAACGCTCGTTCGTCGGCTGATTGGATCTTTTGGTTTCTACAAAAGATCCAATCTGTCGGGCGCACATCGGCCTGTGTAAACAGGCGATGTGCGCCTGACAGTATGGAGCTTCCCGGCCGCACGAGTGATACAGCGATCACTCGTGCGGCCCGGCGCTCGATTCATCGGGCCGTGTAAAGGCTCCCTGCCCGAGCGCCGATATCGCTGATCGGCGCTCGGGCAGTGAGACACATCGGCCCGTCTAAAAGGGCCTTTAGACTTCATGCAGCTACCACAAGTTGCAAAACCAACCTAGCACAGTCTCCAGGAATGCGCGGAATACTGCCCCTCCCCCACAGACCAAAGAGTGACAGAGGAGCTGCATAAAGAGCATTATCTGTGTTGCTTTTCTGTGTTTTATTGCTATACTGCTTTATCTAGTACTTTAAATGGACAACATCCCCTAATATTTTATGCCCTCTGCTCCTGTGCAAGCCTATGTGCTTTTATGGTAACAGAATAAAACACTCTTGTGTAGTCTGATTTTACAGCAATATTTCTTAACATCTGCACCTTTCTTCCTGCCAATATACCGTAAGTTCAGTAGTTCAGGCTAGGTTCACATCTCTGAGTGCTGGCAGAGGAGCAGACTACTGGAGTAACCTTATCTGGCATAGCTGGACGTTGCTGAGCAAAGATACCCTGCAGAAAGCCAGCATTTATACTAGAAACCAGACGGATCCCTGCCAGATCATATTAGTGAATAGGGATCCGGTTATGACACATACGGTAACTCATGTGTTGAGTTGTCTGTTTCTCTAGCAAAACAGACATCCAGATTTACCAAAACAGAGATGTGAATAAAGTCTGCAAGAAGTAGCTAACCTACTAAAGGATCAGACTACTGAGAGAGTTTGTTTGTAGTCTGTAACTGTGAAGTCACATAGTTCTGCATAGGAGTTGTATGCTCAAAACAGTAGACGATTTCAACCGCGACTGATTGCAAAGTTGCTTCATTTTCTATTTTAGATGCAGCGTAGCATTCAAAAATGCTTGCAAAAGTATACATAACCTTTAACATAAATTATAGAAATGTTTTCAGACTTGTGATAAAGTTTGCATGTTTAAAGCAATGTTACAGCCTTGATGATTCATTCATGAATTTCACATCATCTTCCATCGTCTTCTTAAGTGTCACATTTTTTTTTTTACAATATTTACAGAGCACTATACCTTTACCAATAACTATTAAGACATTTTCCATTCAAACAAAGAAGGGTAAAGCACAAAGAAGGAAAGACGTCATATTTCCACTGTAATGAAATTCTAAAAGGCGTATCATTGCACACAAACTGTTGCCAGGGAAATAACATACACTTGCTAAGGCAGTGGATTGTTTCCACAAATGTTTCACCTCTAAATATGTTGATCATTCAGTTTTGAATTGTTGGTTGATAAATTAATTGGGATAACTAACACTTTGTCCTCCCGCTGTAGAAAAAGTTAAAGGGAGTCTTTCAGTAGGAGATTCCATGTTGAACCAGGAACAATGGTTTGTAGGGCTAGCTCACATGAATATAATGGTACCTTTCAATCTGTTCATTCTTAACCATATGCAAATTAGCAGTTAAGTGCACCAAGGGTGGGTCCAAGCCACTCTATGCACCCTTGCTCTTCCTGCTTCCTCTGCAAGATCCTCTCTCTCCTTTTTGATTGACAGGGTCAGGTGAGATGACTATGCAAGAACCTAGCCCTGTCAATCAAGAAGAAGAGGGAGTGGCTGTCAACGGTAGCAAGAGGAGCAAGAGTGTCTTGGGCCCACCCTCACTGCACTTAACTGCTCAGTTGAATATAGATTAAAAGTACTTTTTCTCCAGAATGAAGTAATAGATCACTAAGTGAAAGATATCATCTAGAGATGAGCGAGTACTAAAATGCTGGGGTGCTCGTTATTCGAGATGAATTTTTCCCGATACTCGGGTGCTCGTTTCGAGTAACGAACCCCATTGAAGTCAATGGGAGACTCGAGCATTTTTGCGGGGGACCAAAGCTCTTCACAGGGAAGTTTGCCTGAAAACCTGGAAACCTCAGAAAATGATGGAAACACCACGGAAATGGACAGGAAACAGCAGGGGCAGCATGCATGGATGCCTCTGAGGCTGCTTAATCCCACCATTACCCCAAATCCTCAGGCAACAGCCTGGTGGTTACCCTCATGGCAATTGTGCTCACCCAGACCAAGAAAGGCGAGGCAAATACCCATCACATGTTAGGGAAGCACCCAACTAGGTGCAACGAAGGTCCATCACCGCCTGCAGGTGACACCACTGCTCATGCTGGCACTGCAGCTGACATCTGTATCTGTTCTTATCAGTTGCTGTGCCTGCTGGTGGTATAGTGGTGAGCATAGCTACTTCCCAAGCAGTTGATCTGGGTTCCATTCCCGTCTATCGCAGGAGGCAATGCAGAATCAGTACAATATCTAATACGTCCCCCTACCAGGGGTAAATTGTTTGGAGAGAGGGCCTGTAGGTGGGGGGCAAGGAGGTTTCAGTGGAAGAGCCAGAGGAGTGCCCCCTGGGCTAGCGTGTGTGGTGGTGACAACAGCCGGAATGCATTTGGAAATGCTCTAGCATCAGCCGGTGCAGTATCGATTCTTCTCAGTTTAATACCGTATACGTCCCCTATCTTGGGACCCTATATTTAATGGATATTTCGAACACGGAAAAGGGAAAAAGAGCTTGCTGTAGCCAGGGGAGTGTCTTTCCTACTGCAGCTAAGGGGACGTGTCCATGCTCTGCCTATCACAGGTCAGGAGGCAGATAAAAGAAGAACAAAAACTAACATGAGTGAAACTTCTGATACGTCCCCTATCCGGCTAAATTGTTTGTAGAGTGGGCCTGTAGGTGGGGGGGGGCAGGCTGGGGGGAAGGAGGTTTCGGTGGAAGAGCCAGAGGAGTGCCCCCTGGGCTAGCGTGTGTGGTGGTGACAACAGCCAGAATGGATTTTTGAAAACTGTTGCATCAAGCGGTACAGTCGTAAATGAACTAGATCAAGTGTAGCATGTGTTCTCTGTATTCTTCTCAGTTTAATACCGTATATGGCAGCTATCCGGAAAAATAGTTTGGAGAGAGAGAAAGATAGGAAAAAAGACGTCAATTGTTTGGAGAGTGGGCCTGTAGGTGGGGGGGCAGGGTGGGGCAAGGAGGTTTCGGTGGAAGAGCCAGAGGAGTGCCCCCTGGGCTAGCGTGTGTGTTGGTGACAACAGCCGGATGTATTTAGAATGACGAAGCAGGACCCCAACTTAAAAATTTAGCATCAACCTGTACAGTCGTAAATTATGAGATTGATCAAGTGTGGCATGACTTTTTAGATGGAGATTGCATTTGGTCACGTACTCCCTGGAACCCCATAGTCACCCCTTCTCTGATGTGCTAGCCCAGAACATTCTCTGCCCCAATTCGCAAGACCTTTTGCTGTTTCCGTGTGCTGACAGTGTGGATTTACCAGTGTTGTCTGAGGAGGTGGTGGACAATGGCGAGACACAGGTGTCGGGGGGGTGAGGTAGTTGTATGGGAAGCAAGTTACAGAGGGGACTCCTTGGGGGGACTTTCTCATGATGGGACAGATTCAACTTGGGTGGATCAGGCACATTAACAGATGAATTTTTTGGGGGGTTTATTTAACTTTTATTTAGCAAAAATAACCACAGAGATATTTATTCGTTATCTTCTCTGCGCAGTCTGGCGTTGGGGTTCCTCACTTTGATGGCGAGCTGTGCCGCTCTCTCCACAATGGTCTGTAGCTTCTTAGATGGAGACTTTGTCAGCGATTTCAGTACAGAAGGACTTGTTGCTCATCCACAGAACCTCGTCCTCCATGACATTGTGGACAAGGAATTTGCGGGTGGACCAGGAATTTGCGGAACCCTGTGAGCAGCATGTGTTTGGTCTTCTACTTGCTACCGTATCCAATGTTTGGCAATATAGATTCGCAAGTAATATTATTTTTCACACCTATCCCAAAAATAAAAATGCATGCAGTATGCGCAAATAAAACTTTGAACTGGAATTGGAGAGAGGGCCTGTAGGTGGACCTCCGGAAAAATTGTTTGAATAGAGGGCCTGTAGGGGGCCCTCCCGAAAAATTGTTTGAAGAGAGGGCCTGTAGGTGGACCTCTGGAAAAATTGTTGGAATAGAGGGCCTGTAGGTGGACCTCTGGAAAAATTGTTTGAATATAGGGCCTGTAGGTGGACCTTTGGAAAAATTGTTTGAATAGAGGGCCTGTAGGTGGACCTCTGGAAAAATTGTTGGAATAGAGGGCCTGTAGGTGGACCTCTGGAAAAATTGTTGGAATAGAGGGCCTGTAGGTGGACCTCTGGAAAAATTGTTTGAATAGAGGGCCTGTAGGTGGACCTCTGGAAAAATTGTTTGAATAGAGGGCCTGTAGGGGGGCCCTCCTGAAAAATTGTTTGAAGAGAGGGCCTGTAGGGGGCCCTCCTGAAAAATTGTTCTAAAAGAGTGCCAGTTGGACCTCTAAAAAATGGCGTTTTTTGGGTCAGCATTAGGCAAAGACGATATGGAGGAGGAGGAAAAGTAGGAGGAGGAGTAGAGAGGAGGAATCGGATACATAAGTTATTTAAATATTTAGCTGCTTTCCCCCGGAGGAGATTTGAATTCCGGTGAAATCCAGGCTTTGTTCATTTTAATAAGCGTCAGCCTGTCAGCGCTGTCAGTTGACAGGCGTGTACGCTTATCGGTGATGACGCCACCAGCTGCACTGAATACCCGCTCTGACAGAACGTTAGCGGCAGGGCAGGCCAGCACCTCTAAGGCGTACAGCGCCAGTTCAGGCCACGTGTCCAGCTTTGAAACCCAGTAGTTGTATGGAGCAGAGTGATCGGTCCGGACGTTGGTATGGTCAGCTAGGTACTCCCTCACCATATTTCTGTACAGCTCCCCCCTACTCTGCCTAGACTGGGGACAGGTGACAGTGTCTTGCTGGGGTGACATAAAAGTGGCAAAGGCCTTGGAGAGCGTTCCCCTGCCAGTGCTGGACAAGCTGCCTGCTCGCCTCCTCTCCCCCGCTACTTGGCCCACAGAACCATGCCCTCTGCCGCTAGCGGCGTCAGATGGGAAGAATTGTTTCAGCTTGTGCACCAGGGCCTGTTGATACCTATTCACTCTCATACTCCTTTCCTCTGCAGGGATGAGAGTGGAAAGGTTCTGCTTGTACCGTGTGTCTAGGAGAGTGAACACCCAGTAATCGGTGTTTGAAAAAATTCTTCTAACGCGAGGGTCACGGGATAGGCAGCCTAACATGAAGTCTGCCATGTGCGCCAGAGTCCCAACACGCAAGAATTCCCTCTCCTCACTGGCCTGACTCTCCATTTCCTCCTCCTCCTCCTCCAAGTCCTCCTCTTCAGCCCATACACGCTCAAGAGTTAAGGACTGAGCACTGGTACCCTCTACTGTCTCCCCAACATTCTCCTCCTCTTCCTCCTCATCCTCATCCCCCTCCTCCGATACGCGCTGAGAAACAGACCGGAGGGTGCTCTGGCTATCAAGTGACGTATCTTCCTCCACCGTCTCTTGTGACAAGCGCAAAGCTTCCGACTTGATGCTGAGCAGTGATTTTTTCAACAGGCAAAGCAGCGGGATGGTGAGGCTGATAATGGTGGCATCGCCGCTGACCATCAGTGTTGACTCCTCAAAGTTGCTCAACACCTGGCAGATATCAGACATCCACGTCCACTCCTCATTGTAGACTTGAGTAATCTGAGAGACCTGACTACCAGTTCTGGTGGAAGATGACATCTGGCAGTCTACAATCGCTCTGCGCTGCTGGTAAACTCTGGATAACATGTTTAATGTGGAATTCCATCTCGTGGGCACGTCGCACAACAGTCGGTGAGCGGGAAGTTGTAGGCGGCGCTGCGCTGCCCTGAGAGTGGCAGCATCTGTGCTAGACTTGCGGAAATGCGCACAGATGCGGCGCACCTTGGTGAGCAAATCAGACAGATTGGGGTATGTCTTGAGGAACCGCTGAACTATAAGATTGAACACGTGGGCCAGGCATGGCACATGTGTCAGTCTGCTGAGTTGCAGAGCCGCCACCAGGTTACGCCCGTTGTCACACACAACCATGCCTGGCTTGAGGTTCAGCGGTGCCAGCCACAGATCGGTCTGCGCCGTGATGCCCTGTAACAGCTCTTGGGCGGTGTGCCTTTTGTCACCTAAGCTCAGCAGTTTGAGCACCGCCTGCTGGCGCTTACCCACGGCACTGCTGCTGCGCCTAGAGCTACCGACTGAAGGCGCCGTGCCCACGGATGGTAATTCGGTGGAGGAGGAGGGGTCAGAGGAGGAGGAGGAGGCATAGTACGTCTGAGAGACCGTGACCGAGGTAGGCCCCGCAATCCTCGGTGTGGGCAGTACATGAGAGGCCCCAGGGTCATTCTCGGTCCCAGCCTCCACCAAGTTAACCCAATGTGCCGTCAGTGAGATATAGTGTCCCTGCCCGGCAGCACTTGTCCACGTGTCTGTGGTTAGGTGGACCTTCTCAGAAACAGTGTTGGTCAGGGCACGGATGATGTTCTGTGACACGTGCTGGTGTAGGGCTGGGACGGCACATCGGGAAAAATAGGGGCGGCTGGGGACGGAATACCGAGGGGCAGCCACCGCCATGAGATTTCGAAAGGCCTCGGTCTCTACGAGCCTATAGGGCAGCATCTCCAGGCTAAGCAATTTGGAGATGTGGACGTTGAGGGCTTGGGCATGTGGGTGGGTGGAACTGTATTTCCTCTTGCGCTCCAGCGTCTGCTGTAAAGACAGCTGAACGCTGCGCTGGGACACATTGGTGGACACTGTGGAGGATCGTGGAGGCGAAGGTGTGGTTTTACGGCGGGAGGCGCTCGTGCCGGGGTCCTGGGCAGGGGGTTGACTAGCAGAGGCAGCGAGTGACACAGGGGAAGGAGCAGTGGTGTGACCCGCAGGGGGTGGTGAACGGCCTTGGTTCCATTTAGTGGGGTGTTTAGCACTCATATGCCTGCGCATGCTGGTGGTGGTTAGGCTAGTAGTGGTGGCACCCCTGCTGATCCTGGTGTGGCACAGGTTGCACACCACAGTCCGTCGGTCATCCTCACTTTCTTTAAAGAACCTCCAGATTTGCGAACATCTAGGCCTCGCCACGGGAGCTTCCCTACGTGAAACAGTTGCTGCTGATGCACCAGCTCTGGCCCTCCTTCTCCCTCTGGCCACACCACTGCGTCTTACAACCTGTTCTGGTGCAGCACTCGCCTCCGCCTCAGAAGCACTGTCTTCACTCGGCATATCAACCCAGCTTGGGTCAGTCACCTCGTCATCCTCCGATTCCTCAGTCTGCTCCACCCTCGGAATTCCTCCCCTAACAACTTCACCACTGTCTGACAACCGTGTCTCCTCATCGTCCGACACCTCTTTACAAACTTCTTCCACTAACTCAACATTGTCATCATCATCATCATCACCCACAGACTGCGACAGTTGGAAAATTTGGGCATCGGGAACGAGGTCAGCAGCAACCTGAGAAGTGGTTTGTGACTCTGGGAAGGGTCCAGAAAACAGTTCCTGAGAGTATGCCGGATCGCATTCCAAATTTTCCTGGGAGGGGGCAGACTGGGGGGAAGGAGGTTGAGGCGGAGGAGCTAGAGGAGTGCTCCCTTGGGTAACGTGGGTGGACTGCGTGGAAGACTGACTGGTGGACAAATTACTTGAAGCATTGTCCGCAATCCACGAGATCAGCTGTTCGCACTGTTGTGGTTTCAACAGCCCTCTACCACGTGTCCCTGTAAGTTGAGACATGAAGCTAGGGAGTGTAGCTCTGCGGAATTCCCCTGCTCCCTCATCAGCGGGTACTGTCTCACCCTGCCCAGGACCACGGCCTCTGCCCCCTGCAGTAATTGAATGCCCACGCCCACGCCCTCGCCCTCGACCCTTAGCCCTGGGGTTCAACATTTTTTGTACATAGGTGTATGATAAAAAAAAAATAAAAAATTAAGTCCGGTAGAATTAAGTGACGTACAGAAAGTGTCACCTGGACAGATTATACGGATTGGAGCGAGTGTGCTGAACTGTGACACACAGAAAGGTTACACAAAGCCGAGTAAAATGGATTTGTATCACTGAGCTAAAACAACTGAAAAAATAATTTTTTTTTTTATATTTGTTTTTTTATATTTTTTTTACAATTTTGTTTTTTTGGGAACGTAACGTGCAGGAACTATGGTAGGACTGACTGACACCCTGTTAACGGTGGCTATTTAGTCTGCGACCCAGACAAATGTCGCACAGAGAATTTTCTGGATCAAGCGGTAGATGATATTGGTAGCAAATGACTTGGTTGTATTGTGTGACGTACAGAAAGTGTCACCTGGACAGTATATACGGATGGGAGCGAATGTGCTGAACTGTGACACACAGTAAGGTTACACAAAGCTGAGTAAAATGGATTTTTATCACTGAGCTAAAACAACTGAAAAAATAATTTTTTTAAATATTTTGTTTTTTATATTTTTTAAAAATTTTGTTTTTTTGGGAACGTAACGTGCAGGAACTATGGTAGGACTGACTGACACCCTGTTAACGGTGGCTATTTAGTCTGCGACCCAGAGAAATGTCGCACAGAGAGTTTTCTGGATCGAGCGGTAGATGATATTGGTAGCAAATGACTTGGTTGTATTGTGTGACGTACAGAAAGTGTCACCTGGACAGTATATATGGATCGGAGCGAATGTGCTGAACTGTGACACACAGAAAGGTTACACAAAGCCGAGTAAAATGGATTTGTATCACTGAGCTAAAACAACTGAAAAAATAATTTTTTTTTTTATATTTATTTTTTTATATTTTTTTTACAATTTTGTTTTTTTGGGAACGTATCGTGCAGGAACTATGGTAGGACTGACTGACACCCTGTTAACGGTGACTATTTAGTCTGCGACCCAGACAAATGTCGCACAGAGAATTTTCTGGATCAAGCGGTAGATGATATTGGTAGCAAATGACTTGGTTGTATTGTGTGACGTACAGAAAGGGTCACCTGGACAGTATATACGGATGGGAGCGAATGTGCTGAACACATGAAAGGTTACACACAGAAAGGTTACACGCAGCTGAGTAAAATGGATTTGTATTACTGAGCTAAAACAACTGAAAAAATAAAAAAAAAATTTATATTTTGTTTTTTTGGGAACGTGACATGCAAGAACTATGGTAGAACTCACTGACACCCTGTTAACGGTGACTATTTAGTCTGCGACCCAGACAAATGTCGCACAGAGAGTTTTCTGGATCAAGCTGTAGATGATATTGGTAGCAAATGACTTGGTTGTATTGTGTGACGTACAGAAAGTGTCACCTGGACAGTATATATGGATTGGAGTGAGTCAGTGCTGAACTGTGACACACAGAATGGTTCCACAGTGCTGTGTGCAATGGATTTATATCACTGAGATAGAACAATAAAAAAAAACAGGGTTAGATATGGCGATAGCTGCACTACTAGTGCCAGCCAGCCAAGTGACAAAAATAATAAAATAAAATGTCTTCTAGCCCTTAGAAGGGCTGTTGGGTTCTTTGTGGGTGATCCCTGCCTAACAGACAACTAAATGCAGGCCCTAACACTGTCCCTGAAAGACAGCAGCTCTATCCCTAACGACATCCAGACGGCATCTGAGACGAGCACCGCGGCCAGTCGGTAGTATATTCCTGGGTCACCTGATCAGGCCAGCCAACCCCTGCTATCGACATGTAAGGGCCCCACGTGATGCTGGGTGGTACGCAGAGTCTCCTGGCTTGTGATTGGCTGTGTTTTTAGGCGCCAAAAAAGCACGATGCGGAAGTTGCCATTTCCTCGAGTATGGCGAGATACTCGTCCGAGCTGCGAGTATTTACGAGTACCCTAATACTCGAACGAGTACCAAGCTCGGACGAGTATGCTCGCTCATCTCTAATATCATCACATTCGGCTGAGCTGGCCCTACAAGGCATTATTCCTGGTTTAACAATGTATTTCCTGGTGACAGACTCCTTTTAAGACAATCAATAAAATACTAGGAAATCTCTTTGAAACACCATCTCTTTAAGAAGACTACCTTCTTGTTCAGACCACATTTTCTATGATTTACAATTCCATTATATATTAACCAGAACTCCAAAAGATAATTTTGGTGACAGATCCTCTTTCTGATGTTACTATCAGTCTCACATCTTCAGGATCTCATATAATCAGTGTACAGCTTACTTATAGACACTGACACATTTATCAATGTGTATAACCATGCAACTTTTGAATTTATCACATTAGGCTTTGAGCAAATTGTGAAAAATGTTTGCAGTTTTCCTTTTTACATTTGAAAAGTGATGAGAAAAGTGGTTGTGTTCCCCCAACAGATGTAGACTTAGACCAAATTTATAGCAGGTGCAGAAAGATTTTTGCCTTGGCAAGAGTTCAAAATGTGTCAAACCTATTAAGAAACAACCTTACCAACTACTCTCTCCATTTTGGCATACAATATAGCATTCTTAGTGAATGTAGACTACTATTTCTGTTTTTTCAACAAGGTACTACTTGCTTTGAAAAACGCTTTCCTGATCCCCCAGAATGTATTTGGATCTTAGCTCATGCATGAAGCCCTTACACTAACATCTATGCTGCACCGTACAAGATCCTCCCACCTTTGGAAAAATGATCTGGGCCTTACAAAAGATGCCTCTAGAAAATGTCATATTTGTAGACCCTGGAAATATGATTTTTAACAAGAAGCATAAGGCTCTATGACATATCAGCAAAGCATTAGACCTTCAATAGAATGACAAACAGGTGAAGGTGGAGAAATGACTTGGATCCAGCTGAAGTCCAGCTTAGAGTTACATCGTCCGTATCATTACATGTGGATGGACAGATTTAAATTGAGTCAATTTTGTTCTTTGGATTCTCCTTATTACCCTTGTGTCAACACATTAGCATTCTGAGAATCGAAGGGCACTTTCTAAAACCACAGCCAACTTAACTCTTCATGTAATCTTCTCAGGCTTAGTCAGTACCTTACACAACCATTGTAGACATGTGAAAAAAAAATATTATAATACATAATAACATGGCACCAAGCTACCTGTCTAATTCATGGAAAAGCCTTAAATACTGCAAATTATCTCTTCATTCAATGTTATACTTTATGCTTGATTGCATTTTGGCTTCATTGCAAGTGTTCTCCACCTACACACAATCCCATTCCAAGCCTCCAAGGTTTTGCAATATTCTTTGTTAAAACGACTTCTATCCGATCATCTATAAAATAATATGGATTTCTTTTCTGTTTTGCCAAACTTTTATAAAACCAAGATGTGATTCCAAGACACTCACTGTTTAAATACAGGAAGACAAAAAGTCTAAAAACTAAATACTGTACACTTAGGCTTGTTTTCAGATGAGAATAAAAAGAAATGAAATATCAATCTAAACTCATAATTTAGAATAATATTACGGTTGCCAATCAGCTGGATAATCATGAACAAACTTTACAGTCATATTTCTTCATCGCAGTTAATCTCTTGGAATAAATCAATGGGCTGAGAATCTAGAGGAACCTTTGTACTGTACTTGTCATAGCTGTATGCTAATATGAAATTTCAATGTGTAATAAAAGCTATGTGCATGCATTGTAGGATACTGCAGCCGCCAATTCTGAATTTAAAAAAAATAGTGAAAAACAGAAAAAAACTTCCCTGGCAGACTATAAATGTGCTGGCAAGTGCCGTTAACAGCCAAGTATTAAAAATATCAGTGCATGAACTAAGGTCAATATCTTGCTATGATATAATTATTGAACTACTCGGCTAAATGGATTGGATTTAATATCATGGGAAACATTAACATTTACAGTTTTCTCTTGGTTATAATCATTTTTATGTATACTGCTAGAGCCAATACTATTTTTGGAAGAAAATACAGGACTCTTTCTATGGCGCACAGAAGCTCACATGGAATTCCTCATCCCTCAGAGAACCAAAACTAATTAGCACTTAATGCTACATGGGGTTATACTTTGAATGTCTTAAAGTAGTTTTCCATCCACCTGGATATATGAATATATGATAAAACTGGATATAATAATGTTACAAAGTTACTAGTTAATGTGTCATTTATGCGTTATATCAAGGGTAGAAATTCAATAAGGGCAGTCCAAGTTTCTGCTATGGAGTAAATAGACATAGGGCAAGATCCCAGTTTGGGTAAAATGGCTCTAATAAAAGGCCAAAGTGTCTAGAATATTTTTAATCATCCTAAGATGGACAACATTTTCTATTCCATCTTAAGTCCTTTTAAAATACTTTAAAAAAATAGGATAGGTCATCAATATTAGAAATACAGCTGTCCCTTTCATTATTCAAAGTGTTCTGTATTGCAGACTGTATGTGCTTTTAGTTACAGCCGAGCTTGGTATAGCAGCTTTGATAATATTTAGGGATTGTAAATGTGCCTTTAGAGGAAATCTGTCATCAGGATAATCACTATTGAAGTAAAGCCATAGCCTAATAGCACTTAGTACCTTATTTCCAGATGTGCCTTTGTTTCAGCAATAGATGTTTTCTATCTTCTTAAAATCCAGTTTATTTGGTATGCAAATGAGCCAGTAAGGTGCCAAGAGAGGCCTAATGACCAAGCCCACCCTCATGCTGGGAGCAGGGAAAAGAGGGGCGGAGTTATGGCTTGAATGTGATATAGGAGCTGTGGGTGGACACATTGTGGAGGTGTGCCTGGGCTCCTTCCTGCAAGAGTGACGCCCCTCCGGGCATCTTACTGGCTCATTTGCATACCAAATAAACTGGATTTTCAGAAGATAGAAAACATCTATTGCTGAAACAAAGGCACATCTGGAAATAAGGTACTAAGTGCTGTCAGGCCATGGCTTTACTTCAATAGCGAGTATCCTGGTGACAAATTTCCTTTAATTTGGGCATATTCAGGCTTAATACCTAGGACAGCATTGGATATAAATGACCCTGGATATAAGATAGAATATAAGAATATAATAAAAAGTAGATTATACCCTAAAAATTGGGCATGTCTCCACAAGGCTAATGCTTGTATTACATTTAACGATCCTACAGGTGATTGTCAGGAAGGAAGCATTCCTTCCCAGCAATCGCCTGCTCACTAGCGGAGGAGACCGCTGCTATTAAATGCAGTGATCTCCTCCATAGCATGGGGAGAAGTGATTGCTAATGCCATCACTCGTCTCCATCCTATCTAGTTGTTTGCCGGCAGCAGATTGTGATTAGACAGCACCATCGGTCAACAGCAAATTGCGATCTTTAAGCATACTGAAAGATCACAATTGTCCAATGAACGAGCGTTTACTTATTCATGGGGTAATCGTCGGCAGTATTAGACTGCCAGATGATCGCTAACAAGCATTACTATGAACGCTCGTTAGCGATCATCTGGCGGACAATCTGCCAGTGTAATACAGCCCTAACTGTCTCTTTAGAGATCTGATAAAGGTTATGATAGAATTAACCTTGAATATTACAGAAAAGTAAGGGGAAGGGTGGCTTGGCGGTCTCAGATATGGATATTAGGCTGCCAAGCCCAGTATCTAAGAGAGTTGAGATTATTGGATCACTATTGCAACAAGGCTATGGTTTGGATTCTTTATTTGGCTCTGGCAGTGCATAAATTTGATACACTCCTACTATATGTATGAAACACAAACTGCAGTGGAAAGCGCAGGATATGCTCGCTATAAAAAACTGTACCCAATCGTTCCTAATTTGGGATGCATCATGGCATCCTGAAATGGCTAACCTGGAGGGCAGGGTGAAAAATATTAGTGAATCCATTGTATTCCACATATTTTCAAAGATGGCGAATTCAAGTAGTTCTCTCTTTTGCAATCTAAATACAGTCAGTTTTATAAGTATCTTCAGTTGCGTCATATAGTCACAGGCATGATGCATTACATCTGACATGTCACCCAACTGTGGATATGGTGGGGATTGTAGAGAGCACATAGATTATCTCATATTTACATTTTGCACAGAGTCTACAAAACACCTCTACTTTTGCATAAGATTGGAGTATGGTATCAGTGCAGCGGGATTATTTTACCCTTCTCCAGATCTGTGTCTCTGTACAATCCTGTCTCTGAGCTTTACAGGCAGTATTTCTTGGTTCTTGCTCAGATATGTATTGTCAGCTGTGAGACCCTATATAAACAGGGGTGTATTTTTCCAAAACATGTCCAGTCAACTAAATTTACCACATGTGGACTCCAATCAAGGTGTAGAAACATGTCAAATATGATCAAGAGTGATGGGAAATCTCCAGAGATAAATTTCATAGCAAAGGATCGTAATTCCTAAAATTTTTGTTTTTCCTTTTTAATAAATTACCAAACATTTCTAAAATTCTGTTTTCACTTTCTCATTAAGGGGTACTGAGTACAGATAGAAGGGGGGAAACTTGATTTTTTTAGATTTTAGCACAAGGTTGCAACATAACAAAATGTGAAAAAGTGAAGGGGTCTGAAGATTTTCCGAATGCACTGTATGGAGAAAAATATTTATATATAAGAATGGCACAGTAAAGAAATTTGAGAACTTGTGGTGCATCTGGTTAGATGAATTTGCCACTAAGCATGAGTGAACTAGTTTGGACCGAACTTTGCTATTTTTCAGACGGCAGACAAATCTTAATCCACAAAAATGGCACATAATGCCATTTTAGTGCACATAATAGCAGGTAAAAATCACTAGAAAGGAGAAGATGGGTCATCACATGACCCTGAGAGGATGTGGAGAAAAGGCTTGCCCTGATTGTGTGTCTGAAAATAATTGTCTGTTTTATGTCTGACAGAGAGGACCCTCTTCATCAATATCCAAGCTGAAAATGACATAATTTTCTTGTTAACATAATAGTGCTTATGACACAAGTCTATATTGTACCTCCTGATTTGCTGAGGCTGACTACAAGGCATTATGGGCAAGCCCACTGGCCAGCCCACCTTTGTCTATTCTGCTCTGCTGAGTACTGTACAGTGATATGTGAAACTGCAGACACCATTTTGAGCGATTTATACTAATCAAATATCATAAATTCAGTTTCACTTGGAAGACAAAATTTTGGGAAATTCTAAATTAATTAGATTTATTTAAAATTGATTCCTAGAGGCTCATTTGCAAATATTAAAACCACATTTTTCTCAGCAATGCGGGCACATGTGAGCATGGGACGAACACAAATGTCTTCAGCTGCCAAATGCACATGTAACAGGTCAGCCAGTTTCATAGGTACAAATTCCCTTTAATCTGTATATTTTAGTACCATGTACAGGTTCTTTGATCTGAAATTTATCCAATACATTAATTTTTACTTTGATATCTAACATATTACCAGTTTTTATAACAGTCCATGGCCTTACCATTAAATGATTCTTAGTGTGTCACAACAGACTAAAAGTAAGTGCAGATTAGAAATATAGTGATTCCATGCTGACTAATATCAGCTGCCATTTTGGAACTCTAATTTGCAGTAAAATGTAAAAACTAATTTGTGTTTGTTGCCATAAATTATACATGTACTAGTTATATGTTATTCTGCTAAACACGGTCATGTGAGATTTCAGATTATGTTTAGGATTTACTTTGTGAGACGAAGAAACATAAGGTGAACAATGTTACACCAGGTGAACAAATAAAGTGGCGGCATTTCAAATGCAGATACAATATACTGTGTACTTAATGTATTGTAACACTGAAGTGGAAATATATCACCTCGGTTCTGCTTGATGAAAGGCACTTTGTCCGCCAAAACGTTTTCTGTTTGTTACGGTTTGTGCTAAGTGTACACATGGGTTCTAAGATTTCACAGCTTTAGTCACTAAATCTGGCTGTGACATTGGAGTGTTTGGCGCTGCGATGTACAAACCACAACCGCTGTGTGTATATGACACCTACAGACTTATTAATGAAGGGAATTAAGTTATTAAGTTATCAACTAAGTTATTAGAAAATGTTAGCAATTATGTCTTGGTAACCGCCAGTAACAGGTACTTGGCAGATAACCTAACTAATTTGTTACGTAACTGACATTTACCAAAATATGACATCATAAACTATTTTATAGAGAGAAGTGAGTAATTTAATGCTTTAAAGCCACTTTATTGAGAAATGCTGTAGCTTTACCCTCAACCCAAGGCCATGTGTCAATTTATAAAATAGTATTATTTTATCATAAGAGCAAATGTAAATTCATTGCCAACATTTGTTTGACTGTGGAGGTAAGGTGTGTAAAACCCAAGTCTCTGTTACCAGGAAATTCATTAGTTCCCAATAGGGCTAGCTCAGTGTGAGGTAATGATACCTTTCATTTAAAGTGGTTATTCCATGACTAATGTAAAAAATGAAAACCAGACATCATATAGTACATGACAACCTCTTAGACAGCTAGGACTTAAGACAGCCTGTACCTCACATCGATCCAGAGATCTCCCCATTCATTGCTCTACTAGCTTTATATCAAGCTGACAGCTCAAGGGGAGTGTATTTTCTGCTGCAGCTCAGGTGGCGTGTCTCAGCTCTTCCTATCACAACTCAGGAGGTAGTTGAAGGATGAAACTGATCATGTGCGGCCTTCTCAGTTAGCAGGGTAAAGAAATAGAAAAAACAGCAGGTGGGCTATACAGATACATTTTATTGAATAACTCAGTGGTTATGCTAAATTTTGAATTACATGCAATTACAAAAGCATTCAGATCCAGGTGGTGGTTTGAAAACTGTAGAATATTTTTTGTGGGACAACCCCTTTAACAATCATTAACATGGTTAACCACACCTGCTTTCCCACCCATATCTTCAAATTGGAGTGAGTGGTGTAAAAATGCAAAAAAAAAATGTTTGCACATGTGAGCTCAAAAAGTCTAAAAAGCACTATTTTGAGACTTTTCTAAGTCAGAATTCTGGAGTGAAGGCATGATAAATTGGGGCCAAAGACAATAAATCACAGATGACAATACATATCTAGACTGCACATTCTCCATCACAGAATATATCAGAAAAACTGATTGCACGACATCTCTCAGATCTAGACAAATAGGCCATGATATTTATTCCATGACTTGAATGTACTTTTATTCAATGTAACTTTTTGCAAGTACATAACAAAAGCAGGTTCTACTCAATATGTCAGCAAAGGAGATATGTTGAGCAGAGAAGATATCGAGCTTTATAATAGGGAAACCTCTATTGTTAAAATGACTGGTGTTTTAAACAAATATCCTGTCAGTTGAATGTTCTGTGAACCTAATGCACATACAATTCAGTATACTATGTAAACTGTTTACCCTAATCATACATCAAAATCTTTGTTAAAGGTGACAGTTTACCTAAAGAGCAAACCTGGATAAGCACATACGTGGCTGCCTTGTAAAGCATTCCCACAGTATAAATCAGTTCATATAAATTGCCACATTCTCGGCTGCAAGCACTTGCTCTAAAGGTCGATCAAGTCATGGCATGCCGTTGCTTTGTTCAAGGAGCCGATATCCTGAGAAAACTTAGGCTGCATATTGTTATACTTGAAAGGGCATCATTTTGGTCTAGCTGCTATGTCAACAGTTGGAGTAAAAACAATGTAAATTGCATTTGAATTAGAATTATCCATGGAATGAATGAGAATGGGCTGTCAGTACAGTAGCAAAGCGTTTGTTCCAAGCACGCTTTAAGCATAGAAGATCTTGTTCATTTAGAATGAAAGCCAAAATGTAGGAAGGTTTAGAATTACAATCCTATCCTGAAATTCAAAAATTACAGATCATAGAGAGATTTTACGCCAAGCAGGAAACTTCTATGTGCACCCAAGGAAACTAAGAATATGGCACAGAAACAAATGAAATGTAAAGAGGACCTGAAACCTCTCCTGACATGTCTGCTTCAGTAACTACTATCTCCCACGTAATAATTCTAGTTGTGCCATTCCTTTAAAGAGTAACTAAACTTTTAATTAAGTTTTTTGTCCCAAATGCCCTAAAAATATTTTTTCTAATATACTTTATTGATTTTTACTTTTTACTAAAGATATTTATTTCCCCCTAAAGCCATGATTTACTGTGTGCTTTAAATTCACTATTCTCCACACTGACGGGACTGAGAAGTCATGCTCTGCAAACCGACAGATTTTTAATTCTTGTATCTCAAAAACAGGTGAACATTTTTAATTGATACCAATTGAAAACATGATTTTTAGGCCAAAATGAGTAAAATGCCATCAGAAAAAATTGCCCTGAAGGGGTCCATAGCCTTTAAATATTCTTTATTAGTATTCACAATGTATAGAACTTCTCATCCCGCTCACTCATAGGATATGTAGGCATCACCAGCATCTATACTGGTCATTTAAGGAAAACCAGTCCATGATTTATCATCACCACATTTATCATCTTCTACACCAGTTTTCTGGTGTAGAAGATGTACAGTACATAAAAATCTACGCCGCCGGGCTATGTTAAATCTGCCTCTAGTAATTTTGACTCTCTAGTTAGTATCCACATATTTTTTCCGCTTAGGATACTAGTCATGTACATATTCTCAGTCGTGCTCCTACTTTGTCATTTGATCTTCTACACGCCATAGGCCTTTGTTCTTCCATGTCTGTAGCTAACCAATTTTAATGTCTTTGTGATATACATCTGATATGTATTTGATATATATGTTCTGTAGCTTGATGAGGGGTTTATTATACCCAAAATGTCACAACTATCTTCAAATTGTAACAAGGAGGTTTATTTTTTGGATTTGACCTGATAACTGTGAGAAATAAAATAAACATCTCACATTAAGCATGACAAATCCTGGAGAGCTGCTTATACTTCTTTTTTGAATATTGTTTGGGTGGGAGGATGGTCAGTCCCACTCGAATTTGCACCCAACACTTACCTATCCATAGATCATCCATGGCCGACACCCTCCTGAACTGTGCGAATCTCTTTCCTAAAAATATCTGTCAGCTTGAGGTTCCACTCTCTGGCATATAGAGGTCAGTTCTGAGCATGAGGAGGGGGTTTTATGGTGTTCATATGCCCTAAAAGAGCTTGGCTCTATCCATATCCCATAGACTTCCATAGAGAGTGCCATACACAGCACCTATAAATTGGAGTGCATGGAGTATGCGTTAGCCAACAGTCAGTGAACCAGTGACCCTTGCACTCCCAAAAGTGAGGGTCTTAGGGGTAGTTCAAACTGTCTCATGCATTTATGGCATATTCAGTGGATATACCATATCCATGTAATATATAACATGTAGGAGTCCCCTGACCAAGAGTTTTTTAAGTAGAGGATCCACTCTCTGACATGTAGAGATCAGTTCTGAGAAACAGGGGCTCTTATGGTGCCCATATGCACCTCCCGTACAACAGAGAGGGCTGCACATATAGCCACCTCTTCACTGGTGTGTATGGAAAATTCAGCAGCCAAGAGTCAGTGACCTAGGGACCCCTGTCCTTTCAATAGTGAACAATGGTGAGGGTCCTAAGGGTGGGACATCACCTTTCAGACATTTATGGAATATCCAGTGGACGTCATACCTGTTTATGATAGGAATATGTCTTTGAAGCCTAATTTCTACATATAAAACCCAGGCTCTATACACACTTTTTAATGTAAATGTATGCACACAAAGGGGGTGTGACAACTTATATAGAAAACGTACAGGGCTTGATAAATTTTCCCCCATAAGTCACTTGTTTTTGTCACTAAACCCCACTCTTTGGGACATTTAATGATTTGCCATTACCTGTCCTAGTTTATTCATATAATAGTTCTATGGATGTCATTTAAGACATTATAATAGTGGTTTTACCCACTTGGAACTGAATGATTAGTCTGTATCAGTTCAAGGAAGAAGCTGACCTTAAGTGACAAAATGCATGACTATCATAAGGATTTCATCTAATATAAACCTGTAGATCCTTGTATCAGACCAGACGTAAGAGAACATGCTAGTCTAAGACAGGTATCATTAGTCATTTCTTCCAGATTTCTTTTTCATTCTGTTTGAAAATGATATTTTCTAGGTACATACCACATTTTACTTTCAATGGGAGGTTAGAATGTGTTTGCATTGTGTTTCCGGCAGTTTTGCCTTGCTGTGTCATTATTACACCTGGAATAGATGACGTGCATACGATGAGTCATTTTAGGGGTTGTAAAGAGATATTTCTGATACACTACTTCACCACTTCTGACACGTCTGTTTTAGTACCTACGTGCATTCCCCATTTAAGAACAATTCTGGGGCATCATTTCTTATAACTTTATGTTGTTCTGCTTCTCTGTTATTTCTTCGAAAGGTTCAAGAATAAATTGGCAGCATGTTCAACTGTGTGTTACCAACAGGGAGCATGTCCCTGCACATTCGCACACTGGTGGCACTGATTGGATAATGTCAGACACACGCCTCCAAGTGGTAACATCAAGTTGGACCTATTAGCAATAAATTCATGAACTTCTACAAGGCATAATAAAGGAACAGCACAACATAAAGTAATACAAATAGAAAATTGGAATTACATGATGAATGCAAGCAGTTACTAAAACAGACATGTCAGGTCCTCTTTAAATCTAATTAATATTACCAGTTTGTCTTTCTTCTTTAAAGGGCACCTGCCAGCAGATTTTTACTTACGAAACTGGCTGACCTGTTACATGTGCACTTGGCAGCTGAAGACATCTGTGTTGGTCCCATGTTCATATGTGCCCGCATTAGTGAGAAAAAATATGTTTAAATATATGCAAATGAGCCTCCAGTAGAAACCGGGGCATTGCTTTTACTCCTAGAGGCTCTTACTGCATTTACTCCTAGAGGCTCTACTTTTGTCTAAGAGGCAGTTAAAAACAATTGAAAGGCCAAATTGGGTTTTAACATAGTGATTCATGACAAATTAATTTGTAGTGAACCAAATTTCTTGTCAAACTTCGGAAAAGTTGCTGAATCAAATTTTTCTAAACTCCGCTCATCTCTAAATGTTATTGATGGCTAATAACAGAGCAGAGGAGGAGAAGAAGCAATAACTAATAACGACAATGACAAGGGCACTGTACTGCATGTGGATACAGTCTGCTGACACAAAGAAGATAGGGAGAAGGATGGCAGTCTTTTTCCAATTTCAAGTGTTGGCCACAGCACACAACCTGTGAGAGCTTCAATGGGTGGTGCGCATCTCTGCGATACCCTCCACCATGGGGATTAAACCAATTACTTCATCCAAATTTCTGAGACAGCACACCAGTATGAGTTCATAAGTGATATTTTTTATTTTATTCCATGGACGCCGTACCTCTCGAACCTACACCTAAGTTCTATTTTTCTGCTGCCCCAAGTGACACCCCAGCTACCACTGCCTCTATCACTGCTATCTCCATGACTACTACTACAACTTCCACCACTACTTACCCAGGTATGCATTGGATCCCCCAGCTCAGCTAGAACCTGCACCCCATTGCAGACTAAATGCTGACTGTTTTCACAGAAGTCATCAACTCATCAGGAAGACTGTCTTGAGTATCTTCTGTAGCACATCAGAAGTGTAGGATAACTGTGGCCTGCTGCAACTTCTATTACTACTGGCTGGAAAGCTTGTGCAGCTACTGCTGTTTACACTACTACAGCCACCCACATTCTCACTCGAGGATGACAAGGTACACATTTTTCATTTTCTACTCATTTACCAGAGATTTTATTATGAGGCATATTTCAATAATGCTAAGTCACAGGTTTGGTACAATAATTATTAAACAGTAGCAAAATTGTAAGTGTTTTTTTTCAGTAATTAACAGACAGAGCAACAATTAAACATCCCTACCCTTCTACAAACACACTGCACACTGGTATTGACAATTTACAATGTTAGTTTGATGCGGTCCAATGTGTTGAATTAAACTATATATATATTAACACATCATTATAATGCATTGAATTTAACTGGTATATTAACGCTATAGTTTAATGCATTGATTTCAACTGGTATATTAACAAAACAGTATGATGCGTTAAATTTAATGGGTAAATTCAACACAACAGTATAATGTGTTGAATTTTACTGGTATATCAATACAACAATATAATGTGTAAAATTTAACTGGTATATTAATGCAACAGTATAATGCATTGAACTGGTATATAAATGCAATAGTACAATGCTTTGAATTGATCTAGTATATTAGCATAGTAGTAGTGTGTGCTAAACTACACAGTTTTTAATTAGAAGAATTAGAACTGATTTGTAGAAAGAAAAATGCACAATTGCACAGTGTAGCCAGCTATGTGTGCTGCGATGCTGGGATTGCCTGGGAATATGACTATAAAACATTTATGAACTGTAAAAGTGTCAGGTTTTTTTGTTTTTTTAAGGCTGGCTGCTGAAAAAAATTATGTTTCTCTACAGGCACTGCAGGATTTTGGTTATTGCAGTCACAGTGCATTTCATGAAGCTTTCCACTTGCCAGCAGCTGTCCTCACTATAATGCTTCATACACATGACCGTATGCATTTTATGGTCCACAAACCACAGATCTACAAACTATGGATACTAGCCATGTGCATCACACAATTTCTGCAAGTACCATTGTTAAAATGTCTATTCTTGTCTGCAAAATGAACAAAAATAGGTCATGGTCTATTTTTTCGGGACATACATGCAGACATACCATGTCTACCTGCATTTCTTGTGGCCCCCTTAAAATGAAAGGATCCGCATTCGAATGCAGAAAAAAATATGGTCATGTGCATGAGGTCATGTGCAACACCCTAGGATTTCTGGCTTGTGTCTGTAATTGCTTTCTGCCAGACACATCCAACACTAGTCCTCTCACATGGCAGGCTAATCTCAGAATGGCATCTGAGCAAGCCCAGAAACCCAAGAACTTGCCAAAATCCTGCCCCCTGTTTGACTGATAACTGTCTGTCAGCTTCTAGGCCATCAGGGCAAGCCCCCCTTCCTCCCAGGGTCATGTGATTCTTCATTCTACTTGTCCTTCTTCATTCCAATTTTCACACTAAAATGTTGCGGGCATCATTTTGCATGATTCATTCCAAGCAAATCGACAAAACTTTGGAAATCGTTTAGCAGCAGAATCTGATTTGTTTAGAATTTATTCATTCATTTCTAATCTGAACCAAGCTCTCACTTGTGAGAGAATAAGGGGGTAGATTTATCAAACTGGTGTAAAATAGAACTGGCTTAGTTGCCCATAGCAACCAATCAGATTCCACCTTTCATTTTCCTGAAAAATGAAAGGTGGACTCTGATAGGTTGCTATGGGCAACTAAGCCAGTTATAGTTTACACCAGTGTGATAAATCTCCTCCAAAATCTTTACAGGTTTTGAGAATTTGGATCAGAATATTCCCAATTACTGGAAAGCAGACATCAAACAGAGATGTTAAAACACCTGAAGAATTGCATCACGTATTTTTATAAAATGATTCATTTCTTCCCTTTCTTTACATACCCTTCATTAATATGAAGATGGGAAGGAATTGTTATGTCCCATCTTAGGATTCAAAGTTTGTGGAGTCATTTTTGTGCACCAAATGTTTATGCACAAAAGAACTAAAGGTTCTTTCCACAGCCACAATGTAATAAGCAGACATGCATGGACTTCATGGAATATGTTCTGGATCACCTTTGCTTTTGTTGAATATGAGCAAGATAATCTTCTGGTTTGTAATAACATTACCTGGAGGTGACATTCATCTGATTGTGTGTGACACTTCCGTCTATCACAACAGAACTCCAGGTTTCTTGGTGACACGCTGGAAACATCACCTGTCAAAGTCTTCCTGATATAACACGTGCTGTGAAGATGCAAAATTCACTTGGAAGTAAGGCCTCTTTCACACTAGCGTTAGCACGGATCCGGCACCTAAAGGGTGCCAACGGATCCGTGCTAACGCTGATACATGTGTGGAGCCGGAGCAGCGCTCCGGCCCCACACATGTTAACATGGAACAAGACACAGACATACAGACATACACACATACAGACATACATACATACACACATACATACTCACATACTCCAGGGACGCCGGCAGAACGTCTTCACGAGCCTCCTGCGCGCAGAGGGCGCTGTGGGGAAACGTCATAGCTGTGTGCAGGAGGCGTGTGAAGACATGCTGCCGGCATCCCTGGAGTATGTGAGTATGTATGTGTGTATGTGTGTATGTCTGTATGTATGTATTTATGTATGTGTCTAGCTCTGTAGCTGGATCCGGAATGATCCCCCATTGCAAATCAATGGAGGACAGATCCGGATTACTGGTGTGTCCACACCAAACGGATCCGTCCCCATTGACTTGCATTGGGGGTCATTCCGGATCCGTCTTGGTGCGGATCCCTGGACCGGAGAGCAAACCGCAGCATGCTGCGGTTTGTTCTCCGGTCTGGAGACGGAACGGAATGCTTTCAGGAGCATTCCTTTGTCTTCAGTTCAGTTTTGTCCCCATTGACAATGAATGGGGACAAAACTGAAGCGTTTTATTCCGGTATTGAGCCCCTATGATGGAACTCAATACCGGAATTTTAAAACGCTAGTGTGAAAGTAGCCTAAAGTGTTAATAGCAGTGAAGCTGTTAGAAAGAAAATGCAGTTGCAGTTAGTATTTACCTAATGAAACCATATGCAGTTTACAACCCAAATTTATACAATATATATTGTGAAGCAGGGAATGCATATGTACTTTATTTTCTATTATTCTTACAAAAACTGTGCAAAGTGAGCCTCCTTATTTCCTCCATAACAGTGCAAGCCAAAGTACCCCCATATCAATGTCTGCTACCATTGTCCCATAAGAGTGCCAGGCACACTGCCTCCACTGAGTTATTGTTGAAAAGAGTTTTCCAAGATCTTTATTCTGGATAGGCCATCGAAGGTTGATGGAGTTCTGATACCCCACAGCTTCGCCGATCAGCTGGTCAGGTGTAACTGTGGTACCAGAAATAGGAGCCACTGAACTGAATGGGAGCAACATTGCAGTAACCAGCTTTATCCATTGGGTATTGATATATATCCAAAAGGAGAAAAAAAGAACTGGATCACACATCCACATGCTATGCTTTGATCTAATAACTGCTTCTCAGCAAAATTAAACTTGCTTCTCAACGCAATATCTAGTGTACTGCCCCCTGTACTGAATGCTATACATGAGGCATTAGTGTACATTTTCATCAAAAAGCATAAGCCCACTCACCACGCCAAGGTTGCCTCTTTAAGTGGGTACCTACTTTTTTGGCGCAGCCCTGTAGAGCGACCACCGACGCTGCAGCACCAACCCAGCAGGCGGCAGGACCCAGCAGCCAAACAGCACCATGCAGAAGTGCATCATGTGAGCTTTGACAACTGTTCACATGGTGCGGTTCTGCATGGTGGCCATTGTCGCTGTGCTGGTGGGTTGATGGGGCCCAGTGCTAGGTTTGGCATTGTCAAGCAGCAGGGGTGCTGTTTGGCTGCTGGGTCCCACTGCCTGCCAGGTCAGCGCCGCAGCGTCAAACTTTCCAGGGCATTAGATTTCTTCTGAAATGTAGCTTTTATCTTCACCAGCAATAAAAAGCAATATCAGACAATCTTTCAGCCTCAAAAAGCTTCTTTCTCATCAGTACGCCAGCCACAGTACCCCACACAATTATTAGTCACAGTGTACCCAAGTAGTATTATCAGAGGTCCTTCATAGGGGTGCTATAATGCCATTATAAGAGATGCAGTCACAGTGCCACAATTCATTAAAATGACTTAAACTTAAATATAAATGTCAAAATATTAAAATAAGTCTTCTAACGATATCAAAGGACGTCTTAAGACCTTTTTAAATATTAAAAGGAATTAATGATTGCCTTGCAGATAGTATCTCCGTGCTGGTGATTATTTTCTAGATTTAATAATTACATTGTTTTACCCAATATCATTTTGAGATATTCAATCAGTGAGATTTTACTAACATTAAGGATCTGAACATATGACTAATAGTATATCGCAATTGTGATTTACTTTGTAATACAGGAAGGAACAGAAATATCACCTTATAGTCTTTACCTGTTCATGACAAAGAATGAGTCACCTCCCACACTTTGGTTACCTTGTGCGTCATTATCCCTGTGCTCACAGTAATGCAACTGCCAAAAGTACAATTAAAGCTTGTTATCATTTGTAATTTTATTGATTTCCTTATGTCATCGAATACCTCATAAAGCTATCATATCATTACATACTCCCACTTCTGTATGATTTTACTTATTAAGAATGCTTCTAGTGGCATTTTAAAACCGCTTCATGACACAGCTATTTTTTTAAACTTTTTTTTGTAGCATGTGGAGTTGGGGATTTGGTCAGGATTAATTCACCCTCAGTGCTGAGAAGTACAGACAGATATTTATCTATAATGCAATATCATCAAGGAGGCATCTGATGGGCTCCAATTGTTTTCTGTAAGCAGGAAAATTACCCCAAACATACAACAAGTATCATTAAGAACTATCTTCAGTGTAAAGAAGAACAAGGAGTCCTGAAAGTGACAATATGATCCCCACAGAGGCCTGATCTCAACATCATCGAGTCTGTTTGGGATTACATGAAGAGACAGAAGGATTTTAGCAAGCCTATATCCACAGATGATCTCCAGTTACTTCTCCCAGATGTTTGGAACAACCTCCTTGCTGAGTTCCTTCAAACACTCTATGCAAGTGCACCTTTGCATTTTGTTAATTGATAAAGTCAAACTTTTAACACTTTTTAAGCTCTGATGCTCTCCTTTGCCCTGTGCTGAATTGCACAGGGCAAAGGCATTTTTAGGAGATCCAGTGATGTACCAGGCTCTCCATAGGGACTGCTAGGCGGAGTAGATGGGCCCAGCAGTGAGCCCATCGACGTCACCTGCAATATTGGGCAGGCTTTAGCGCTGCCCTAGCCTGTAAAACGGCTAGGGCAGCACTAAAGCCCACCCATCAGAGCCGGTGACATCACCGGGGACACTGCTGGGAAGCCTCTGTCTAGCAGTGTGCCATTGTAAATAAAAAAAATCCCTTGACCTGCGTGATACAGCACAGGGCAAGGGAGAGCATCGGAGCATGAAATGCTCTGATGTTCATATCAAGGGGGACAGAAGAGTTAAGATAGGGATATGTCCAGGTTCAGCTCTGAACCCGGACAACCCCTTTAAGCAGCAACCAAGTAATAGATAGTAGTGTCCCATATATAGACAGAGAGACCCATAAGTAAATTTTAAATGAATCCCAGATCTATTACACAGGTTCACACATTTGCTTTCTCACTTCAAGGCTTTACCATACCCAATTGTTGCTTTTCCATTACCATCTTTGTATTCTTTACAGCACATTACATTGCCATTCCTGTCAATACATTTTGAGACTCCATCTGATGGATACAACCAACCTGAGTTACATATCAGATCTCAAGAGCATGTATAGTAAAACAAAAACATGGAAAGCCAACAATAGTGTTACCCCTAACAAAAAGGAACAGCATCCTCACTCCTGACTGGACCCTTCAGTCTTGGGACCCTGTAACAAATTGTATTTGTAAAAGGTGTAGCTATAATACTACTAAAAATATGAGGAGATAATGGGTGCTTATAAGAATCAATAAACTATGTAGGAGCAAACAGCAAAAACCTTTATGATCAGCATGAATGAGGAGCACTAGTATTACTAGAATAAGCTGTAATGATAAGCAGTGTATAAAACAATCAATATTAATAAAAAATATACCAGTAGTAAATGTGTTCTACCTAACAACCAATTGTTCTAAGGCAGGATATTCAATGCAACATTTGATACTGGCAATAACGTTCCTCCACATTTATGGCCACATTAGGCCTTTTATCTGCCACTTGAACACATTTAGTTTTCTCCGTTCATCTCATATAAACTGTATAGTGAAAGGAAATGACTGATGTGATGATTTAAGATACAACAAATTTACCCTTTGTTAATGAGTAACAGTCATTGATAATCTTCTATTTCTCTACAGAATCACTATATGTTCTGCGAATTGTGCATGATTAATGTAAGACATGGCCTGCAGGTTAGGTGTGTTGCTTTAAGTACAGTGAATACCTTACGTCTATTGTCTCTGGCATCTGACTGCAACTATTTAAAGTACACCTGTCACCATGAATTCACTTTTTTTTACATTTCTTGAGAACACCACTGAAATATATTGCTACATACTGAATGTTACATACTGAATGTTTTCCAACAATTGACTATGAGTTATATCTTATTTTTACTGTTCCAATAAATTATTGTACTGTATATGGCAATGACGTATTATTATAGGTGTATACATGTTCCCGGTGTGTGGATGTTTATCTAGGTTCTGGTACAGTTTAGGTCAAGAACTTGATTCTCCTACCCAGGGGCTTAGCTATAGGGGGTGCAGAGGTAGCAGTTGCCATGCGAAAACATGCGAAACTCTTCCACCTAGTAGTCACAGTGTAGAGAAGAAGCATGATTTATGGACACATGTTCACACGCAACATCTCAGCTATTTAAAAAAAAATTAACGAATATAAGGGTGAGAGAACATTGTGTTTTGCTCTATGGTACTAGCATGCAGCACTGTGGATTTTTTAATTTTCAGTTTTATGCTATGACATCTGTGCTGAAACTTTATATCTGATAGCACACACTTTTATTAATGGTGATAGTTACCAAGTCTTTTTCATTGATAAGGCTACAGGAGTGTCCTATCAAATGTTAGTTTAAAGGGCAAGTGAATGAAAAAAAGAAATAACAATAGTAAAAAAATAGTTTACCACTGTAAGTACACAAGATATATTTAGCAATAACACTTTTGTCTTCCTTTAGACTGTTCACGGACACAGATACCAAATCATGTAGATACTGATAGTATTTTATGCTAACAAAATTGTTTCCGACCAATTAGATCTGTGCTTAAAAATCAGCACAATATTATAAATGTTAGTGCGGGGGGGGCTTTTCATGAGGGTCATATCTGAAGTCAGTTTAGCTTAAATCTGTGCTGGAGTTCTTTGGTTAAAAATTAACAAATGTTGCACGCTGTTTGTTAAATCTTCAAACCTAACACTAAATGCTGATCCCTGTACTCATATTTTTGTGACTTTTTTTGATAATGGTTAATCTGCAGTGAAAATAATTAACATAGCCAGCCAAGCCCACTTTCCCACCCACTTTTCAAAACTGGATTGAGTCATGCCAAAAAGCATATCGCAAAATGTTTGCGCAAGTAATCCCAAAAAGTTGCAAAAGCCCTGTTTTGCGACTTTTTGAAGCACAAATTTTGGAATGCAGGGTGTCATAAATTCCCCCCAGTGTGGGTCATTAATCAGGGACCAGATTTTTATGACAGTCTTTGATATCCCTTGCGCTGTGTGAGGACGCACTTACTTTATGACAAAATGCACGCTTCATCATAAATTAGGCATATTCTCCAGCAGTCCATGTGACTAGATTGAAATCTAAGCCAGTCCCTTTTGTCCTCGTTCCCAATGGCAAGAATGGCATAAAAACCTCACATGGCCTTAATTTAGGCACAAAGATGTTTAAAAATTTGCACAACTTGGACATGTGACTTTTTTTACACCTAAAAGTAGCCATGATAAATGACCTCCACTGTGTTTTATATGGCATGTGCTATATGTAAAATCTTTGTACCTTTGTAGGAGCCCAGTGGTAAAGGGTCCTGTGCCATTTTAAAATTTGCTATTTATTTCTCTTACTTATAAAGCACTGACATTTTCTGCAGCTCCCTCTAGAGACATTGCCATCACTCACTGTCCCCAGTGGGACTCACAATCCTGATTTCCTGGGAAATGTGGGAGGACACAGGAGTACCTGGAGGAAACCCACACAAACACCCAAAGAGAACATACAAATCATATGCAGATGTAGCCCTTAGTCAAATTTAAAGGAAATCTGTCACGTCATTTTCACCAATATAACAGCATTGCCCCACAGAAGATTGCAAAGGCATTCCAAACAGGGGCGTAGCTAAAGGCTCATGGGCCCTGGTGCAACAGTTCAGCTTGGGCCCCCCCCATCCTCACTCAGCACTGGTGCACCTAGCTTTTCTGCTGCCCGAGGCAGATATTGAAATGTCCCCCCATGCCAAATTCTCAACCTAACCCCTTCCCTCCAGTCCCACTGTTAAAGGTGTTGTCCTCTTTTTACTACTGATGACCTATCCTCAGGGTATGTTATTAATATCAGATCAGTCTGAGTCCTCCGGCACCCTGAACGATCAGCTGTTTGAAGAGAGGGCAGCGCTCATATGAGAGCTGCTTTCTCTGCTCTGTTCACCTGATCACCGTAGCATTTGCAGTGATGAGCAGTAAACAGAGCAGAGAAGGCAGGACTCATACTAAAAAAACAAAAACGCAAAATCCCTTTAAAGACATACTTGGAAAACATTACATACAGCACTACAGAACATACAGGATCATACATCCCCACATATGTCCCTCTTACATCCAGTGATTTTCTTCTCTGATGTAGACTTTCTGTTTCCTCTTTTTCTCTTGTCAGACCAGACCGCCATGGTGACTTCTTTCAGCCGTGCCTCGTCTCTGCAGAGTTTAACAGACATCTTACTTTCCTACCTTTCCATCATCCTCTCACCTTCTCAACACCCCATCCTGCCCCCCCAATACTATACTGCAGAAACAGTTCCCCTAAAAATACTGGTACCACACTGAAAAACAATACCCCCTTACCTTTCAGTTCAGATCCCCATATCAAACCCCAGATGAGAAACCACCTTCCACAAACCCCCATATAAGACCCCCATTAGACCTCCAAACCCCCATATCTGACCCCCATTAGACCCTCAGTCAGGCCCCCAATCAGACCCCCCTTCAGACTCTTCAGGCCCCTAATCAGACCCCCAATCAGACCCCCCTTCTGGTCCCTAATCAGACCCCCTTCTGGCCCCATATCAGACCCCCCTTCAGACTCTTCAGGCCCCTAATCAGACCCCCCTTCTGGCCCCTAATCAGACCCCCTTCTGGCCCCCATATCAGACCCCCCTTCTGGCCCCCATATCAGACCCCCCTTTCTGGTCCCCATATCAGACCCCCCTTCTGGCCCCCATATCAGACCCCCTTCTGGCCCCCATATCAGACCCCCCTTCTGGCCCCCATATCAGACCCCCCTTCTGGCCCCCATATCAGACCCCCCTTTAGGCCCCCATATCAGACCTCAGATCAGACTATAAAGGAATAAATAAACTTACCTCTCCTACTGTGTCGCTCCTCTCCCTGTCAGGCTGCCTCCCGGCACTCACCTCTTTCTGGGGCCCGCGCTGCAGTCACCTGACCTCCTGCAGGTCAGAGTGCGCTCTGTACGTCCTGACGCTGCAGGCAGTCAGGACACAGCAGCGCGGGCCTTAGGAAGAGAGAGCAGGAGGAGGGGTAAATACTGTACAGCACTACCAGCGCTTCAATCCCCGTCCTCCTGCACACTAGCGAGCGCTTCCATTATACTGCACCTGACGGGTGAGAGCTAGTTGGCACTTGTTCTTAGTTTATGTTTTTATTGCCCCCTGTTTGATTCTCATCCAGATGGACATGGCTTGTCAGGACTCCCCCCCCCCCATTCTGCACAAAATTCCCAGTCGCGCCTAAGCGCGCCTATTTTATTTTATTGATGTGGATTACACATTACCTGTTTGGATTACAACATTACCTCACGTGGATTACAATTGAATTTTGGACTATGTGTTCCAGTGTTTTATGCCAAGCAGCCAAGAGGAGAGACTCAAGCGTATATCTGAGCCAATTATTCTTGCAAATGTGAAATTGATTGCACTAAAATGTTTGCATAATTGCCTTTGCAGTATTTTACCAATAATGTTTTTACAGGCTCAGCAATGTTCAAGCACTTTAGTCCATTGTGTGTATTCTTTTTCAGGTACTGTAATGTGTCCTATTATGCACTTATTGTATGGTGTTTTAGCAAATTATGCACTTAGCCGGATAGCTGGTACTTTTCTACCTCATATGGACTGCCTCTGCTGAGGACTGTACGCTGCGGCCTAGCCTCGTGCATGCGTATGACGCAATCAATAGTACAGTAGTCAATAGTACGCTAAGGATACGCATTCAGTTCAGTGGCGTACTTTTAACAACACTTAGACTGTATGTTCGTAATTTGTGCAGGAATATTCGCAAAACAGCGATTATTTTTTAACACAAATTCGACCAAATAAATTCGTATTAAGAACAAATCTTGTCAGAAATTCGTCAATTATTCGCCGAAGCGAATTTTTGATGATTCGCTCATCTCTAACTGCATCTTATAAAGGAAAAAGCAGAGCACCACTGGCATGGGGGGCCTGGTTGCAACTGCGACAGCTGTGACCCCTATGGTTACGCCAGTGATTCCAAAAATACCTGTGTGCACTTTGTGTCTTTATTCCATGTCATAGAAAAGCACTTTAATTCTGCTGAAAAACAGCTACCAAGTGCCCAGCTGGGTGGGCTTTGCTTTCCTTTGGGCACTTGAAACATCCTCACCCAGCTGGGCTGGGTTATATTGATGAAAATGACATGACAGAATCCCCGTAAACCCAGGGCCCCAGTGCTGCAAGTCACCAGGGCTAACCACTGAGCAGGTCACACAAACCCACCTTGATTACAAATAACATGCCCATAGTTGATAGCTTGTAATATACTTACTGCTCCAAAGTTGCAAGGGTCAGCCTCCCAGCAACTAAATCACTTAAAATTCCTCTTCTGAAAAATCCAACTTCTGACAACGTCACGTCCTTAACCAGGTATCTAACCTGGACCGTTGATTGAGCATCATTTCCTCTGTGAACTGGGCTACAATTATTCCTCCCCTGGTACTTGCGAAGATGAGGTGGATTCAGTAGTTTACACATTTGCTACGTAGAGGAATAGTTCTGGGCCAATCCATAGTAAAAGTGATATCCTGTCTTTAGCCAAGACAGGAAACCTGGTAATGAACATGACATCGGTGGAAGCTGGATTTTCCAAAAGAGGAAATTCACATGATCAGATCCAGGGTTTTTGCAATTTCAGAACAGTTTCTATAGTACAAACTTTCTCCTACAGGCTGCCACTGTATTCAACCACAGCAGATGGACTATCGTTGATAGCTAAACAATGTACTTGGCTTTTCTGGAAATCCCATGGACAGGATAGCAGGATCCAGGTCCAAATTGACAAAAGGTGGGACCTAAACAAGGTCAGCAATACCATTATGAGGGACTAAATAGAGGTTTCATGTGGCTAAAAAAACTTTGCTTTCAATCTGGCTTTTATGTCCCTCCCACATACCACAGATTGGAGCTAGGTGCTTGAAAATTTTATTGACACCTGCTACTTCCTCAATTTGCATAACCTTACAGGTTGTCCTTCTTGGTGCTGCAACTTCAATGTTGATTAGTGTAAATCACATCTACGCAACAATTCTGGAATTTTTCCAGCGCAGGAACAAAATACCGTAATCACTGGATCTGGCATATGGACGCTACTAGCATACGCCCGCTGGATCCCATTACCTATAATGGGATCCATCAGGTTCCCATGTGATTAGCAGCATTTTTGTAGACAAAATACTGATGCATGCAATGGTACTTTGTCTTTAATTTTTACTGGAATCTGCTCAAAAAGGTTACACTAAAGCTCTCAAATACAATTATACTGATCCAGAATAATATTTTAAAAAATCCAGATTTTTTTTGCTGCCTAGTGAAGTATTTATATAAATCAGTTCTACCTTGTTTTTCAGCGTTTATCTACTCTGAGTGACAGCTCAATACTCAAGAAAAGAATTGGCTAGTTTTTGGCTGAAATCCCAGTCAGTATATAACTGTTATCTTGGAAACTGGGCACAGGACATTCTTGTTGGCCACAATGGTATACCTGCCAGCATGCCTGAATAGAATTACATACAAAAATACACTATAAATTATCCTAGTTTCACCTGGACCCCCCGCAATCCCATTTCATGTACTTAATTTATTCTTCTTTTATATTTTCATAAAATTGCCTTGATATCTGCAGATCCCATAACTATTGGGAATAATAGTCAGTAAGCAAAATGTCTTCTACAATAACTAGACAGATTTTTCCAGAATCCATTAAACTGAATTGGTCTGAAACTGCATTTCTCATACTCAAGAACAGTATGTTGGTGAAGTATGCATAGCAACAAATCAACTCTTGATTTAAAGGGAACCTGTCAGCTCTGAACACCCTCCAAACTAGAGTAAGTGATGTATAATGTAAGTGACGTCGAGTCCGATTATGTAATTTTTATCTTCATACTCCCTTCCATTCCGACGCTGTGCTCCCACAAACCTGCAGTAAAATACACTTACTGGACTCCAGTGCTCACTCACATAATGGAGAGGACTCAAAGAAGAGTCCTGTGAGTGCATTTTACTGCAGGTTTGTGGGAGCACAGCATCAGAATGGAAGTGAGTATGAAGATAAAGCTTACATATTCAGATTCAGCATCACTTACACTATACAACACTTACTCTAGTTCAGGGGGTGTTTCGGAGATGACAGGTTCCCTTTAAAGAGGTTTATAGAAATGTGAAATTATTTCCACTTAAAACTACAAAAAAAAGTTAAAACAAAAATAGGCAAGATGCCCATTCTGATTTTCTTTTCTTCCAACGTATAAAACTGATGTAGGTTTTCTTAGGTTATGGTTTTGATGAATGAACGAACAAATGAATGAATGAATAAATGAATGAATTACTTCTTTAGATTCCAACTAGAGCAGCAGTCTCACACATCATTCAAGTGTGGCTGACCTAAATATTTTATTCACTTTTACTAATCTTTAAAATATCCTTACCTTTTACAAAGGTGCTGGTTACAAAACTAACATGTCATACCTCCAAATTGAAGGTTAGAAAAATAGTATAAAGTAAAATATTTGTGCTACAAAGTATAATTAAATGGAACTCTCCCAGGAATTGGAGATATGAGATGTTTTTACAGGTGAGTATTGGGTTGGGTTTAGTCATTTCTTGCCATACAGTTCCCAGTGGTTAACTCTGCCATATCTTGGGATCTGAAAATGAAAACTAGCTACATACATTTGAATGTTTAGAAATGGGCATATACACTGTATAATAAAGCTGGCACTGAATGCATAGCTCTCTTTCAGAAAAGGAAGTTATTTTTGGACTTAGCTGTCACAGTGAGGTAAAGCTGGTCCTGATATGTTATTAATAGAAAAAGCATATTTAACCCTTTCTACCCCGGAGGTTTTTTTCGATTTTGCGTTTTCGTTTTGCGCTCCCTGCGATACAGCCATAACTTTTTTATTTTTCTGTTCACATAGCTGTATGATGGCTTGTTTTTTGCGGGACAAGTTGTACTTTCCAATGCCACCATTTAATATTGCATATGGTGTAGTGGGAAGCGGGAAAAAATTCCAAATCGGGTGAAATTGAAAAAAAAAACGCAATTCTGCCACAGTTTTACTGGTTTTTTATTTACGGTGTTCAATGTGCATTAAAACTGACCAGTTACTCTCATTCTACTGGTCAGTACGAATCCGGCGATACCTAATATGTATAGTTTTTCTTCCATTTTGATAGTGATAAAAAAATTATAAAGTTGGACTTTTTTTTTTTTTTAGTTCTTGACCCCTAGAACTTTTTGGTATTTATGTGTACGGAGCTGTATGGGGGCTCATTTTCTGCGGGGCGAGCTGAACTTTTTATTGATAACATTCTGGGGTGTGTATGACTTTTTGATCGCTTTTTATTTAATTTAAAAAAAAAGCGACAAAAAATGGCGAATCGGCCATTTTGATGCTTTTTTCCGTTTCGCTTTTTTCCGTATGGGAAATATTTTTTATATTTTTATAATACGGGCGTTTTCGCACAAGGCTATACCCATGATGTGTATTTTTTTATTTTTTTAATACTTTAAGTTTAATTTTCGGGAAAAGGGGGGTGATTTGAACTTTTACGTTTTTTTTATTATTTTTTTTTTTAAACTTTATTTTTTTTATTTTTTTTTTACACTTTTTTATAGTTCCCATAGGGAACTATAAGAAGCAATCATTTGATTGCTTATATCATAGACTCCAATGCACTTACATTGGAGTCTATGATGATTTTAGTGCTTCCCTATGGAGCCCTATTACAGGCAAGGGCTCCATAGGAAAGCCTATGCAGCAGCCTCCTGTCATTTACTATGACAGGGGCTGCTGCAGGCATGCTCCAGCTCCTCTGATCGCCGGAGCATGCGCTTCCGGTGTTTGCCGCCTTCGGGTGCCGCAGTCAGACTTGACCGCGGCACCCGAGGGGTTAAATGTTCGCAATCGGCATTACTGACGGTCGCGGACGTTAGCCGCTGGTGCCTGCTAGTGGGATATGCAGGTCACCCGCGGCCTGAACGGAGCGGGCGCCATCTTTAAAGTCCTGGCCAGCGCTGTACATTTTCAGCGCTGGTCGGGAAGGGGTTAAAGGGTCACACCAGGCATTTATTGGGTCATTTATAAAGCTGGTGTAAAGCAGAACTGGCTTAGTTTCCTATTGCAACCAATTAGATTCCACCTTTCATTTTTCACAGCTCCATTGAAAAATGAAGGGTGGAATCTGATTGGTTGCTATGGGCAACTAAGCCAGTTCTACTTTACACCAGTTTGATAAATGACTCCAAATGTTTCTATAGTGTCTACAATTATAATGTCCTGTAGAGTGCCCAAAGTAATAATAACACCCTATATTGTGCTCCAGGTAATAATGCCTGTATAGTGTCGCCAAAAATAATGTCTCCTTAATATGTTCCTGTAATAGAAATGCCCCTACAGTGCCTCCCCAATAGCAAAGTTCCACACACTGCCCCCATATAGTATTTTGCCCCCATACAGTAATTTCCCCCACACTGCCCCCACATAGTAATACCCCAATAGTAATTTGCCCCCACACTGCCCCATGTAGTAGTTAGGGCCAAAACTGCCACCATGTAGTAGTTTGCCCCAGCACTGCCCCTATGTTGTAATTTGCCCCCACAGTCACTTCAGTAATATATCCTCCTATGCCCCCCAGCAATAACACCCCACCCCCACCCCCACCCCCCCAAAAAAAAAAATAAATAAAAAATAAAACCCCTCAGCCTGGGAGTTGCAGAAAGAGTTAATGAGAATGGATTTGCATGTCCGTGGAAAGACTGCAAAGTCAACTTAACACCCTAACTGTTTTGCCAGTCCAGCTCCAGCAGTGGGAAAAGTAGCTACCTGGAGGGAGAGGGCTGCTTTAGATGCTGCTACCTCCTGAATGGTAGTAGCTAGAAACATGCAAATTGTCTTATTTGAAAGCAGATATTCCAGGCTTTCAGTCAATACCAAAATATGTTCAGGACAGAGGAAGATATTAGTGATAGGAATCGGGATGCTGTGAATGCAGCTAAAAGTGAAAGTAAAAACAGGTTTTTCCTGCGATTATTCCTGACTTGACTTCTAACTTGATTTCTCCTCTGTTGCTAGGACTTTAGCTGTCATTTTGGTCTTGTATGAAAGCCTGGACTGTCAGCTTTCAAACAGGAGATAGCAGCATCTAAAGCAACCCTCCCCCCTCCAGTTAGCTACTTTTCACAGTGCCCGAGCTGGACTTGGGCAAAACAATTAGGTGCTTAAAGTGAGACTCCGGGAGGATCACTACTACCGTCATTGCTAGTGCCTATACACAGCTATTGGTAAAATATCTCAGAACTGTGCCTTTTGCTGCAGTATGAACTATTACTCCCATTATCTATTCAGTAAAGAGTGACTTTAGTTATTGCAACCAAGCGGGCCTGGTTATTTACTTCATTAAGCTTTCACTGCCCAGCTCTTGCCCTCCTGTCTTGCACCCTGCCAACTGTACACTATCAAGGGCACCCCAACTACTACCAGGCCAGAGTACCCTCAAGGCCCAGGGTGTGCCTTGAGGGAAGAAAGGGTAAGCCCTCTATTCACTGTTGCATCTCGCGAGGGAGCGCCAGAGTGAGCACAGCCGCCATGAACTGCTATTACTCCTATCTGTCCACCACTACCACTCCTATCCTCCTCTCAGCCAGGGCAAACTAGGAACTTAAAGTGGCCATGAAAAAGATCTCAAAGTGGCCCTAAGTTGTAGGTGCAGGCATGGGATTCAGCCAGTTCCTTCCAGTTCTCCAGATCCGGTTGTTAAAATTACAACTGGATTGGAGAACCTTGTTACCGGCTGAGTCTCGATCCGGTGCTCTGGCAGTGACGGGGCAGCTGGAGATGTTTGCTTCCATTGCTTTATGCACCGCTGCTAGCTTAGCTCCTAAGTTGGGTGATGTTTGTGTAATGTATATATATATATGGTGTATATATATATGGTGTATTTATGTATGCGTACCATGTATATGTTGTATTTATGTGTATGTGTGTTGCATATATATGGTGTATGTATATATAAACATGTGTCGTGACGCTGCGTTTCCGCCATTGAGTAGGGAACCTATTGTTAAAAATTTGAATCCCACCACTGTGTAGGTGGGTCCAAATTGACAGATGGCAGGGCAACACAAGTAGGCAGGCCTAGCAATACCATAGTCCAGGACAATATACAGTTCCAGCAAAGCCAAAGATTACAGTGCAGTACAAAATACTGCTACCTCCACCACAGTATTCAACTGTATCACTGTCCCGAGGACCGCTGTACAGTTTAATTCAGGAGGGCACCTACTGTAGCTTGCCTGGTTCATAGAAGAGAATCAAATCATCATGTACCTGGTTGATGGCCGCGACGAGGGCTTGGGCAGCCCCCCTAAGGATTGGTCCAACAGAAAATTTACCTGTAGGCAGGGGCATAGCTAAAGGCTCATGGGCCCTGGTGCAAAAGTTCAGCTTGGGCCCCCCTTCCTTTAGTGCTCTGTGTGTCTTCTTATGCGGCACAAGGGTTTTTGGGCCTCCTCAGGCTCCTGGGCCCGGTAGCGACTGCTATCTCTGCACACCCTATAGCTATGTCCCTGCCTGTAGGGTCTATGGCAAGTCCATAACTGCTTCCGGCTCTAAAGGCTCTGAGGCTACCACAGAGATGTTCTTATGGAACCTTGCCTGAAACCCCCATAGACTGCAATGGTAAAATAAAATAAAAAATAAAGTTTAAAAAAATTTAAGCAATAAAAAATTCAATTCACCCTCTTTCCCAATATTAAAAAAATTAAAATAATAAAGATTATTAGGACCAACATGTTCCAAAATGCCCAAACTATTATAACTATTATTCATCCCGTATGGTGAACGCAGGAACGGAAAAAAATAAATCAAAATGGCTGATTTGTTATTTTCTTTAGTTGCTTCAATCAAAAGTCATATGCACTCCAAAATAATATCAGTAAAAACTACAGATCCCCTCACAAACAATAAGCCCTCACAGAGCTCCATAGAAACAACTACAAAAAGTTATAGGCACGAATATGGTGATGCAAAGAAAAAGTTATTTTTCTCAAAGTTTTTAATTTTTATTTTAAGTATTAAAACACTAGCATAGCTATATAAATGTGGTATCACTGAAAATGTACTGACCCGCAGGATATAGTTAACGTCAGTTATAAAAACAAACCAATAAAACTGTGGCTTATTTGTATTTATTTTTTCCAATTATACCTCATTTGAAATTTTTTTACAGCTTCCTACTACATTGTATGCAATATAAAATGATGCCATTTGAAAGTGCAACTTGTCCCACAAAAATAAGCCTTCATACATTTATGTAAATGGAAAAAATGGCTCCGGAGACAGTCCTTAGACAGTTTGTCTGTTAAAAATAATTTTTTAACAAGTTCCTGCAGCAGAAGATCCCAGCACTGTTTACATTTTGCTTGCTATGGGCATGGTCACATGCACCACTCCAGCCAATGACTGGCTTCAGCTCTGATGTGGCCACAAGCAGCATGACTCTGCTGAAGCCATCATTGGCTGTAGCGGTGCACGTGACTGTGAGGAATGTGGAATCATGATCCGTTAGCCATGATTTAATCACAGCCATCTGCTGTCAACTAGCAGATGGAGTAAACATCGCAGGGGTTCTGCCTTCAAAGCAGGTCACATATGTACAATTCACACGTCACCCAGCCAGCGCAGAGTCAAAGTCCTCCTCCAGGAAGAGCCCCTCAGCAGGGGGGCATCAGCTTGTTAGCCAGATCACTGAGGTTCCTAGACATCCCAGAGCCAGGAATTAATAAGGAATTATGAATTGCTCGTACATCTCAGACATATATGCACGACACAGGGTCCAAGAGGGACATGCCCATGTCCATAAATTAGTGATAAGATGTCAGAAAGTGGAGCTACAGAGATCTCCAAGCAGGAACCTGATAAATGTGTCATCTTTGGTCTTCACCTGTAACCAGAACCCAGGTGGATCCATGGGTACCAGAACGATTTCCCTGTAACCTTCTGGTCTGGAGCTATGGGCCATAATGGTTTTTGTGCGTCTTTTAGCTATCAGAACTGGGAAGGGAGGGTGGACTACAAGTGAAAACGCCACCTCAGGACAGAGGTCTTTGTCTTATTCTGAAAGGGGGTCACATCTAGCATGTGTTTGGAGGAACTGTGGATCAACTGCTGACATCACCGTCCCCATGTGACTACAGCCAGGACTTACAGCAACCCAGAACTCAGCATAATCCTACAGACCATTCATCCATCTGGTAACTGACCGTTGCTGTGTTCAATTCTGTTGTATCATACCACGTGTATTTGCATATCTTACCACTGTATCCATTCTCTGTGTATATAGTGTTTATCTAGTGTGCCCTTAAGGCAATTAAATATATACTTTAATCTTGTGCTGTTCTGGTATCATGATCACGAATCCCCACATCCATGTTTCAGCATAATAATAGCTACCTGGGGTGGTTCCTGCCCCGATATTCCCGTTAGTGGACCGGGCTTATATTAAACGATCAACTGGTGGCAGTCTACCGGGCTGAGAAAGCTCTCTTTCACTGGGGCAGTGAAAAGGCTCTCTCAGCTTGTAAGGGTTGTGAACGAGTGTCGGGTTACGCTGGGGGTGCAAGGACCATCCCCCTCTCATTTCCCGGGCCTCCCTGTACCTGCATGGGCCAGATGAGTCTGTGTAAACTGTACCAAGCTGACCTTACGTGCTCCTAGGGAGGAGTAACGTCACGTCTTGGTAACCAGTGATGTAACCGCATCACGTGAGCCCGACATAGTTGACGTCAGGCGGGGCTGCAACGTTTGTCACATATGCCCACAGCCAGTCTGATGTAAACAGTCCTGGGTACGAATCTTCTGTTTCACAGGCCAAGCCACAGGAACTTGTTAAAAAGTCACTTTTACAAGAAAACCCCTTTAAGGGATAAATCTTGACATTGACATCCAAAAAAGTTAACTCGCTATTATGAATCCTCATATCCATGTGGTTTTGAAGTATTGAGTCAAATGATGAAGATATCGTCGACGTATCTTAAAAAATAATGTAAAACTTCATTTTTCTCAGCAATGCAGGCACATATGAACATGGGGCCAACACAGATGTCTTCAGCTGCCAAGTGCACATGTCACAGGTCAGCCAGTTTCTTTGGTACAGATGCCCTATTCTCTATATAGTGCAGGATAGGCCATTATTAAAGAATAAGGCTGTATTTACATGACTGTGAAAAACAACTGTGTGACAACCATTTTTTTTAATGGCCATCACATGGACATTTTCGGAAAAGTGGAAGTCTATTGACATATTCACATTGCCGTTTTTTAACAGCTAATGAATAATGGCGGTCAAAAAATAAGACATATCCTATTTTGGCCGTTTTCATGAACTGACTACGATAAAATTGAAAGGGCCTGTTTTTAATGGGTGTTTCATAGAACTACATTACATGTGCAGCGAGCTGCAGGGGTGTACACGAGTGTGTAGCTAGATGGGGGTAGTAGTTCTCAAGGTTCTGATGCTCCTTGGGCAGCATAGGGAGGAGGAAGGGTGCTCCTTTTACTCCCCTTGAGGCATTCCCCGTTTCTCGGGCCTCCTGCCTTGTGTAGGTTAGGGTGCCCTTGGTGGTGTTAGGTTTGAAGGTGCAAGGCAGGGTTCCCGGAGGTGTGAGTAAATGACCAGGCCTGGTTTGGTGCAACAGGTTCACTGTACTATACTGCAGCAATTAATGGAAAAGTTGAACAAGCACTGTATAGTCTTTACAGCTGGTAGTTGCAATTCCCAAAGCGGTAAAGGAAGGCTGGTCTCTCCCTTTTTAATCAGGCTGTACAAGCCTAGGAGGTGTGCTGTCTCTATTCCTGGATGTATTTAGGTACCCCAATATCCTCAGTGTAATACACTATCTGAACAGTGGATCCTTTCTGTCTTTTTGATATAATGGGAAGCCTGAAGCTTATTCCTCCCACCACATGTATAGATATCTGCAGCCTGAATGTAGGTGCATTATCCTGCTCTGTCAAATGGTCTGCAGTTTTCTTTTGAAGCCGCTAAATGTTGTCTATGATCTCCTCCTTCAAAGGCTGGCACATAAATCTTCACTTTTGCTTTTGTAATCCACAGGGGAAAAGGAAGCTCTTAACCTGCTCCTTAAAGGGGTTGGCCACTTTCTCTCTACTGTTGATCAGTGTGTTTGTAAGATGATTATATGGCACTTACTAATGTAGTCTTTGTTGATATTCTGCACCATTTTCTATATTTCATAAGGAATTCTCCCTTGTTGGTCTAGTTTTTTGTGCTCCACACAGCAGTTCTGTCCATAAAAATGGCTGCTGATGGAGGTTCATGTGATCAGGAAAATCACTCAGTCTTCTCAGTTTAAGCAGATTGCACCTGCAATAAAACTCTCACCATTACAAGTGCATATAGCAGATGTGGTGTCTTTGAGTGGAGAAGGCTGAATGATGTGTCTGGAGTTATTTTTGCTTGGCCACATGACCCTCCATCAGCAGCCATCTTACGGACAAATACTCTGTGTGGACAGAACAGAAAGTTTGCCCAAGAAGAGGACATGACATATGAAATGCAGCAAATGGCACAGAATATCAACAAAGACTATATTAGTGTCATATAGTCATCTTACCTACACATTGGTCAAAAGTAGCCAGAAAGTGGCCAACTCCTTTAACCACTGACTTATCTGCAGCTCACATTAGACTCACAGCAACTTCCTCCTAGAAAGGAAGAGGTGGTGTCAACCTTGCTCAGCCGCTAGCGAACCTCCCTCTCTATTTACAGCCTATGGCAGGTGGGAAGAGGAGGGGTCTGAGAGCTCCCAGAAGGGACTTGATTGTTGATGATGTCATCCTATAGTTCATATTGCTTGGAGACTGACCACTGCTATACAGCAGAGCAAGCTCTGGGCTGGTGGTCAGACTTGAGGTCAGTTGTATAGATGCAACTGAGTTCAGGTGAAACAAATTATACTGTTAGAATATTGGTGGAATTAGCAATATATATATATATATATTTTTTTTTTTTTTTTTTTTAAATGGAGTGCTTTTTTAAATGTCAGTCCATACAAATATCTTATTACGTTTATTATGACTAGATTATGTCTAGATCTTTACTATTGATGGTCTGTACTCAGGATAGGCCTTCAATAACTGATCAGCGGGGTCTGACACCCTGTAACCTGATCAATCAGCTGTTCTGCAGTAGCGCATGAACTACAGAGCGCTATCCACTGTGTAGCAGATGGACCTACACTCACAACGTTGCTCCTATTGAAGTCAAAGGGAGCTGTGTTGTTCTCGCTCAGACATTGGGTGCAAGAGCTACCCCAATACAACTGATCAGTGGGGGTGCAGAGTGTCGGACCTTTGCTGATCAGATATTGATGACCTGTCTTGAGATGTTTGTATGTTTTCCCTGTGTTTGCGTGACTTTTCCTTGTACTCTGGCTTCCACCCACACTGCAAAAGGAAAGGTTAATTGACTTCCTGTGAAATTGTCTCTAGTGTGTGTGTTAGATATGGAGATTAGATTGTGAGCTTTACTGGCAAGTGAGACTGATGTGTACAGCACTTCTGATTATGCCACCACTATAGAACCAATAGAAAATAAATGGCATTCCACTGCCTGACATTGAATAAACTGAAAAAAATTTTTATGAAGACATTGGTAAAAGATCATCAGTTGCACGTATTGCGCAAGACTTTGACCCAGTGATGTAATATTTATTTAACTTATTGCGCCCGACGTTCCAGTTTATACTTTTTTCTTTACTGATATGAGTTTTATGGTGGGGTAATAAGGTACTGGATTATTGCACACTTCCTCTTACAAATGCAATTCTAATGTCTAAGTGTGACGTACAACAAGGAATACAAGTTTTTCTTGTGAACTTCCACCAGGGTTGTATGACAGTACTTATTTTTGTTTGTCCAAAATTTCAGAACCAATTAGATGCATGTTATTCTGGGCTGTTGATGTCAATGACCCTAAAACACACCCAAAATGAAGCTCTCTGAAGTCTTTACAAGTACACGCCAAGAATTCACTTTACTAAAATATCAAATTAGAATATTTTTGGAAAAATGTTTTCATTGACTTTGAAATGTTTTTAATAATGATATACAGAAATAAGTGTCATTACCATATAATCATTTGCAATTGGAACCATACACTGTAAGGTCGGCACATTTGATGGACTTCGTGGACTAAACCAGTATGGGTATTTTGCATCTGGCTTTAGCTGTAGGAAGAATGGAGATACGCATTTAACATTTGCATCCCCTTATCACAAAATCTTAACCTTTTCTATATTCCATATTTTGACTGGCCGACCACCTCCGTCTTCTTCATGTTACACCCTTTGAAAGCTGCAGGGAGTACGAAAATAACAAGCCAAAAACATTAAAAGCTAAAGAAGGTTGTACAGTGGCCGATTCTTTGAAGGATGAAATGGAAATGAGATGTATGTAATGACCAATAAAAACAAAAACATTGCCGTGTTATTATTCATGTGAAATGAAGATCTGCTCTGATATATTTTCATTTGCAGTCAGGTTGGGAAGGTCTTTGTCACAAAGACACATTCTCAGAATAGACTGAGCTACCACACAGACCTTAAGGGTTTCGGTCACTGCATACAAAGTAGCTGTCACATTTCTTAAGGAACAGTCCCGTTGTTCAATAACACAAAATAACTATTTGTCTATGATAATAGGCTTCTTGCATGAAATTTTCATCTGATTGTCTGTGTGAACCATGTTTATTAGCCAACCAAATCAAAGAAATGTTCACAGCTGCTGGAGATGACTGCGCCGAGATTAAAGGAGACAACGGTCTGTGCCCTTATGTGACTGTAGACTTAAAGGGAATGTGTCACCTATAATTCTTTCTGCCAGTTAAAAACAGAGAGTGACACGCATCATTTTTTCCTTTATTTATTCTATGAGTGTAGATTTTTAATTTCTTTCCTTAACCCCTTAATGACCAGGTCATTTTGCACCTTCGTGACCAGACTTATTTTTGAAAATCTGACATGTATCACTCTATGTAGTGATAACTTTGAAACACTTTTACTTATCCAAGCCATTCTGAGATTGTTTTCTAGTGACACATTGTACTTCATGACAGTCATAAATTTGAGTCAATATATGTCACCTTTATTTATGAAAAAATCCCAACTTTACAAAAAAATTTGAAAAATTCACAATTTTCAAAATTTCAATTTCTCTGCTTTTAAAATTGAAAGTGATATCTCATAAAATATTTATTATTTAACATTCCCCATATGTCTACTTTATGTTTGCATCATTTTGTAAATGTCATTTTATTTTTTTGGGACGTTAGAAGGCTTAGAATTTTAGAGGCAATTCTTAAATTTTTTAAGAAAATTTACAAAACCCACTTTTTAAGGACCAGTTCAGGTCTGAAGTCACTTTGTGGGGCTCACATAGTAGAACCCCCTATAAATGATCCCATTTTGGAAACTACACCCCTCAAGTTACTTAACACCGATTTTATAAGCTTTGTTAACCCGTTAGGTATTCCACAAGAATTAAAGGAAAATGGAGATGAAATTTCTAAATTTCACTTTTTTGGCATATTTACCATTTTAGTCCATTTTATCTTTAACACATCTAAGGTTAACAGCCAAACAAAACTCAAATATTTATTACCCTGATTCTGCGGTTTACAGAAACACCCCACATGTGGTGGTAAACTGCTGTATGGGCGCATGGCAGGGAGCAGAGGGAGAGGAGCGCCGTATGGTTTTTGGAAGGCAGATTTTGCTGGACTGGTTTTTAGACACCATGTCCCATTTGAAGCCCCCCAGATGCACCCTATAGTACAAATAATCAAAAAGTGACCCCATTTTGGAAACTACGGGATAAGATGACAGTTTTATTGGTACTATTTTGGGGTACATATGATTTTTAATCGCTCTATATTATTTTTTTTGGGAGGCAAGGTAGCCGAAGAATGGATGTTTTGGTACTGTATTTCTTTTTTGTTTTTTATAATGTTCATCTGACAGGTTAGATCATGTGGTATTTGTATAGCAGGTTGTTACGGACGCGATGATATCAAATATGTCTACTTTCTTTGTATGTTTGTTTCAGTTTTAGATAATAAAGCATTTTTGAGAAAAAAATATGTTTTTGTGTCTCCATTTTCTGAATGCCATATCTTTTTTATTTTTCTTCCGATTGTCTTGTGTAGGGGCTCATTTTTTGCAGGAAGAGTTAAAATTTTTATTAGTACCATTTTGGGGTAAATATGATTTTTTGATTATTCATTATTACACTTTTTGGGGCAAGGTGACCCAAAAATTGGTAATTTTGGCACAGATTTTATTTATTCATTTTTACTGCGTTCACCTGAGGGGTTAGGTCATGTGAGATTTTTGTACAGCAGGTTGTTACGGACGTGGCGATACCGAACATGTGTACTTTTTTATTTATTTAAGGTTTACACAATAATATAATTTTTGAAACAAAAAAAATAATGTTTTAGTGTCTTCATAGTGTGAGAGCTGTAGTTTTTTTATTTTTTGGGCGATTGTCTCAGGTAGGGGCTAATTTTTTGCGTGATGAGATGACGGTTAGATTGGTACTATTTTGGGGGAAATATGCCTTTTTGATCGCTTGGTATTACGCTTTTTGTGATGTAAGGTGACAAAAAATGGCTTTTTTTACATAGTTTTTATTTTATTTTTTTTACTGTGTTTATCTGAGGGGTTAGGTCATGTGAGATTTTTGTAGAGCAGGTTGTTACGGACGTGGCGATACCCAACATGTGTACTTTTTTTATTTATTTAAGGTTTACACAATAATATCATTTTTGAAAGAAAAAAAATAATGTTTTAGTGTCTCCATAGTCTGAGAGCTGTAGTTTTTTTATTTCTTGGGCGATTGTCTCAGGTAGGAGCTAATTTTTTGCAGGATGAGATGACGGTTAGATTGGTACTATTTTGGGAGAAATACGCCTTTTTGATCGCTTGGTATTACGCTTTTTGTAATGTAAGGTGACAAAAAATGGCTTTTTTTACATAGTTTTTATTTTTATTTTTTTTACTGTGTTCATCTGAGGGGTTAGGCCATGTGAGATTTTTGTAGAGTAAGTTGTTATGGATGCGGCGATATCTAACATGTCTAGGGTATTCTATTATTTTATTTATTTTTACTCAGTTATAAATGTGCATATATGGAAAAAAATGATTTTTTTCTACGTTTTTCTTTTTTTTTTACACTTTTTTTTTACACTTTTTTGACTCAGACGCACTTGGTTCTTGAAGACCCAGTGGATCTGATGTCTCTATAATACACTGCAGTACACTATATAGTGTACTGCAGTGTATTTTTACTTTACAGTAAGCCTGATCAGGCTCCTGCCTTTAGCAGGAACCTGGTCAGGCTTGATATACCATGTGCCCACCTACCCAGCGTCACGGTGGTCTCAGGTCAGGCAGGTCCTACGCTAAACCTAACTATGCCGTTGGGCATCTATATCTAGGAGCGTGGACGCTGCACATATAGGCGTGTTGCTCCTAGTGACCTCTATGTGCATACAGCAACCAATGAGAGGAGGAGCAAACACACCTATATGTACCACGCAATCAAGACGCTCAATTTGATAGGAAGAGCAAAAGTGCACAAGAATGCTACTCATGATAAGCTAAGCTAAGATATAGATGCCCAACGGCATAGTTAGGTTTAGCGTAGGACCTGCCTGACCTGAGACCACCGTGACGCTGGGTAGGTGGGCACAGATGTGTTTTGATCAAGATATATTGGCTAAGAGTCTCAGATTTTATCATATCAGAATGAGGTCTTAGTTTATACAGTATATATTGTTTGCATCCATTTTTGTGCACTAGAACCCCCTTTTCTGTGATTTACTTTGATATGTATAGCCACTGACATCCGCAGTCATTATCACATCATGCAGGATGTTTTTTATCCTTTTGTCTCTGTGAGTTTTGATATACCATGGCAAGCCGGATGGCGTCCGGTTGCCATGGTAACCATCGGGACGCTGCCACAGCAGAGCAGCGTCCCGATGGGAGGGGGAGGAAGCTCCCTCCCTCTCTTCTGGCCACACCATCGGTGCGCTGCCAGCGCACCGCAGCGCCCGATGGGGGTGGGAGGGAGCTTCCTCCCTGTTAACCCCTTCCATGCCGTGGTCCCTACGGACCGCAGCATGGAAGGGGTTAAACGGCCGACATCACTGCCAGCAGTGATGTCGGCTGTTACATTAGATTATCAGCTGTATGTTACAGCTGACAATCTAATACCGCTCGGCCATCCTGATATTGGGGGGGATTGAAGGCGGCGGGGGGCTTTGGGGTAACTTACATGCCGTGGGCGGGGAGGGCAGGGCAGGTCCCGCTCGGCCATCCTGAAGTATTAGAACATAGCAGTGCAGCCCCGATGTCCTCAAGGACATCGGGGCTGCGCTGCTGAACTCTGTGATTGGTCAGTCAAATCTGACTAACTAATCGCAGGGGTTCTAAGGTGGGGACCACTGTGATTGGTCCCCTGCTGGGTGTCCGGACAGCTCTGCTGTCCGTGACACCAGTTTGCAAGCAAGTGTCACCGCAAGTGTACTTGTGGTGACACTTGGAGCTCATGACGTACTGTGCACGTCATGATGCGGTAACTAACACCACATCATGACGTACATAGTACGTCATCAGTCACTAAGGGGTTAACCTGATTATGAGGACAGCCATCTTGTCTGAGCTGTTCTTTACAGGTTTTAGAAATATGTTTACAGAAGTCAACGTGGGCCATAGACACAATGAACAGGAGGGGACCTCATTGATTTCTAGGAGAGAGTTTTCTCTGTGAACTGTGCAGAGGTCAGAAGGGAGTAGATAAGCTGGGATATAATCTATTGTGAATGGTGGATCCTGTGTTATCTATATATAGGAGATATCTGTCATTCTAATCCTGCCTGTGATGATAATGAAATGACTGCTGAAAAGTGATCTGTACAGACAAGAAGTGGTATATCACCTATTGTGAAGATTCCCATAATGAGATATCTGGATTTGGGATATCCACTGCGCATTGGACCCTAATTATTGATGAAGTTAATTTACTAGTGAACATACCTCTCTTTATTGCTTTTTTATTATGTGTACTGTACTGGGGGCCATGTTTGACCACATATACACGGAACACAGGTGGTGAATGGTTGGTGATATCTCCCCGGCGTCACGGATATGTGACCTGGTGTTATTATCTGTCACCATGTAGCGGCGTAGGTTCTGTCATTTGATGTCAGGCCCTCGTCTGCTCCCACTGAGTGATACCGGTTTGTGGCTATTAGCTAACTATCAGGAGAATCCTGTGGTTCGTCTTGCATGTTTGCAGTGGGCATACTCCCCTAATTTTATTGAAACTACGTAATATATATCTATCTTGAGTCACAATGTGTATGGAGAAGCTTTTTCCCAATATAAGAAGAGGTTATTTGTGCGTATATTCCGGGCGTATGCATCTGGCGTATACTTTAGGCGCACGCTTTGGACGTTCTTACGCCATGGCGCACTACACTGAAGATACTATCTACTTGGGCATGCGCAGTGGAGCTCACCAGACGCCAAGATCACCATTGAATGTGTATGGGAACCTGTACTTCATCCTCATCTGATACATGCCTCACCTGCTGGAGTAGTCCCAATTTTGTTGACAGCTGACTCACAAGGTGCAAGGTACAGAAGGAACAGGCAAAACACGTAGTCAGAAACAGACCAAGGTCAGGGCAGGCAGAATATGTGCAAATCTGTGAAACAGGTCCAACGTCAGGGATTGCAGCAAAGGGCCACAGTGGTAAACCAGCACAAGTCGGTACACGGACAGACAACAGGAAACAGTTCAACTTTGCCAAGAACTTAACCCTTTCACGACCGGAGCTTTTTTCGGTTCTGCATTTTCGTTTTGCGCTCCCTGCCTTCAAACAGCCATAACTCTTTTATTTTTCTGTTCACATAGCTGTATGAGGGCTTGTTGTTTGCGGGACAAGTTGTACTTTCCAACGCCACCATTTAATATTGCATACGGTGTAGTGGGAAGCGGGAAAAAAATTCCAAACCGGGTGAAATTGCAAAGAAAACGCTATTCCGCTTCAGTTCTACGGGTTTCTTATTTACAGCATTCGATGTGCATTAAAACTGATCCATTACTTTCATTCTACTGGTCAGTACGAATCCGGCAATACCTAATATGTATAGTTTTTCCTGCGTTTAGATGGTGATAAAATAATTAGAAAGTTGCCCTTTTTTTTTTTTTTTTTCCTTGTCATATATTGACCCCTATAACTTTTTGGTATTTATGTGTACAGAGCTGTATGGGGGCTCATTTTTTGCGGGGCGGTCTGAAGTTTTGATTGATACCATTCTGGGGTGTGTATGACTTTTTGATCACTTTTTATTTAATTTTTTTAGAAAAAAAAAGGGACAAAAAACTGCGAATCGCCATTTGGACGCTTTTTTCCGCCACACAATTCGCCGTATTGAAATTTTTTTTTATATTTGAAAAGTACGGGCGTTTTCGGTCACGGTGATACCCATGATGTCTATATTTATTGTTATTTAGGTATTTATTTTTTACTTATACGGAAAGGGGGGTGATTTGAACTTTTATATCTTTTTTATTTTTTATATATTTTTTAACATTTTTTTTTAATTTTTCTGTGATTATTTTAAAGCTCAAATATCATCTGATCTATTGTGTTTTGTTTTTTTTCTTTATGAGCAATCATGGATTTACTAGATGCAGTTAAAACCATGAATTGCTCATTTCTTATCCTGGCCTGCCATCTAGTGGCCAGAATAAGAATTGCAGTTTGAAAACTGTAATCCTCACCAGCGAGGATTACAGTTTTCATATGGTGTACAGACACCCCGATTGGCCAATCGGGGCGTCTGTACACCACCCGGAAGCGTGGGCTTCCGGGTTCAGACGCATCCTGATGCCGTGATCACGTGTGATCACGGCATCAGAAGGCCCTGGAAGTCTCCGAAGACGGAGGTAAGATGCGGCAAGTCTCTGCTGTTAGAAACAGCAGAGACTTGCCGGCCATGACGCCCGCCGCACCCGCGAGCGGGCGTCATGTCCCCACACCGCCCGCGCGCCGTACATGTACGGCGGCGGTCGTGAAGGGGTTAAAGGGGTTGTCCCATGAAAAATATTCTACAGTTTTCAAACAAGCTCCTGGATCTGAATACTTTTGTAATTGCATGTCATTAAATTTTTTTTATAGTTACTGAGTTATTCAATAATATGTATCTGTATAGGACCACTACATTTCTTATTTCTTTGACCTGCTCACTGAGAAGGCCGCACATGCTCAATTTCAACTTTTAACTGCCTCCTGAGCTGTGATAGGGAGAGCTGAGACACGCCCCCTGAGCTGCGGGAGAAAGGACACTCCCCTTGAGCTGACAGCTTGATATAAATCTAGTAGAGCAATGAATGTGGAGATCTCTGGATCCATGTGAGTTGCAGGGCTGGTTCTAGCTTTGTTAGAAAGAGGTTGTCATGGACTATATGATGTCTGATTTTCATTTTTTACATTATTCGTGGGATAACCCCTTTAAGGCCCCTTTACACTGCTCAGTTCCTTGCCAACAATTGTCTAGTCATCAGTGGAGGAGACCGCTGTACTTACATGTAGCAATCCCCTCAACAGTACGGGCAGAAGCGATTGCTAGTGCCATTGTTTGTGCCCATAAAGAATCATTGTTTGCCGGCAGCAGAGGGTTGTTTAGATGGCACAATCTGTTGCCAGCAAACAATGATTTAGGTATCCGCACTAACAATCATATTATCCAATGAAGAAGCATTTAACTCGTTCATTGGGTAATCGGCAGCAGCTTTACACTGCAGATTATCGCTAATGAGCATTTCTAGGAACACTCTTTAGTGATAATCTTCCCAAACATCAGGCAGTCTGAAGGGGCCTTTAGCAAGCTAGGAACCTAATTGCTCAAGCAAGGAGAGATAGAGAGCAGTCCTGCAATTAAAGCAGAAGATGATTAACAATCAGAAGCAACTGTGTAGCTGCACTCAGAGCAAGGAGTGGTTGTGATAGCAAAAATGGGAATAGTAGAAGTTGTATAAGTACTATTGTTCCTTTTGCCCCTTTAGTACACATGCAGGCTCAGCCAAGGAGAACATGCATGTATATGGGGGAGTCAGGAGAGATAGATGTACCGTCAGCTGTCAGCCAACGTATATCTAATGCATATGGTCAGCTTGTTCAGCATCCAACAGCTATCCCTTTCCAACCTGCATGCACACGCACACTCAGCTCAGCTAAGTATACATTTTTTCTGAATCAGGATATGAGAGAAAGCTAATACTAGTCATGATAGCAAATTGATAGTGCAGATTGTCAGATAATGCCTATGGCCTTCTTAACTGTCATAGCAAACCACAGACTCTATGAAACTTTGTAGCATTATGGTAGTTAAAGGGGTTGTCTGGCCATACATATTGATGACCTATCATCAATATCTGATCAGCGGAGGTCTGACACCCGGTACTCCCAACAATCAGATGTTTGAAGAGGAGGTGGCTCTCCATGCGAGCACTGCTTCCTGGTCATTGTACTAATAGTGTAATTGCAAGAACACGCTCCATTCAAGTGATTGGAGTGAGAATTCGTCATTACACTGCACTTCCGGCATTAAGTGCAGTGTAATGAAGAGGAAGCGATGCCTCCACTTCATACAGCTGATCGGCGGGGGTCCCAGGTGTTGGACCTCAGACGATCCTGAGGATAGGTCATCAATATATATGGCCAGACAACCCCTTTAATACAGCAAAACTGAATAAAACTAAATTTCTATGAGCTGTGTTTCATTTTTATATTCCAAAGAAATTACATTATGAATGTTTTGTGTACCAAGTAAACTCTGTCAGTGAATATCCTGAATGAATAACTATGAATAACCTGTGATTGTCAAATGTCGGTCAAAGTTGCAAAACCTCTTTCTTCTTATCTATGGTATTTTGTTATATATATACAGTATACTCCTACAGAAATAATTTACATTTCACGTGACAAGTCTTGCATGTACCTTAGTGGCAAAAGACACTTTTACTCTATCTTTGCAAATCAATTGATTGCTGTAAGGGTGCATTCACACAACTGCACATATTTTGCAGTCCACAAACTGATGATCTGCAAAATACGGATGCGGTTCATGTGGCATCTGTATTTTTTGCAAACCCAATGACTTCAATAGGTCCACTGTTCACATTTTGAAGCAAAGTATAGGACATGTTCTATCTTTTGCAGACCAGAAAATGGATACAGTGGTGTGAATGCTCCCTAAGTCTGGCTTTTACTACCCTGGAGAAAAGTAAATAGCCCCTTTTTATGATATTCATATGCCCCAACATCTTGTCTTATTGACAGAGCCCCTTTAAGGAATGGTATAAATGGCTTGTAATGCACCGTATGAGCTGGAGAAAATCCCCCATACAAAGTTCTGTTGAGATAATGGCATGTATTCTGGGAATGGATTTTGCACATGGAATGCTTCTGCTTGCTATTCTGGAACTAACATTAAAGGGGTTGTATAAGACATTTTTTAGACGGCCTGAGCTTTCTTGTGCCACACACTACTGAGGTCAGTAATTGGCTGCAGCAGTAAATGTGACGTCACTTCTACAGCCCAAACAATACATCACTGGCTTCTGAAGTCCATGTAAGAGGAAGGAGCAGCGGCGCTGGGTTGGAGGCAGCTGCAAAGTTGAGCTTAAATACTTTTATCATTTTATCAGGCTCCTGGCAGTTTCCCCCAATAACATTGCACAACCCCTGTAAGTGTACTTGGAGTTCCCTGATATGGGAGTTAAAGTGTCTTCAAAGGTGAAGCTCCACTTTTAATAGTTATTATTTCATTGTTCTAATCCTTGAAACATTATTGCAATTTTAGTATAAATATTTAAACATTCTTGTATTAGACTATTCTAAAAAAAAAATCACCTTGGCTTACAATGTGAAATACTTGGATCGCTACAATCTATTTTGGTCTGCAGAACTTTTCAGTATAACATGTAACATAGACATGCTAGCATAGTGTTGCTTTTTGCACCCTCCTGAGACTATGTGATTACACACTATTCAAACTGAGTCATTCTGGAAAACGTAGGACGTTAATCACAAATAACTACATTGCTAGCAGCACAGTGTACACTTGTTTTCTTCCAGCTCTGCTTTTAGTCTTAACACAGTGGAATGATAAGCAACGCAAATAGAACGGAAATAGAAAATTGACGAGTACATTTTACCGACGGTTCTCCAAAGAATATATTGTCTCCTCTTTCATTGATCATTGTATCTCTACTATGCACCAGTATATGATAGGATAAACGTTTATGTGCTATATGTGTCGATGTAGAGCTGCATAGTTGAGTAATCAAGAGGCCGGAGTCTTGATATTCAGGTAGTGACCAACAGTCTTGTCATAAGGGCTCATACACACTTGCATTTAGCCAGTATGGCTTTTATGCATTGTCACACATGCCACATCATGTGTACAGTGGCAGGGCCATAGCTATATGGAGTGCATGGGTAGCAGTCACTAATGGCCCCTGTTACCTAAGGAGACAGAAAAACCCAGCTGTCACATAATAAGACACCAGTATTATAGAAACCACATGGTAGGTTGGTTCCCTGTTACAGATTTTGCAATGGGGCTCATAATCTTCAAGTTACGTCTCTGTACAGAGGTATTCTTCTCTACAAGCAGGAGTATGGTGGCACATCACATGTGCCTCCATATGAAACCAAAGACATACAGAATTACAGAGCCTATTAGTTACTTACAAAATAGAGTAACCGGTCAACCAGGCTTGATCTCACATTGCAGGCCACACTTTGGTTGACCTGTCACTAATACTTGAGATCTACCAGTATATTCAGTGTTGTACCCTGATGCACCAGTCATTTTTACAATGGTTACATTCACTTCTGATAGCTATTGTAAATTTGAGATCTGTGCACTAAGGTGACAGAAGTACTACAATAGACAAAGCAGCACAGTACCATGAACAGTCCTGCAGTTAGCTTCCATGTTTTTAGAAGAAAAAAACAAGGGATCCAGTCCCTATGTATTGGCTGAACTTAAAGGGGTTGTCCGGGTTCAGAGAAGAACCCGGACATACCTGCAATTTCACCCAGGCAGCCCGCCTGAAGAGGGCATCGGAGCATCCTATGCTCCGATGCCCTCCTTTGCCCTGCGCTAATTAGCGCAGGGCAAAGGAATTTCGCCGGGTTCCGGTGACGTACCGGTCCCTGCCGGGCAGAGGCTTCCGCCCGGCAGTGAGTCGGTGACGTCATCGGCGCTGATGGACAGGCTTCAGCGCTGCCCTAGCCAGTAAAACGGCTAGGGCAGCGCTAAAGCCGGCCCATTAAGGCCGGTGACGTCACCGAACTCACTGCCGGGCGGAAGTACCCGCCCGGCAGCGAGTATTTACAAAACAAGAGACCTTGCCCTGCGCGATCTAGCGCAGGGCAAGGGGGGGGCATCGGAGCATGAGATGCTCCGATGTCCTCTTCAGGCAGGCTGCCTGGGTGAAATTGCAGGTATGTCCGGGTTCTTCTCTGAACCCGGACAACCCCTTTAAAATATTTTATAAAACTGAAGATAACTAAAAGTTGTGTCTACAAAAGGCTACCTGTACAATTTTACCTTTGTATAGTACACAGAAGTCTGAGCTTCAGGCAATACTTTTCCATATGCCCTGTCAGGATGTATTTCTATCTTATGGAGAAGTCATCCACCATCCTCTTGTCAACCAGAGCCACTGAAGAGCTACTGAAGGTGAAATACGTGGCCACCATGAGTTTCAGCAGACAGATGACCAGTGTTAAACTGATCCTCGGGTCAACTTGCTTTGGATAAGGGGTTGTCTTTAGAGGACAACATCTTCAAGTTAGATTCCAGAACCAGCTGAATAGAATTGAAACAACTTACTTCAAGAGAAAAACGTAAAAATAAAATGCAAATTCTACTTTAATTCCTAGAGTCACAATGAAGCCATGAAACCAATAAGTATATGAAATTAGGGGTCAAGTTTTCCAATGTTATAGTAGATGCAGTGCAGGTTACTATATATGTATATAACTTTGTATTCCTATGAACTCTATATACTGTCTGGAATCTGTAAGAAAAGAGTAAAATATTTTTTTTTGGCAATGATTTATCATTTCTATGATATTTAGTACTTTTTTTTTTTGTATTTAAATGGTGTCACTGTCAGCATATAAACCATTAAAGATTACTGAGATAATTTCCCGTCTATAGTTATCCTGAAAAAGAAATATAATAAATAGAAATTAATCTTTTCAAACAGCGTACTGGCTTCGTAGTGCATTACAACTTTCCATTGGCATGCTATAAAATGTCACAGGTATCAGGTGAACAGAACGAATAATACCTGTTCCCTTGGCAATAATGATGGCAATGTTTTCATTATACATGCATTCCATTCTGTCTATTAGTAAAGTAAATCCTTCTAATTACTGGATAATGTAATTTAATCTTTCATTATATAGATCCGGATTGGAAAAGGCTTGCACATCGCACAAAACTATATAAACTGCAAAGCTAAAAGATGTTATGACCTGCATTACTGAGTTAGCATTCATTGTATATGTACGTTGTAATGACGTATCTCAATTATGCTTTAGTTTGAATGGTATTTTTTTGGTATCAATGTCCTTCATGCAGTTCTTTCTTTTATTCCAACATTTGAATCCCAAATTATCAGACTTTTAATCCCCACACCAGAACCACTTTGTAAAGCCCTCAAAACAGCATAGTAAAGTTGGCCATACACTTTACGCTGGCCAAACACATGACATAAAAGCATTTTGGAGCACCGTAGTAAAAAAATTAGTACAAACAATTTTTTGCGATTACCCATTACAGCCTTTTGTTTGACAAAAATTAGTTAGCCGAAACTGTATGTTTATGGCATGATCAGCCTAATTAAAATGATCATTTACCGTTGTGCTGAAGGACCAGGACGTCAGATCTTGTAGAAACTCACTCCCTGGTCAGCCAGTTTAGACTGGCATGGTGCTGGTGGGAACAATCGCACGGAAGACTAATTTGCCACAATGTGGCCGGTCATTGTCTCAAATGTATCGCCAGCATTAGACAACTATTCCTTCCAACCGCACCTTAAGAGGTTTATCCAAGTTCTGTAATGCCCCCCTCATATACCTGGGCCCCTCACAGAAGTTGTACTTACCTCACTCCCCAGCACCCGCGTCGCTTCTCATACCGGCACGACTGTCGCTGCATCTTCGCGTTGTGTAGATGAAAACATCTGGTATCGGGGGGGAAGCAGCAAATAGCAGGCTGTGACAGGAACGAGCCTCCCTAGCATCACCTACAAGGTAAGTACAACCTCTGTGAGGGGCCTGGGCCCATATGGGGGGGGGGATTATAGAACTTGGATAACTCCTTTAAACATGCCAGCTTGCATTTTAACTGAACCTGCATGTTTCTTTTTTTTTTATTCATTTCACTGAAATCTGATATGCATAATCCTTCTTAGGACACCAAGGTATAGCTGCAGGATGCTAGAAGAAAAAAAATACAATACAACAGCACTCTGCAAACCAAATAAAGTACAGTAATGCCATAGTTATAGAAAATATTCTGATGCTAATGCTACGCTTATTTTGTAAGTTTGAGATTCTTGGCAAATACAATTTGTACAATATTATTTGGGCCCGTCTGCCGGTGTCAAGGCGGGAACCTAACTCTAAATGCTACCTGTTATGTGCCAGAATGGCCACCATAAAATTCAGGGAGTGCAGGTTCCACAGGCATGCAGACAGGCATATAATAACGTATTTGCCAAGAATCTCAAATTTATAAAATAAGCGTAGCATTAGCACCAGAATGTTTTCTATAACTATGGCATTATTGTACTTTATTTGGTTTGCAGAATGCTGCTGCATTGTGTTTTTTTCTTCGTGTTTCTAGCCATGGCTGCGTGCACCTGCACATTGGGATATGCTGACTGACCCCCTTTTTCTTACAGTTGCAAGATGCTATACATATTAGACTACCGCCATATCCCCCAAAATCAGTATATATATATATATATATATATTTTTTTTTTTTTTTACTTTATGGTGCCATTCATGGCACAGTTCTAAAAAAAAAAAATGATACACTAAATCAGAAAAAAATTAATGTAATTCTGTATTTCATAACTTTAGTACATTAATCTTCTTATTTAATAGAGAATTATTTATTGACATCTCTCCCCTGAATCACTAGGTCTGAAAGCACATTACAGACAAGCTAAAATTATTAATTTGTGCCTTTGCATTTTACATTCACATAGTTGTATGAGGCCTTGTTTCATGCAGAGGAAATTTTAATAATATGAGGCCTTGTTTCATGCAGAGGGAATTTTAATAATAATAATATATTACTGTGTAATTTATGTCACTTTTTATGCCACAAATATATTAACCCTTTCTACCCCAGAGGTTTTTTCGGTTTTGCGTTTTGCGCTCCATGCCTTGATACAGCCTTAACTGTTTTATTTTTCTGTTCACACAGCTGTATGAGGGCTTGTTTTTTGCGGGACAAGTTGTACTTTCCAATGCCACCATTTAATATTGCATATGGTGTAGTGGGAAGCGGGAAAAAAATTCCAAATTGGGTGAAATTGCAAAAAAAAACGCAATTCTGCCACAGTTTTAGGTTTTTTTTTTATTTACGGCGTTCGATGTGCATTAAAACTGACCAGTTACTTTCATTCTACTGGTCAGTACGAATCCAGCAATAGCTAATATGTATAGTTTTTCTTGCGTTTTGATATAAATAAATAAATATAAAAATATAAAGTTGGACATTTATTTTTTGTTTTTCATTTCTTGACCCCTATAACTTTTTGGTATTTATGTATACGGAGCTGTATGGGGGCTCATTTTTTGCGAAGTGATCTAAAGTTTTTATTGATACCATTCTGGGGTGTGTATGACTTTTTGATCACTTTTTATTTAATTTTTTTTAAAGCAACAAAAAATGGCGAATCGGCCATTTTGACGCTTTTTTCCGTACAGGAAATAATTTTTTATATTTTTATAATATGGGCGTTTTCACACACGGCAAAATTTTTTTAATACTTTTATTTTTATTTTTGGGAAAGGGGGGTGATTTGAACGTTTACGTTTTTTTATTTTTTATTTTTTTTTAAACTTTATTTGTTTATTTTTTTACACTTTTTTATAGTTTCCATAGGGAACTAGAACTAGCAATCATTTGATTGCTTATATCATAGACGCCAATGCACTTGCATTGGAGTCTATGATGATTTTAGTGCTTTCCTATGGAGCCCTATTACAGGCAAGGGCTCCATAGGAAAGCCTATGCAAGAGCCTCCTGTCATTTACTATGACAGGGGCTGCTGCAGGCACGCTCCGGCTCCTCCGATCGCCACATGGGGGAGCCGGAGCAACACCGGAAGCATGCACTTCCAGTGTTTGCCGCCTTCGAGTTAAATGTCCACGATCGGCATTACTGCCGGTCGCGGACATTAGCCGTGGCTGTCTGCTAGTGGGAAAAGCAGATCACCCGCGGCCATCTTTAAAGTCCCGGCCAGCGCCGTACTAGTAAGGGGTTAAAGTTTTCTTTTTTGTCGTTTGTTTATTATATCATGTTATGCCGAATAACCAGTTGAAAATTAACTCTTTAGGTTATTACGGTCATGCAGAGACCTAATATGTGTAGTTTTTTTGTGTTTTTATACAATGTATGCACAATAAAATGTGTTTTATACTAAATATTTGTTTTTAAATATTTTTTGCAGACTCATGGTATTTATTATATTTTCCTTCCTTTTTTATTTCATTGAGAGATATTTTCATATTTATTTTAAACCTATAGTGCAATAGCATATTTCTATACTGGCATATTTGCCCTTAGCAACCAATCAGATTGATTCATTTTGCAAAGGAGCTTTGAAAAACGAAACATGGAATATGATTATTTGATATGGGCAACTAAGCCTGTTTTCCTTAACACCAGCTTTGATAAATGTCACTCTGTGTCTCTGTGACATAGGCTGTTTGTTCTGACTCACTAACTAGCCTGTAAATGTGAGGCCTTCACAGCAGTCTTTTTCAGTATGGCTGACACTACTCTTAGGCCAACACTAATGTACCCTAACAACAGGGTTACTGATCAGACAGCCTGCAGACTAGTCTCACAGTACCTGATCAGGTCACCAGAAAACCTGGTGACTCCTTGGAAGGAGGAGTCTTGTTTGATGATGCTAGTCACTATGACAGTGAAAGGTGTAACAGCCTGGATTGGAGTTTCCTTCAATCCCTGATGTTGAGTCAGAGGCTGTTTGAAAGGCTGCCATACACATTCAATAGCTGTCAGCCGAACTAACGACGTGTTCATGTATTGAATGAGCATATAGGAGAAAGCTACTGCCAGAAATCTCTGGCGGAGGCTTATCTCCCAAAAGAACAAAAGGATCAGGTGAAAATATTCACTTCACTTGATTCCTACATCATCTGTCGGAGGAGAGTCAGGAGCTCCCCGCACACATTATGCTGTCAGCCAAACCTGCTGTACTCTGGGGGTTTGGTCGACAATTCACTAATTTGTATGGGGGCCTTAGAAGCAGAGCTGTAAGTGATGACTTATTTTTAGAGAAGACATGCTCAGGGAGTCCTTAACCCTCCTCTACTGCAGTTTCACCAAAAGAGATTGCTGTAGACTGACCCACAACGAGCTTCATCAAAAGACAGTGGAATAGGTATATAGGTATAAAGAAAATAAAAAGATCTAGTCACAGAGGAATCAAAAAAGCTACTGCAAAAAACATATGCAATATATGGCATAATGTATACTTTACTGAAAATGAAAAGAATTTTAATAATCGAGTCCAAAGCATGACATTGCAAGTGCTATAGATGTTGTAAACTTAGACCAGCAGTCTAGACCTGATTTATCACAGTGGTTCAGGCTGGAAGATAAATGTGGTGCCTGGCTAGACTTTTCTCTTCATTTCATACCAATTATTGGTTGGCTTACAAAATAAAACATGCCACTTAAATTCAGACCAGTCAGTTGCAGCCCATATTCTTATCATATGCAGGTAAGTATCCATAGGAAATGGACGGTATCCAGCACTTATAATAACATATTCTTCTTTTATGAGTAACCCATAAAAAGTTACTGTTTTCAATTATTCCTATGTGCTTCGAACCTCAGAGGTTCTTGCTCACAGCATAAAAAATCAAGTACAGACACAGAAAAAAAAATGTGGACATATCACAAAGATTTGTCAGGAACTCAGTCATACACATGGAAAGCCTGGAATAGAATATATACTATATGATTGTATTTGAATACATGCAACCTAGATTTGACAGGCAAAGATTTTATCCAATATACTTGGGACTACACGCAAACTTACTATATATAAAGGACATCTTGAAACATAGTACTTAAAGGGAGTCTGTCACCTCCATATGTCCCTATAGAGCACTTACATCGTCACATAGCACACCTAATCATAAATCTAATGGTACCTGTGTCTTTTTCTTTAGCCTTGTAGAAGCTGCAAAAATGCTGTTTTATTCATATATAAATGAGCCCTTGGAAGTGCCCAGAGTCGGCGTTCACTGCCGTGAAGCCCGGGCTCCTGTACTTTTTTTTCCTGTTATCCCCGCCCCAGTCACTGCCTCCGTTCGCCCTCCTCCTCATTTGCATCCTCCTTCTTTCCTGGCGAGATCCCATGCCTGTGTAGTCTCTTGCCTTGCCGAAGCATGCGCACTGCGATGACCATTGTGGGCAGGGCATCGCTGTAGCTCCTGCGCATGCCCCGGCCTGGCGAGAGACTGCACAGGCAGGGGATCTCGCCAGGAAAGAAGGAGGATGCAAATGAGGAGGATGGCAGGACTGGGACGGGGATAACAGGAAAAAAAAGTACAGAAGCCCGGGCTCCACGGCAGTGAACGCCGCCTCCGGCATGAATAAAACAGCGTTTTTGCAGCTTCTACAAGGCTAAAGAAAAAGACAAAGGTACCATTAGATTTATGATTAGGTGTGCTTTTTGACAATGTAATTGCTCTATAGGGGCATATGGAGGTGACAGACTTCCTTTAAAAGGGTTGCCTCGGCTACAAATATTGATGACCTATCCTCAAGATTTGCATCAATTACCACTTAGAGTCTGCTTATGTACCTTTTCAATCCAATTAAAGGAGAGGGGTGCCAAACATCCATTAGGTTTTTCTACAAGATGTTCTACAACCTCAGACACATTGTTTCTCTTTAATTCCAGCTGCATGTTCTGCAATTCTAGTCTTCAGTTTCCCTTGCTGCTTAGTGAAAAGTTTTGGTTTTAATTGTGTCATTTCACATGTTACTGCATGCCCCACCACACTTAAAAACCTTGCTAGCTGAATCATATTTTATTGACATTCGGTTTTTTTAAACATACTGGGTGACAAAATATTGCTCAATGTCCTACTTCTTTTAGACACACATTTAACTACTTCTACAATTTTTCCCATGACTTCATCTTGGTATAGCACAGGTAAATATTTCTAGACAATTATACTATGTAATTCTTCTGATGTCAAAATTTTTACTGTAACCTGTTGAAAAACCAATATCGTTAATAGACTTCTCTCTAGGGGTCATGTCCAAAAGTAACACATCATGTGTTTTATGTGCTATTTTCTTCCTTGTAGTACACAACATCCACTCCTTATAGCCTCGCCTTCTAAGTCTTTAGTAGAGATGAGCGAGCACTAAAATGCTCGGGTGCTCGTTATTCGAGACAAACTTTTCCTGATGCTCGGGTGCTTGTTTCGAGTAACGAACCCCATTGAAGTCAATGGGAGACTCGAGCATTTTTGCAGGGGACCAAGGCTCTGCCTAGGGAAGGCTGGGTGAAAACCTGGAAACATCAGAAAATGATGGAAACACCACGGAAATGGACAGGAAACAGCAGGGGCAGCATGCATGGATGCCTCTGAGGCTGCCTAATCCCACCATTACCCCAAATTCTCCTGCAACAGCCTGGTGGTTACCCTCATGGCAATTGTGCTCACCCAGACCAAGAAAGGAGAGGCACTTGCCCATCACATGGCCCATCACCCAACTAGGTCCAACGAAGGTCCATCACCCATGCCCATGCTGCCACTGCTCTCCTATCCCCAGCCACACGATGCAGGCATAAGCCTGACACAGCATGGCGGTGACACCAACAAATGACCAAGTTAGATGAGGTAGTTGGTGAAGCACCCAAAAATTTAGCCTGACACAGCATGGTGGTTACACCACCAATGACTTTGTCCGACTGAGAATGCAGTGAAATGGCTTTTGTTGAGCCCCAAAAATTTTTTTTCTTTTCGGAGTTCATAAAGTCGACCCTCAGCAAAAAATTTTTTTTTTAAATGTCGGTACTTGCGCCTCCTGAAGAATTGTTTTGGACTGTCTGTTTGACTCTCCTGAAACATTGTTTTACACTGTCTGTAGTTGACACTGCGGAAAAATTGTTTGGAGAGAGGGCCAGTAGGTGGCCCTCCGGAAAAATTGCTTAGAGAGAGGGCCTGTAGGTGGACCTCCAGAAAAATTGTTTGGAGAGAGGGCCTGTAGGGGGCCCTCCGGAAAAATTGTTTAGAGAGAGGGCCTGTAGGTGGACCTCCAGAAAAATTGTTTAGAGAGAGGGCCTGTAGGTGGACCTCCGGAAAAATTGTTTGGAGAGAGGGCCTGTAGGTGGCCCTCCGGAAAAATTATTTAGAGAGAGGGCCTGTAGGTGGACCTCCAGAAAAATTGTTTGGAGAGAGGGCCTGTAGGTGGACCTCCAGAAAAATTGTTTAGAGAGAGGGCCTGTAGGTGGCCCTCGGGAAAAATTGTGGTAAAAGAGTGCCAGTTGGACCTCGTGTATGCTTATCGGTGATGACGCCACCAGCTGCACTGAATACCCGCTCTGACAACACGCTAGCAGCAGGGCAGGCCAGCTCCTCCAAGGCGTACAGCGCCAGTTCAGGCCATGTGTCCAGCTTTGAAACCCAGTAGTTGTATGGAGCAGAGTGATCGGTCCGGACGTTGGTATGGTCAGCTAGGTACTTCCTCACCATCTTTCTGTAAAGCTCACCCCTACTCTGCCTAGACTGGGGACAGGTGACAGTGTCTTGCTGGGGTGACATAAAACTGGCAAAGGCCTTGGAGAGCGTTCCCCTGCCAGTGCTGGACAAGCTGCCTGCTCGCCTCCTCTCCCCCGCTACTTGGCCCACAGAACCATGCCCTCTGCCGCTAGCGGCGTCAGATGGGAAGGATTGTTTCAGCTTGTGCACCAGGGCCTGTTGATATTGATTCACTCTCATACTCCTTTCCTCTACAGGGATGAGAGTGGAAAGGTTCTGCTTGTACCGTGGGTCCAGGAGAGTGAACACCCAGTAATCGGTGTTTGAAAAAATTCTTCTAACGTGAGGGTCACGGGATAGGCAGCCTAACATGAAGTCTGCCATGTGCGCCAGAGTCCCAACACGCAAGAATTCCCTCTCCTCACTGGCCTGACTCTCCATTTCCTCCTCCTCCTCTTCAGCCCATACACGCTCAAGAGTTAAGAAGGACTGAGCATTGGTACCCTCTTCTGTCTCGCCGACATTATCCTCCTCTTCCTCCTCATCCTCATCCCCCTCCTCCGATACGTGCTGAGAAACAGACCGGAGGGTGCTCTGGCTATCAAGCGACGTATCTTCCTCCACCGTCTCTTGTGACAAGCGCAAAGCTTCCGATTTCATGCTGAGCAGTGAGTTTTTCAACAGGCAAAGCAGCGGGATGGTGAGGCTGATAATGGCGGCATCGCCGCTGACCATCTGTGTTGACTCCTCAAAGTTGCTCAACACCTGGCAGATATCAGACATCCACGTCCACTCCTCATTGTAGACTTGAGGAATCTGAGTGACCTGACTACCAGTTCTGGTGGAAGTTGACATCTGGCAGTCTACAATCGCTCTGCGCTGCTGGTAAACTCTGGATAACATGTTTAATGTCGAATTCCATCTTGTGGGCACGTCGCACAACAGTCGGTGAGCGGGCAGTTGTAGGCGGCGCTGCGCTGCCCTGAGAGTGGCTGTGTGGTTGACTTGCCGAAATGCGCACAGATGCGGTGCACCTTGGTGAGCAAATCAGACAGATTGGGGTATGTCTTGAGGAACCGCTGAACTATGAGATTGAACACGTGGGCCAGGCATGGCACATGTGTCAGTCTGCCGAGTTGCAGAGCCGCCACCAGGTTACGCCCGTTGTCACACACAACCATGCCTGGCTTGAGGTTCAGCGGTGCCAGCCACAGATCGGTCTGCGCCGTGATGCCCTGTAACAGCTCTTGGGCGGTGTGCCTTTTGTCACCTAAGCTCAGCAGTTTGAGCACCGCCTGCTGGCGCTTACGCACGGCACTGCTGCTGCGCCTAGAGCTACCGACTGAAGGCGCCGTGCCCACGGATGGTAATTTGGAGGAGGGGTCGGAGGAGGAGGCATAGTACGTCTGAGAGACCGTGACCGAGGTAGGCCCCGCAATCCTCGGTGTGGGCAGTACATGATCGGCCCCAGGGTCAGACTCGGTCCCAGCCTCCACCAAGTTAACCCAATGTGCCGTCAGTGATATATAGTGTCCCTTCCCGGCAGCACTTGTCCACTTGTCCGTGGTTAGGTGGACCTTCTCAGAAACAGCGTTGGTCAGGGCACGGATGATGTTCTGTGACACGTGCTGGTGTAGGGATGGGACGGCACATTGGGAAAAATAGTGGCGGCTGGGGACCGAATACCGAGGGGCAGCCACCTCCATGAGATTGCGAAAGGCCTCGGTCTCTACCAGCCTATAGGGCAGCATCTCCAGGCTCAGCAATTTGGAGATGTGGACATTGAGGGCTTGGGCATGTGGGTGGGTGGAACTGTATTTCCTCTTGCGCTCCAGCGTCTGCTGTAAACACAGCTGAACGCTGGGCTGGGACACATTGGTGGACGCTGTGGAGGATTGTGGAGGCGAAGGTGTGGTTTTCCGGCGGGAGGCGCTCGTGCCGGGGTCCTGTGCAGGGGGTTGACTAGCAGAGGCAGCGAGTGACACAGGGGAAGGAGCAGTGGTGTGACCCGCAGGAGGTGAACGGCCTTGGTTCCATTGAGTGGGGTGTTTAGCACTCATATGCCTGCGCATGCTGGTGGTGGTTAGGCTAGTAGTGGTGGCACCCCTGCTGATCCTGGTGTGGCATAGGTTGCACACCACAGTCCGTCGGTCATCCTCACTTTCTTTAAAGAACCTCCAGACTTGCGAACATCAAGGCCTCGCCACGGGAGCTTCACTATGTGAAACAGTTGCTGCTGATGCACCAGCTCTGGTCCTGCTTCTCCATCTGGCCACACCACTGCCTCTTCCAACCTGTTCTGGTGCAGCACTCGCCTCTGCCTCAGAAGCACTGTCTTCACTCGGCTTATCAACCCAGCTTGGGTCAGTCACCTCGTCATCCTCCGATTCCTCAGTCTGCTCCCCCCTCGGACTTCCTGCCCTGACAACTACTTAACCACTGTCTGACAACCGTGTCTCCTGATCGTCCGACACCTCTTTACACACTTCTTCCACTAAGTCAACAATGTCATCACCCACAGACTGCGACAGTTGGAAAACTTGGGAATCGGGAAAAAGTTCAGCAGCAACCTGAGAAGTGGTTTGTGACTCTGGGAAGGGTCCAGAAAACAGTTCCTCAGAGTATGCCGGATCTCATTCCAAATTTTCCTGGGAGGGGGCAGACTGGGGGGAAGGAGGTTGAGGTGGAGGAGCCAGAGGAGTGCTCCCTTGGGTAACGTGGGTGGACTGCCTGGAAGACTGGTGGACAAATTACTTGAAGCATTGTCCGCAATCCACGACATCACCTGTTCGCACTGTTATGGTTTCAACAGTCCTCTACCACGTTTCCCTGTAAGTTGAGACATGAAGCTAGGGAGTGTAGCTCTGCGGCGTTCCCCTGCTCCGTCATCAGCAGGTACTGTCTCACCCTGCCCAGGACCACGGCCTCTGCCCCCTGCAGTAATTGTAGCTGTATCAGTGAGAGCAAAAGACCTTTTTTAATTACGTGACGTACAGAATGTGTCACCTGGACAGAAAATACGGATTGTGCTTTGTATATAGGTGGATAAGTTAGAGCTAAATTACATATGTTATTACGTACTGTGCAGTATGGAGCAATTACACTGAAACTATTAGATTAGGCAGACTTAGTCTGCTTAATTGCAACCCAGACAAATGTCGCACAGATGTCGCACAGTGAGAGCAAAAGACCTTTTTTAATTAAGTGATGTACAGAATGTGTCACCTGGACAGAAAATACGGATTGTGGTTTGTGGTGACTGGACAGCTGAACTGTGACACACAGACACAAAAAGTGTCTTGTAGCCCTTAGAAGGGCTGTTGGGTTCTTTTGATATCACTCCTGCCTAACAGAGAACTAAAAACAGGCCCTAACACTCTCCCTGAAACGCAGCAGATCTGTCCCTAACGACATCCAGACAGCATCTGAGCCGAGCACCGCGGTCAGTCACTAGTATATTCCAGGGTCACCTGATCAGGCCAGCCAACCCCTGCTATCGACATGTAAGGGCCCCACGTGATGCTGGGTGTACCGCAGAGTGTCCTGGCTTGTGATTTGCTGAGTTTATAGGCGCCAAAAATTCAAAATGCGAGAGATGCCATTTCCTCGAGCATGGCGAGATGCTCGTCCGAGCATCTAGCACTTACGAGTACCGTAAAGCTCGAACGAGCACCAAGCTCGGACGAGCATGCTCGCTCATCTCTAGTATTTAGTTAATTTCAGTGCTTTCTTATGAATAATCCGAACTTTCACTTCATGCCCTTTTAGATCTATTGTATTTTCCAGCTGGGATATCCCTGATTGTGTAAGTTGGTTGGCAAATAGGGACATTCAAGATAGTGTTGCCAGATAATGGCTTCCTATAAAGGGACATGGCTACTTAACAATACAATACAATACTGGAAAATACAATATGACTTTAAAATTATTATTTTATATTACCTCTCAAGAATATATTTAGAAATTTTCAATTCACTTATAGTACCTATAAATTTCACATTACATTATTATTCAGGTACTCCCAAAAGCACCGTAAGGGTGCTACACCATGACCCCAGACAAGTAAAAGGTCATTGATGTAACTCTCATACCACAGAAGCTGCATCCTGAAAGGATTAGATACAGAATAGTTAAACTTCTCATCCCACCGTGCCAAGTATAAGGTAGGGGGAGAACGTTGAGTCCATCAAACACTAAAAGTGTGAAAAAGTCCCTTCTAAAAGTAAAAAAAATAAAAAATATATATATATGGTTCCCCCAAAATCCTGGGTTCCATAGTCTATCAGGCTCAGCCAAGCATTTCATTTATGCCCACCGGGGTTGCCTAACTTATAGGTACTAGCCATGGAGTAATTCAAAAGACCAGCATGGCGAGAAGACTGGTGGAGGCATATTGGATTTTAGTACTTAATGCTAGATTTCCTTCTGGGCAGTTAGGCCCCACACAGTGACTTCCAGGTGATGTCTCCTCTGACTGGAGTCATTCATTTTTTCTCAGTCCTGCACAGATCACTACAGTGACTTTTCCTGACCTCAGCTTGCATAATTTGATACACAGAACACACCTATTTAGTAATACGACTCTTTTTATGCCCCCACACAGTAATAATCCCCACTTAGGCCTTAGCCCCACTCACTAGTAATTTCCACTTAGGCCCCAGTAGTTATAATGCACCCCTCTAGTGCCCCCAGAAGTTGTTATGTCCCCTGTTGTGGTCCAAGTAGATAGTTATAAATCCCCCTTTAGTTCTCACAGTAGATATAATGCTCCCTCACAGCCTGGAGACTATTATGTTTAAATTAAATATAGATTTACACACTAAGTTCATGCTCACTGACCAGGGTGGCAAATGCTGTCGGTGAGGTGCTTTCCCCCTGTACTCCCGGCGTACTGAACTAGTCGCCGGGAGCGATGCCTCACCGAGTGGTAAGTGCTGACTACAGGCAGTTTTCAGGTATTCTGCAGCATAAAACACAGTGCAGCTGCTGAAGAAACTCTTCTTAAAGTGTAACTTCAGTTTATTTTTAATATTGTATAGGGACAGGGATGTTAAACATTTTAGTAATAAACTTTATTAGGAAAAGATGTTTCTTTGTACTAGAAAATAGTGTATAAAGAGTCTTCTTAGCAAAGTCTTCTTAGCAAAGCTCTAAGAGTGTTGCTAAGTAGAGTCTGTCTTCAATCTTCACCATTTTACTGAGCTATGGACTATGGACTTGTGGTCTATCACTGTTCATCACCCTGCCTATCAGACACTGAAGACAGACGTACAGGCCCTTTACACAGGGCAATAATCGTAATTCATAGGAATGCTCATTAGCGATCTGGCGGTCTAAAGGTGCCTCTCATTACCCAATGAACAAGCAAGATTTTCGGGTAATTGCATCTTTCATGCAGTCACCTAAATAATTGTTTGCTGGCAGCAGATCACGCCGTCTAAACACACTCCACTGCCGACAAACAATAATTCTGTATGGGGAAAAGTGATGGTATTAGTGATTACTCCTACCCATACTGTGGAGGAGATCGCTGCATGTAAGTGCAGTGGTCTCCTTCACTGACGAGCTTCCTTCCCGACAATCATCTGCTGTATTGTCCCATGTAATGGGACCTTTAGTTACGCTCAGTTACAGCTTTGATAGAAGACTCTTTAAACCAAAGAACACTTACACTTTAAAGAGAGAAGAATCTTCCCGTCAATCAATAAGTGGCTGGAGAAGGAAAAGAAACATGATAGAAAAGTGATCTATGACAGAGTGATTCTGTATCACTACGGTAGGTAGTGTCACTCATATTTGTGTAATTGTCAGGTGCTGACATGAGGTGTGATAATTATACAAATGTTATTTACAGACAATGGAGGATGACAATGCATAATAGATCTATATGTGATCTCCATAATATCTCTGCAAGTGGATGCCATTCTCTTTGCAGCTCTCTGTCAGTGTTTGTCTATAATATTTTCTATAGTTTTCTTTCGCAGCTTGTCTTTGAGGTACGTCCAACTACACTTTTGGCAGTTTTGCTATAAAAACAATGACACTAAGTTGGATTCCGCGTGGGAATAATGCTGATATTTATGTTCTTTATAATATAAGAAACACATCTATTGTCTTGTCAGGGACCTCACTGTTCTGTTCATATAAATACAGACTTTCACATTCTTGCATTGTGTAACACTTTGAGACATCAATTAAAATTTATCAGGTGGGGCTAATTGTGTTGGGTCACTTAGCATTGCAGTCTAGAGAAGATTTCAAGGGATAGACCAATAAGGCCTTGTTCACACATCAGTTATTTGATCAGTTATTTACATCAGTTTTTGTGAGCCAAAACCAGGAGTGGAGCCTACACAGAAATAAGGTATAATGAAAAGATTTGCACCTGTTCTGTGTTTTTGACCCGCACCTGCTTTTGGCTCACAATAACTGATTGATTTTGATTTTCTTTCTTTGATTTTCTGAATTTATATATATATATATATATATATATATATATATATATATATAAATATATATATTGTCTATTTCTAGTACGTGATTATTGCAACAACCATCTTGCCCAAGCTGCTGCTATAACCTGGGCTTAGTAATAAAGGTGTAACATCTCATTGTAATCATGCCCACACAGCACAAGCTAAACGTCATTAGCAATATGTCAGAATCTTTCTTATATAGATAGTTACACAGGCAATTTAAATACTGCAATATGTGACAATAAAAAATATTTGTTTCTTCAGCATAGTTTTCATATCATCACTATCAGTCATCTGACAGATGCAGCACTCCAGTGTACCCATTTCTACTACATATTTTAAGCTATCCCAACTGTTCCTTGGCATTGTGTTTGGTGATCTTAGGCCTGCCTGCTCAACCATATCCATTTCATCAAGTTCTTGATGCTTAGTTCTTGTGGCGATGTCACTTCCAGAGGCAGTTTGGAGCTCAGTAGTGTGTGATGCAAGAGATCATAGGCAATCTTACACACCATGTGCCTAAGCACCCAGAGGCCTCACCATGTGAGTTTGTGTGTGCTTGTGTGGTCTCATGCTTTGTAGTTGTTTTTACTCATAGAGGATTCTACTATCATTTATTTTTATTATGCACTTATAGTGCTTTATTATGCATGTATAGTGCTGACATATTCCACAGCACTTTACAGACATTAGCATCCAACTGTCTCCAACAGGGCTCACAATCTAAGTTCCCTATCAGCATGTCTTTGGAGTGTGGGAGGAAACCAGAGTACCCGGAGGAAACCCACACCAGCACGGGGAGAACATACAAACTCCATGCAGATGTTGTCATTGGTCGGATTCGAACCTATGACCCCAGCGCTACAAGACACCAGTACTCAGAGGCGCACCGACGGGGGGGGGGGGTCCAACGGGTCTGGACCACCCCCCTAGAACCATTCACTTTTTTTTTTTTTAATTCCTCAGGGTCGCACCGCTGATCGCCACAGGCGATGCAGCCCTGGATCTAATTGCAGGCGGCGTTTGGGGGCAGTAGGAGATGAGCGCTTCCATTGTGGAAGCGCTCATCTCTATATTCATCTGTATCGCCGTCCTCAGGACAGTGATACAGATGCCTGTGCTGCGGCAGGGGAGGGAGAGGCGTCTCCCTTCCCTGTTCTTCTGATAGGCTGCAGACACTAATGCCTGTGGCCTACCAGAGGCCAGCTTGGGCGGCGCGATGACGTCATTATCATCGCGCCACCTGAGCCGGGCAGCACACAGCAGGGACACAGACTGAAAGAGGCCTGCATCGCATCGCTGCTGATGAAGGTAAGTATTAGTGGTTTTTGCATCTAGTGGCACTATAGGGGCATTATTTGGGGGCACTATGGGGGAGTGGAGCACTATGGGGGCATCTGGGGGCTCTAAAGAGGCCTTTTTTATTGGCACATTATGGGGGAACTATGGCATCTGGTGGCAATAAGGGGGCATTTTTTACAGGCACATGGGAGACACTATAGGGGAGAGCGGCACTATGGGGCATCTGGTGGCACTATAGGGGCATCATTTGGGGGCACTATGGGGGCATCTGGTGGCTTTAAAGGGGCATTTTTTACTGGCACATTATAGGGGGCACTTTGGCTTCTGGCACTAAGGGGGCATTTTTTAGTGGCACATTATGGGAGGCACTATGGGGGAGAGCGGCACTATGGGGCATCTGGTGGCACTATAGGGGCATTATTTTGGGGCACTATGGGGGAGTGGAGCACTATGGGGGGCATCTGGTGACTCTAAAGGGGCATTTTTTACTGGCACATTATGGGGGAGAGGAGCACTATAGGGGCATCTGCTGGGGGCAGCAAGAAGGGGCATTTTTTACTGGCATATTATGGGGGACACTATGGGGGCATTTACTGGGGCGCTATATAGGGGTATTTCATACTGGCATACATTATGGGGACACTAGTGTGCTCTGACAGAGAATTATTTCTATTGGTGGGATTTTGGGGAGCACTGTTACTTTGGGGGGCACCCTGGCACAGTATCAGTTTAGCACAATTATTTTTGGGGGATCATCTTTATACTATTAGTGTCCGGATGTAGTTATTTGTTAGAGCACTGTGTGCCAATTATTGTTGAAGGGGACACGATCTGTGTGGTACTGGTATTTTCAGGGGGACTGCTTCTCCAGTATAGTATTCAGGAGCACAGCATTGGGGGTGGCAGGAAAGGGTGTTCAGAAGATGTGAAGATGATGGAAATGTGTCTGTTTGTCAATCTCTGCAGAGACGGGAGATGGCTAAAAAAATCATCATGGCGGTCTGGTCTGAATGGAGAAGATGAGGAGAGAGAATGTCTACAACAAAGGTGACATCACTGGGTTTAAGAGGTATGTGGTGCTATGTAGGAGAGGAGATGCTCTGGCTCCTCCCCCTGCCATTTGCAGAAGGAGGATTCAGAGCTGGGTGAAGACAGCCAAGGGGGGCAGCAGGTCATGGCTAGGTGGCGGATGGTGGGGGGAACCACAGGCCTTGAGCAGGATCTGAGGAGAGGGGAGGATCTTCCTGGATGTAGCCTGCTCTTGTTTATTGTATAAACAATACAGACAATGCAGCCAGGACAGGCCCTCCCCTCTCTGTATGATGTGTAGAGCCAGGCCTCAACAATATCTTTTCAGCTGTACAGTGTTTGTTGGCCTATTATATTTAGGAGGGGCTCACTTGTGTGTCATACCAAACGGATCCATCCCTATTGACTTACAGTAAGGTGAGGACGGATCCGGATGCCTGCGGCCATTCAAGCGCAGGGGATCCGAGCAGTACACTGCTCGTTACGAGCACGTTCGCTCAACTCTAGTGACCTCCTAATGCTGCAAATTCCACAAATCAGCATTTTCAGTTCTTAAAAACATATAAAATGTTTAGAAACGCTGTGCATAATAGTTTGGAACAGTGCATTTTGAGTTTTTTAGATTTTTGAAGAATATACTGTTATCGTTGGGAGGTTTGTTCAAAAAAATTTGATGCATACTCTAACGGGTGATGACTTTTATTATACTGACTCTCATTTGCACCGACCATTTAGGAAAATCAGAGATAAATATCATTTGCATAATAATTTGGAACATGGTGTAGTTTCAACCGCCTGTTAGGCCTGGAGTAAGAACGCTTGGTGCGAAAAGTGACTGTCTAGTTCCTGGTACAGCAAGAGTCCCATTGAGTGGCAACCACCTGTTGAGTCCTGTGACAACCACCTATGGATTATAGACATTTTCCTGTCACCAGTGACAACTGTTTGATGAGTATACAGTCTGTCCACCAACCATCTGCAACCATCAATGGTGTTATTTATGCACACAGAAACTATTCCATTGCTATTAGTAACCTCTGAGCTCCCTGCCCCCCCATTCTGTGGGTGAATCTGACAAGCTCTGCACCACAATATTGTGTGTAACCAATAGGTCTATGCTTTCTCTGAGAGTTTGTAACTTCATTGTCATTGACATTTCATTTCTTTGTCAGATATCACTGACCATGAATAGCCCATCACCTCTACCCACCAGTTATTCTAACATGCTGCTTTGTTTAGTGATACAAGTCCACAAGATAAGGTTCAGGTGACAAAGTTCAAAAACACCAATAAATATATTTATCACCGAAAATGTGCCTTTCAAAACCACTTATTCATGTCTCCTCCTTATTGACTGATCTAATACTGCCTGCTCTGCCCTCTTTTCTAAACTTCCATTTCAAACTATTTGCCCTATTTGACCTATGGCCTATTTCTTATTTATATCTGGAACTTGTAACTTTTTTAAGGGGAACTCTAATGCTCAGTTAATAGGGTTATCCGGACGTTTATATTCATGACCTATCCATGATGACCTATTGATGACCTATCCAATTCTTGCAGGTGGCACTCCATTCAAAGTCTATGGGATTCCCTTAGAAAAGAGCTCTGCAGTTACTATCAATCTGACAACATGCATGCTCGACCACTGCTCCATTCAAACTTCTCCTCACTGCGGTCAGGCATCAAACAGCAATGAGGGCTCAGAATCCCCATTCTAGAGATAATAGGGTAAGGGAATTTGTCACCGTATATTGTATCTCTTCATATAACCTGCTGACAAAGGAGGACGTGTGCTTGTCAACTGAATGTAACACTATTGGTCCCATCTCAAAATGTGGCTGCAATGTGAATAAATTAACTTTTTAATAACATCAAAATTAGCCCCATGGCGCAAAAAAGGCGTTGCCGTTGCACCTCATTACTCCAGAGGCTCTGCTCACTCTCTTCTAGGCCATGCCACCGCCACTTTGAATGACAGGGCCAGTTAGTGAAGACTTAATCACACCTGGCCCTGTAGTCTCCCACTGGGCACATGGAAAAGGTGCAATTTCCATTCTATGGTTTCTCATTCCATTATACATGTTCTGTACGTTCCACTCCTGGTTTTGATCTTAAAAAACTGATTCCAAATACTGACCTAATATTGATTGTATGAAAATGGCTGCAAAAGCAATGCCACAGCATAGGTGTGTGGCCACACCATAAAGTTTCTGGATACAGTTTTGGAAGCCAAATCCAGGAGTGAATTCAAAAAAGAGGAAAAATCGTATCTGCCATTTATATTTTCTCTACTTTTATGATCCACTACAGATTTTGGCTCCCAAGACTGCAATAAATCTGAAATCTGACCGTGTGGCCAAACCCTAATACAGCATGCTGCATTTTTAAAAAACTCTACTGGAATCCAAAAAAGACACCAAAACATAAAAAAGAGGAATGCATTCTTTGTTGTTTACTATGAAGCTGGATTCACATGAGCATAATACTTTTGTATTGTCCCACTGCATTATTCCCATGTGTTATGGCTCAACCATGGGTTTATCTGACCTGAACTTTCAACACAGAAGTGATATGGATGGAAAATATTCTTGTGTGAATCTGGCCTTACACTATAGACTTGAATGTAACATTTGTAGCACAAACACACAGATAAATATATCTTTGTAAAAGAGACCTAATTTATTACATCTTTCATATATATGTGCAACTAAAATAAGGCATCCTAAAGTACTAAAAGGAATGCACTTTTCTGTGTCTTACCACACCCATCCCCTTTAACTCCGGCATTTTTAACAGACACTAGTGTGCAGACAGTTAATCCATGTCTACAGTCTAGTTGATCAACCTGTTCTGGCTGCATGGTTGATTCCATTCATTCACCAGGGGACAAATAACAATACGGTGGATAAAGTACAATTTGCTTTGCTGCAAAGCTGTTTTTAAACAGTCATAATGGCGAGCAAACAGCACAGCCGAGCGCAGTATTTAATATTCTAGTCTAATGGACTGAGCAATATTAAGAAAGTCTGGGTAAATAGTCATAGGGGGTCACGGACTGAAGATATCATCAGAAAATGAGAATGCTTGATTAACATCTTCAATTGAACAATCACATGCATGGGCTCAGTGATATAAAGTAAATAGGACCAGACATGTCTGATAATGTATGAGTGTGACTCATGGTCTCCTGCTTTATAAAAATCACCTATTACAGTAACAGACCTCATATTCATTGGGCAAATGAGATAAATATGATTTGTGAGGATTCCTAATAAATCTATATGAAGTCCAATGCTTTTGTCAGGGTGCATTCACATATGCAGCCAGACTACACCTAGACTTGCCACTTAAACAAAGGTGCAGTTGAAGAGTGGCCCCATAATTAACGGTACCCACAGCTCAGGCCGCACACATAATAGTACTGGAAACAAAGGTGCAGTCCAGGAGCGGCCCCACAAATAACGGTACCCACAGCTCAGGCCGCACATATAATAGTACTGGAAACAAATGTGCAGTCCAGGAGTGGCCCCACAATTAAGGGCAGCTCAGGCCGTACATGTAACGGTACCCACAGGTCAGGCCGCGGAGGTAATAATACTGGAAACAAAGCTGCAGTCCAAGAGTGGCCCCACAATTAATGGTACCCACACCTCAGGCCACACATGTAATAGTACTGGAAACAAAGGTGCAGTCCAGGAGCGGCCCCACAATTAAGGGCAGCTCAGGCAGCACATGTAATAGTACCCTAATGGTCCTTTCAGAATGGCACCATCCAATTACAGTGCAGGAAACCTGTGCACATTTTACCACAAATGGGTGCCTTTAGCTATATGGTTTCTACAGGTGGAGTAAGTTGAAAGTACTTGTTTGGCTTCAAGTTCAAGTTGGTTTCAAGTGTTAAAGTGATTTTCCACTTTAAAACTTTGCGAATAACTTACTTCGGCTCATCGGAGCCCATACATTCTAATACTGTACAGAGACGGATCTCCGTACACTATTATTTATCCAAAGCTCGCTTCACTCAACATGATTCTGCACCATTACTACCCCATGAGAAAGTCCTACAGGTTGCCCTTAGACCTGAGATAGCTGTTTGCTGAATACTTGTTCAGCTGTTCCTCACAACTCCCCCATTTACTTGCTCGGTTGGCTTGGCTGAGGGTGCATGTGTTTTTAAAGGGGTTTTCTGGGATTTTAATATTGATGACCTATCCTTAGGACAGACAGGGAGCAGGTAAACAATGAACGGGAAGGCTGCCTTCTCTTCAACCAGCTGATCGGCAGGAGTGCCAGGTGACGGACCCCGCCAATCTGATATTGATGACCTATCCTGAGAATAGGTCATCAATATTAAAATCCTGGAAAAAGAGAATATGCTAATGAAAGGTTCTTCTGACTTATCAGCTTATCTCCCTCGGGAACAAAGAATAGGGCATGTTGAAACCCAAGATGCCTAGTCCTTCATTGCCCTGCATCTGCCAGTCAGGATACCACCAGTCAAATTTGGTAGATGGGAGATCTAACCAAAATCAATGCATTCAGAAACATTTCATTTGATACATATGGGCAACTAAATCCCTATACAACAAAATTAATCTTCACCCTAAATCCATTCCATGAGCTCATTGATATTGTGTGAGTAAAAGGTATTTGGTCCTTTGAAAAAATCTAGATATTGTTCTCAGATGCTACGTCAATGTAAATCTGGCCATACACATGAGACAATGACTGTCCACACTGCAGTTATCCATGAGATTGTTTCTATGAATAATCCCAAAAGTATCATGCCCCACTTGGAAGGAAGTCTTTAAAACTCTTCTGATCATAACTTATCAAATTATAGTCTACGCAAATTTGGGAAAAAGCGATGGTCAACCGAAATCGGCTATTAAGAACCTTCATATTGTAATAATGTGACCCTTTCACAGTGTATTGTAGATAATTCAAATCCAGGGCAGCACATCAATATTCTATGTCTTGCATATTATTTTATTGAGGAATATGCAATCCATGTCAGATTGGACAATAAAGATGGCTGCGCTACCTTGTCCTCTCATAAAGAAAAATACCAGGAAATTGTGGTTTAACAGATGTGACTGTAGATACTACCATCTCTAATTAAACATTTCTTTTGCCATAAAACCTTTGTTGCCTTTGAAAGGCAGATTGTGCAATTCAAGTACGTTTGGGAATAGTTAAGATCTTATTTCAGCTTTTGAGCACTAGGTGGCGCTAAGCTGTGTTCACATATGACTACAACCTGTAATGAGGGGTCTAGTTCTTCCGAGCTGCTGTGATTGTTATGTTTCTTGATTTCAAGCAGGAGTGGCATTGACTAGAAGGCTCTGAACTCTGCCCACATATTACTCTGACAAATTGCATCATTAGCAGCTCAAATTAGATATGTTACTTTATTATGAATGCTGCTGCTACTAATCTCTCAGTTTTTTTTATTTATAGTATACACATCAACACAAGATCACATTGGCAGTACGAGTATCTACTGGGTTTGTAATAGTAAAGTGATCCATTTTGTTTTTCAGATATGCAGATAGGAGTTTGTAACTTGCCAGTTTCATGGAAGAGAAGTAGCTGCCAGTGGAAAAACCTGCACCAATGAAAACCTTATAATGTGGCGTTTATTTTACATTGTTTGTGTAGTTTTTCATACATGCAGTTCTACAGTCATGGCCAAAAGTTTTGAGAATGACACAAATATTATATTTTCACATGATCTGCTGCCCTCTGGTTTTTATGTGTGTTTGTCAGATGTTTTCATCACATACAGAAATATAATTGCAATCATATTATGAGTAACAAAAGCTTATATTGACAGTTAGAATGAGTTACTGCAGCAAGTCAATATTTGCAGTGTTGACCCTTCTTCTTCAGGACCTCTGCAATTCTCCCTGGCATGCTCTCAATCAACTTCTGGACCAAATCCTGACTGATAGCAGTCCATTCTTGCACAATCAATGCTTGCATTTTGTCAGAATTTGTAGGTTTTTGTTTGTCCACCCGTCTCTTGATGATTGACCTCAAGTTCTCAATGGGATTAAGATCTGGGGAGTTTCCAGGCCATGGACCCAAAATCTCTATGTTTTGTTCCCTGAGCCATTTAGTTATCACCTTTGCTTTATGGCAAGGTGCTCCATCATGCTGGAAAAGGCATTGTTGATCGCCAAACTGCTCTTGGATGGTTGGGAGAAGTTGCTCTCGGAGGACATTCTGGTACCATTCTTTATTGATGGCTGTGTTTTTAGGCAAGAATGTGAGAGAGCCGATTCCCTTGGCTGAGAAGCAACCCCACACATGAATGGTTTCAGGATGCTTTACAGTTGGCATGAGACAAGACTGGTGGTAGCGCTCACCTCGTCTTCTCCGAATAAGCTGTTTTCCAGATGTCCCAAACAATCGAAAAGGGGATTCATCAGAGAAAATTACTTTACCCCAGTCCTCAGCAGTCCACTCCCTGTACCTTTTGCAGAATATCAGTCTGTCCCTGATGTTTTTTCTGGAGAGAAGTGGCTTCTTTGCTGCCCTCCTTGAGACCAGGCCTTGCTCCAAGAGTCTCCGCCTCACAGTGCGTGCAGATGCACTCACACCTGCCTGCTGCCATTCCTGAGCAAGCTCTGCACTGCTGGTAGCCCGATCCCACAGCTGAAACACTTTTAAGAGACGGTCCTGGCGCTTGCTGGTCTTTCTTGGGCGCCCTGGAGCCTTTTTGGCAACAATGGAACCTCTCTCCTTGAAGTTCTTGATGATGCGATAGATTGTTGACTGAGGTGCAATCTTTCTAGCTGCGATACTCTTCCCTGTTAGGCCATTTTTGTGCAGTGCAATGATGACTGCACGTGTTTCTTTAGAGATAACCATGGTTAACAGAAGAGAAACAATGATGCCAAGCACCAGCCTCCTTTTAAAGTGTCCAGTGGTGTCATTCTTACTTAATCATGACAGATTGATCTCCAGCCCTGTCCTCATCAACACCCACACCTGTGTTAATGGAGCAATCACTGAAACGATGTTAGCTGGTCCTTTTAAGGCAGGGCTGCAATGATGTTGAAATGTGTTTTGGTGGAAAAAGTTCATTTTCTAGGCAAATATTGACTTTGCAAGTAATTGCTGTTAAGCTGATCACTCTTTATAACATTCTGGAGTATATGCAAATTGCCATTATAAAAACTGAAGCAGTAGACTTTGTAAAAATTAATATTTGTATCATTCTCAAAACTTTTGGCCATGACTGTAGGTATAGTACATTACCTAGAATTACTTCTTTAAAGGTATATTTCCAGAAATAAAATATTGATGACCTATCCTAACACCCAGCACCCCCACCGATCACCTGTTTGAAGAGGCTGATGACCTCTGCGGCCTCCTCACAAATTATCAAGCACAGCACATTCATTGTATAGAGGCTATTCTCAGTATTGCATTCACTTGAATGGAACTTAGCTGCACCTAGGCCATATGACCAAAGATCATGATGTCACTGCGCTAGGAAGAGGTCACAGCACTCATCAGAACTCTGTAGCCTCTTCAACCAGGAGATCACTGGTGTTGCTGGGAATTGGAACCCCACCAATCAGATATTGATGATCTATCTTATAAGATAGGACTTCAATATTCTAGTCCAAGAATACCATTTTAAGGCTAAATTCACGTATTGTGTTTCCGTGTCCATTCCGTTTTTTTTGTTTGGTTTTTTTCGGATTGGATGAGCAAAATATGCAGACAGCACACATTGTTGAGAAAAATTAAGTTTTCATATATGCAAGTGAGTCTCTAGGAGCAACAGGGGCGTTAGCATTACACCTAGAGGCTCTACTCTCTCTGCAACTGCTGCGTCCTCTCCATGGGGCCCGGCACTGTCACTGTACGTCATACCAGGTCATGTCACAGTGCTCATCTCAGCTGCATCACATGCAGTCAGTCCAGGATCTATCAGGCCCAAGCTCTGGCTTACTAGTACTATTCACAACTGAAGTGGAGTGGGCAGAGCCTGACTATCATCGCATGTCATGTGATGCAGCTGAGATGAGCGCTCTGCCAGCACTATACTTCATGCCGGGCCCCATTACATGTGAGTGCAGCGGGAGCCCCTCCCCCAGCCAGGCAGAATCGTTACACCCATGACTGCATATATAATGTACAATGTACAGTGTTGCCTCACTGGAGCACCATGGCCAGGAGGTGGATCAGTTAATCAACAATTTTTTTTAATTTCATCAGGCGAGTGCTGTTTGAATAGGGGTTAATATGATATACCCTATATAAGTTAATGTTTCTAGCAGAGCAGCATATACTGGTACGCTGTTAAATCACTATGTGTGGGTGTACTGCCCTATGTCCTTCAAGTATTCCTGATAGTTAAAGTGCAGAATTCCACCTGATCAACTAAGCACTGCTTAGACAGATATTATTTATGACCGGCCATAAATGCATTAATATCAATTGTTCGCAAAGGTGCCAGGTACAATATTAACTCTTCCATTTCTCCATGTTTCCTAACCTGTGGCTTATTAACTATACAGTGCCTTGCAAATGTATATGGTGTTTTACCTGTTTTTCTGTATTACAACCTGGAATTAAAATGAAGTTTTCAAGGGTTGTACCATTTGATTTATACAACATGCCTATCACTTTGAAGGTGCAAACTATTGTTTATTGTGACACTAACAAAAATTATGACATAAAAAAACATACATGTAATGTGCAGAAGTATTCACTCACTAAAATACTTTGTGGAGCCAACTTTAAAGATGCAATTAGAATGTTTGCCCATTCTTCCAGACAAAACTGTTCCAATTCCTTCAAGTAAGGCGGGTGAAGGGTCCCTCTGGATCCGTGCTGCTGCAGGTACACTGTGGGGCCGGAACATAGTCAGTGGCTGCTTCGGGGCCCTGGCTGACAAGGGGCCCGGCGCCTGGCAGAGTGTCGGTGAAGCTTTAGTTTTTCAGGCCAGGCCGGGCCCCTTCATATACAGTGCTGTGACATAGGGGGGGGGCCGCGCCCGTCCTGCTACATCATCCATCCATCCAGACGGCCTCCGCCACAGCCGAACAGACCCAACCAACCGCACCCCACCCTCCCCAGCGGCCGCTCGCACGCCCGCCCGCGATTGATCTTACATTGCAGGGCAGAAGCTCCAAGCCAAAGCCGGCAGCGTCCTCGGCAGTTTGAGAACAGAGCAGAACACGCCAGGAAAGAAGGGCAGCGGCACAGCAGCGCAGCACAGTGGACATTTCAGGTATGTGACTCTTTGCCTGATCCTTCACTACCTCCATTGAAAGTCAATGGAGGACGGATCCAGTTTCTATTGTGTCAAACAGAACAGATCCGTCCCCATTGACTTGCATTGGGGTCATGCCGTATCCGTCTTGATGCGGATCCCCAGGACGGAGAGCAAACCGCAGCATGTTGCGATTTGCTCTCCGGTCTGGGGATGCAACTGAACTGAACGGAATGCATTTTGGAGCATTCCGTTCTCTTCAGTTCAGTTTTGTCCCCATTGACAATGAATGGGGACAAAACTAAAGTGTTTTTTCCGGTATTCAGCCCCTATGACGGAACTCAATACCGGAAAAAAAAACGCTAGTGTGAAAGTAGCCTTAGATGGTTGCAGTGGTGTACAGCAGTCTTTAGAAATAATCTTTTTTATTGATTTTGAAATACAAAGGTACAAAAAAAGGCAGTAAGCCTTAATAATGCCAATGGAACAATGACAGAGATAACTCAGATGATAATGTAAGGTACAAACAAGGGCTTGAGAGCCGATGTATGTCAAGTGTCCCTCTGCCTGTTGGTATTCACACTAGCAGAAAAAGACACATACATCTCAAACAAATGAAAGTAAACCACCAAAACCAAAAGAAAATTATGATGAGAGGTCACTCAGGCAAGACAGCAACTAGAGTAGTGCAGGTGTTATGTATCATGGAGAGTAATCCATATGTAACATCCAGGGAGCCCGTGTACAATCTCTGACAGCTGGGTTACTCATGGTAGCAGGTAACAATTTCTCATATCTAGAAGAGGTATTTAGTGCTTGCATGGTCTCTGAAAGAGCTGGGGGGGTCTACCGATTTCCAGTGTCTAGTAATTATTAGCTTGGCACTCAACAGGATGTGGCCAATAATGCGTTTGTATCCATAGGGGATGCGGTCTACTCCAATAAATAAGAGTGCAAAGGCCAGAGAGGGAGAAATCTGTAGTACAGTGGTCTTTAAATCATGTCACACTCTCAAATGGATTGAGATCTGGGCTTTGACTTGGCCATTTCAAGAATTTAAAGGTTTCCCCCTTAAACCACTCCAGGTAGATTTAGCAATATGTTTAGGGTTATTGTCCTATGGAAGATGATCCTCCATCCCATTCTTAAACCTCTTGCAGACTAAGGACGGGTTCTCACCAGCGTTAGCAATTCTATTAACAGAATTTTAGGACGGTATGCAAAACAGAACCCTTTTAGAGGGATTCTATATTGCCCTGCCTGATATATTTCTATGAGCACATGTAACGGTTCAGTTTTTTTCCGTTATGCAGGACGGGAAAAGTCCTGTCGACTTGGAACCTTTATATGTGCCCATACAAATATATTAGGATGGAGCAAAAGGAAATGCCTCTTAAAGGGTTTCGTTTTGCATTCCGTCCTAAAATTAAGTTATATTCCATTATAACTGTTATAACGGAACACTTTAATGGAATTCCTAACGCCCTAAAACAACTGTTCCTCAAGAATGGCCCTGTATTTACTGCCATCCATCTTTCATCCACTCGTGAGCAGTTTTCAAGTCCCTGTTGGTAAAAAGCATCCCCACAGCATGATGTTGCGATGATCATGCTTCACTGTGGGAATATTATTTTTGGGATGATAAGAGGTTATGGGTTTGCACCACATATAGCATTTTCCGTGATTGACAAAAAGTTAAATATTAGTCTCATCTGACCATAGAATCTTCTTCTAGAGAGTCTGCTGTTTGGTGAACTCCAAATGTGTTTTCTTATCTTCTTCTTTAAAAGGGTTCTCCGTTAATTAAGAAAATAAAAATACTTAAATTTTACTTTATTATAAATAAATTCCCAAATATATTTCATTAGTTATAATGGTTTGTTTTGTCTGTGGAGCAATCAACAGGAGAAATAAAATGGCTGCCGTCCTATTAGTACACAAAAAAACTGTCCTATTCACATAGCAGGACAAGTTACTTCAGGACACTGAGCTAAAGAGCTGCCTCATCTTCTGGACACTCTTGTATAAATTCCCACTTTGTGGAGTGTAGAGCTCATAGCAGTGGTGTACATAGAGAAGTAAGGGCCCCATGGCGAGGATCAAACCAGGCCCCCCACACAGGGCAGAAGGGTTTCCGCCTAAACTCCTTTCAATTAACCTTGGGCCATTTTTTCCACTGCCTTGGTTGCTAAAAGTTGTTTCTTTAGAGAGTAGAGTCCTGACCAAGTTTTCACTCCCAGTAGAAGAGGAGATGATCCCAACTGGGCCCCCTCTTGCCCTGGGCCCCATAGCAGTCGCATGGTCTGCCGCTATGGTAGTTTAGCCCCTGGCTCAGGGGCGGATTGGCCATAGACTTTACAGGGAAATTTCCCGGTGGGCCGATGCCCAGGGGGCCACCTGAGCCCTCCTCACGGCCAACCAGTGGAAGTTTTTGGGGATATATTTTGTGATGGACTGTGGTATTTGGCTCTGTTGGGGTGGTACAATGTGCCACAATATGGTATTGCTGGCCCTGGTGTACAGTCATGGCCAAAAGTTTTGAGAATGATACAAATATTAATTTTTACAAAGTCTACTGCTTCAGTTTTTATAATGGCAATTTGCATATACTCCAGAATGTTATAAAGAGTGATCAGCTTAACAGCAATTACTTGCAAAGTCAATATTTGCCTAGAAAATGAACTTTTTCCCCCAAAACACATTTCAACATCATTGCAGCCCTGCCTTAAAAGGACCAGCTAACATCGTTTCAGTGATTGCTCCATTAACACAGGTGTGGGTGTTGATGAGGACAGGGCTGGAGATCAATCTGTCATGATTAAGTAAGAATGACACCACTGGACACTTTAAAAGGAGGCTGGTGCTTGGCATCATTGTTTCTCTTCTGTTAACCATGGTTATCTCTAAAGAAACACGTGCAGTCATCATTGCACTGCACAAAAATGGCCTAACAGGGAAGAGTATTGCAGCTAGAAAGATTGCACCTCAGTCAACAATCTATCGCATCATCAAAAACTTCAAGGAGAGAGGTTCCATTGTTGCCAAAAAAGGCTCCAGGGCGCCCAAGAAAGACCAGCAAGCGCCAGGACCGTCTCTTAAAAGTGTTTCAGCTGTGGGATCGGGCTACCAGCAGTGCAGAGCTTGCTCAGGAATGGCAGCAGGCAGGTGTGAGTGCATCTGCACGCACTGTGAGGCGGAGACTCTTGGAGCAAGGCCTGGTCTCAAGGAGGGCAGCAAAGAAGCCACTTCTCTCCAGAAAAAACATCAGGGACAGACTGATATTCTGCAAAAGGTACAGGGAGTGGACTGCTGAGGACTGGGGTAAAGTCATTTTCTCTGATGAATCCCCTTTTCGATTGTTTGGGACATCTGGAAAACAGCTTATTCGGAGAAGACGAGGTGAGCACTACCACCAGTCTTGTCTCATGCCAACTGTAAAGCATCCTGAAACCATTCATGTGTGGGGTTGCTTCTCAGCCAAGGGAATCGGCTCTCTCACAGTCTTGCCTAAAAACACAGCCATGAATAAAAAATGGTACCAGAATGTCCTCCGAGAGCAACTTCTCCCAACCGTGCAAGAGCAGTTTGGCGATCAACAATGCCTTTTCCAGCATGATGGAGCACCTTTCCATAAAGCAAAGGTGATAACTAAATGGCTCAGGGAACAAAACATAGAGATTTTGGGTCCATGGCCTGGAAACTCCCCAGATCTTAATCCCATTGAGAACTTGTGGTCAATTATCAAGAGACGGGTGGACAAACAAAAACCTACAAATTCTGACAAAATGCAAGCATTGATTGTGCAAGAATGGACTGCTATCAGTCAGGATTTGGTCCAGAAGTTGATTGAGAGCATGCCAGGGAGAATTGCAGAGGTCCTGAAGAAGAAGGGTCAACACTGCAAATATTGACTTGCTGCATTAACTCATTCTAACTGTCAATATAAGCTTTTGTTACTCATAATATGATTGCAATTATATTTCTGTATGTGATAAAAACATCTGACAAACACACATAAAAACCAGAGGGCAGCAGATCATGTGAAAATATAATATTTGTGTCATTCTCAAAACTTTTGGCCATGACTGTACTTGTGTTGGCTCTGCCTTCCATCAATTTGGACCTGACTACAAAACAGGGCCACTTTTAGTATTTTTTCCAGGGCCACTTTAAGTTCCCAGTCCGCTCCTGCCCTGGCTCATAGTTCTTCTATGGACAGATACGTTCATCTCTAAAGTGGAACGTTGAAGCTGCTTCAGTGTTACCGTTGATGTCTTTGTCGAAGCTCTGATTATTGTTTTCTCTTGTATCTTTACTAGAGTAGACCAACTGTATGTGATAGCTCCCCAGATCACACCAGCAGTTGTGGCTGAGTGTCACTCCACAGCAAAAGCAGGACTGAAGCGCTCACTGCAATGCCTCCTTACTCAAACATGACTGTTGCTGGAACCTGGATTCATTGCTAAAGACTATATGGTTCCAGTCCATTTCAGTCCAGACTTCTCATTCACGATACCCCTGCAAATGAATGTCATGGTGGCAGGCTGTCAATGGCATTTAATAGGTGCCGTAACACCAAATTCCTTCCGCTAAGCTCCAGGAAGGTGGACTGTGCAATGAAGGTGCCACCTGTGCCTGGATGGTGGACAACGGAAAAGCGGGAGCTGGTTTTGCTTGTCAGTGGATCAAACTATACTCTCTACTGGTGGAGTGTTTGAGCTACCCACAGCCTGTTCACTGTGTGTACCCTCATGTAACCACTGCTTCCAACAGCTAGGTCAGACGGCCTAGATGGAAGGAATCTGTTTAAACGACCATTCTGCTTCTCTCAGTCCAATGATGAGCCTCCTCTCAAAGTCTGTCAAAAATGTCTTTGAGTGTATTGTAGAGGCATATCTAGCAGTCAATGATCTCTCACCAGGAGGTATACTACCCAAAAGTAGCCTCTGAGAGACTTTTTTAGGGAAATGGGGATGCAATTTTATGCCCTATTGTGGCAAGACCCAGTGTCTAACCAGACCACACCTGTAATGATTTATATATCTGCCTTGCGAAAGTATTCGCCCCGCTGGAACTTTTCATCCTTTTGCCACATTTCAGGCTTCAAACAAAAAGATATAACATGTTACATTTTTGGTGAAGAATCAACAACAAGTGGGTCACAATTGTGAAGTGGAACAAAATTTATTGGCTCATTTAAACTTTATTTGTAATAATAAAACTGAAAAGTGGGGAGTGCAAAATTATGCATTAATACTTTGCTGTGATTACAGCTGCAAGTCGCTTGGGGTATGTCTCTATCAGTTTTGCACATGTAGAGACTGAAATTCTTGCCCATTCTTCCTTGCAAAACAGCTCGAGCTCTTTGAGGTTGGATGGAGAGCGTTTGTGAACAGCAGTTTTCAGCTCTTTCCACATATTCTCAATTGGATTCAGGTCTGGACTTTGACTTGGCCATTCTAAGACCTGGATACGTTTATTTTTGAACCATTCCATTGTAGATTTTGCTTTATGTTTGGGATCATTGTCTTGTTGGAAGATAAATCTCCGTCCTAGTCTCAGGTCTTTTGCAGACTCCAACAGGTTTTCATCCAGAATGGTCCTGTATTTGGCTCCATCCATCTTCCCATCAATTTTAACCATCTTCCCTGTCCCTGCTGATGAAAAGCAGGCCCAAACCATGATGCTGCCACCACCATGTTTGACAGTGGGGATGGTGTGTTCAGGGTGATGAGCTGTGTTGCTTTTACGCCAAACATATCGTTTTGCATTGTTTCCAAAAAGTTCGATTTTGGTTTCATCTGACCAGAGCACCTTCTTCCACATGTTTGGTGTGTCTCCCAGGTGGCTTGTGGCAAACTGTAAACGAGACTTTGTATGGATATCTTTCAGAAATGGCTTTCTTCTTGCCACTCTTCCATAAAGGCCAGATTTGTACACCTCAGCTGTAGATCTCTGCAGTTCATCCAGAGTGATCATGGGCCTCTTGGCTGCATCTTTGATCAGTCTTCTCCTTGTTTGAGATGAAAGTTTAGAGGGACGGCCTGGTCTATGTAGATTTGCAGTGGTCAGTGGTCTGATACTCCTTCCACTGTACATGCCGCGTTTTGTAGCAATCCAACTTTTCTATCTAGGTGTGTAGGTGTCAGTGAGTGTACTACACCATATCAGCCTTTGTTTACTGTGGTACAGAGCTTATGGCATGTTATATAAAATATAGCCTTATATAAAATAAGTCTTTAAAATTCTTTTCACCATGGAAACAGTCTAGCACCTAATGTACACCCCATATTACTAAGCTGTAACAGAGGACCCGTAGATGTGCATGGGTCTATTTGTGTTTTAAATTCTGCCATATTTGGTGGAAAGAATACTGCCATTGGGGGGTCTCCATAGTATAACGGATCTACTATTGAATTTTGGGTAATGTTTACAGCAGTCAACACAGCCCAGAGGTAAATAGAACCTAATGTGTTACTGAAAATGAGGCAGCTTCTTATACATTGCATGAGTACAGTTTACGTCCTAATAATGGCTGTAAGTGCCATACTTACGGAATCATTTATTACTAATTGGCAAATATCATGTCAGTGAAACTCACATATACTGGTAGTGGCTTTTATTTTAATCCAGTGTATAGGCAGCTTTCTGCTCCAGTGTGCAATAAAAGTGTCAATTTACAGAGATGATTTCCGTATCCACTGTTGTTTGTTCTAATAAAAAACGTTAACCGTCTACTTCCCTGTTGGGTCGCCCTGCAATAACCTGAGCCGTGTTCCTCTAAAAAATACAGAAGATCTGTATCAGAAATAGAGATTGTGTTAGCACAATCATGTACAGAACAAAGTGCCAATGTCAGTGCAATCTCTGTACAGGGCTGCAGAATACAGTATGTCTGATATATATATATATATATATATATATATATATATATATATATAGTTATAGTTAGTGAATAAACAATAATATAAAACACGTGGTCAAGAACATATGCAAGACAGATACTGCCATAAGTTTAACTACCATGGTAGTAGGCATAGCAGCTGCATATCCACTCAAACATATGGCACAGGTTGTAATCAAATGTATGTAAGGTAGCATGAAAAAATGAATGCGGCCCCATTATAAGTTTTACCATGGAGCGACAAGGTTATCTCTTCTGCATGCCTTATCCCTTTTCTATGACATCACTTTATTATTCCTGTATTGTGCATCAAGTGTGCATTAAACATATCTGCATCATCACTGCATGTTTCTACTCTACTGTACGGCGACAGGTACATGGCAGAGGCGTAGCTACCGGGGGGGCAGGGGGGGGGCGACGGCTCCAGGCCCAGTGCCTCTGGGGGGCCCAGCAGGGATGGCTTTAGTACAATTAGGCGAATACAAGTGAGCGCTTCCATTATGGAAGCACTCACTTGTATGTAGGGACCCCCATCAGAGCTCAGATCAGCCCACCCAGCCACATAAGGTTAAAATAAAAACCTTTCTTACCTGTTCTGCGCTGCGGCTGCCCTCCGGTCCCGCGCTCCACTCTCTTCCCTGGCCCGCGCACACTACGACCTGACGCTGAGGTCTGATGGGGGCACATTCTGTTGATCTGAGGTCTGATGGGGGCACATTCTGCTGATCTGAGGTCTGATGGGGGCACATTCTGATGATCTGAGGTCTGATGGGGGCACATTCTGCTGATCTGAGGTCTGATGGGGACACATACGTAAAAGTTTGTGAACCCTTCAGAATTTTCTATATTTCTGCATACATATGACTTAAAACTACTTGTACATCAGATTTTTACACAAGTCTTAAAAGTAGATAAAGATAACCAAACCAAACAAATGAGTCAAACATATCAGACTTGCTCATTTATTTATTGAGGAAAATTATCCAATATCACATGTCTGTGAGTGGCAAAAGTATGTGAACCTTTAGGTTCAAGATAATTTGAAGATGAAATTAGAGTCAGTTTACAATCAATGGGATGACAATCAGGTGTGAGCGGATAACCTGTGTTATTTAAAGAACAGGAATCTATCAAAGTCTAATCTTCACATCATGCTTGTGTAAGTGTATCATGGCACAAACAACAATTAGATTTCTGAGGACCTCAGAAGTAGAGTTGTTGATCCTCATCAGGCTAGGAAAGGTTACAAAACCATTTCGAAAGAGTTTAGAGTATACCAAACCACAGTAAGACAATTATTACCAACCACCCCCCCAGAAATGGTCAACCAACAAATATTACACCAAGAGCAAGGCGTGTAACAGTCCGCGAGGTCACAAAGAAACCCAAGGTAATCTCTAAGCAACTAAAGGCTTTTTTTATATTAGCTAACGTTAATGTTCCCAAATCCACCATGAGGACACAGAAAAATGGGATCTGGCAGTCATGTGGTCGCTTTCCAGCATATATGCCAGCTTTTGGATTGACAAAACTGGCTTTGCTTAGTATTTTATTTGTCTGGCTGAAAGCCGGCATATACATTAGATACAGTGACTGGATCAGAGTATCAGAGTTCACATCGCAGATGTTACCCTAGCCAGAGTTGGATTTTTACAGTTCAGGGGAATATAATTATACTGTGATCACTATTACCAGTGGCGTAGCTATAGGGGTCGCAGCAGTCGCAGTTGCGACCGGGACCCTAAGCCAGGGGGGCCCCGAGGGCCCCCCTTGCCACTTGCAGGGCCGCACCGCCAATTAGGCAGGTGCGGCGCGGCCCTGCGCATAGTTGCGGGCGGCGGCGGGGCAGAGGGAGATGAGCGCTTCCATTGTGGAAGCGCTCATCTCCATAGTCATCTGTAGGCCTGCAGCGTATCAGAGGCCGGCTCAGGCGGCGCGATGACGTCATCGCGCCGCCTGAGCCGCACAGCGCTGGACACAGGCCGGAAGAGGCCTGCATCGCATCGCTGCCAGCTCCATGGAGGTAAGTATAAGTGTTTATTTTTTTTTATTGTTGTAGTCTTGGACCGGAGGGAGCTCTATTGGGGGCACATGGGGGCATTTTTACTGGCACATGGGGGGCACTGGGGGCATTTGTAGCGGCAAATAGGGGCACTGGGGCAATTTTCCTGCACTGGGGGCATTATTACAGGCACTGGGGGAATTTTTACTGGCACAAGGGGGCACTGGGGGCATTTTTGGGGGCACTGGGGGCATTATTACTGGCACTGGGGCCATTTTTACTGGCACTGGGGGCATTATTACAGGCACTGGGGCCATTTTTACTGGCACTGGGGGCATTATTACAGGCACTGGAGCCATTTTTACTGGCACATGGGGACACTGGGGGCATTTCTTACTGGCACTGGGGGCATTTCTCAATGGCACTTGGGGGCATTTCTTAATGGCATGGGAGCACTGGGGGCATTTTTACTGGCACTGGGGGCATTTTTACTGGCACTGGGGGCATTTGTTACTGGCACTAGGGGGCATTTCTTAATGGCATGGGAGCACTGGTGGCATTTTTCCTGCACTGGGGGCTTTTTTACTGGCACATGGGGGCACTGGGTGCATTTTTACCGGCACTGGGGGCATTTCTTAATGGCACGGGAGCACTGGGGGCATTTTTACTGGCACATGGGCTCACTGGGGGCGCAGTTATTTCAGGGGGAAAGTTATGTTTACACTATTACGGGGCACTATTTGCTGGGCGCAGTTATTTTAGGACACTGTGTGCCAATAATTATTGAAGGGCACTATCTGTGTGGTACTAGTGGCACAGTACTGGGGGTGGTAGGATGATTTGTCCAGAAGACAGGAGGATGATGGAAAAGTAGTAAACTAAGATTTTTTTCTGTCTAACTGCAGAGATGAGAAATGGCTGAAAAATGGCGTCTGGTCTGAAAGGAGAAGATGAGGAAAGAGAAGATCTACATCCGAGGAGAAGTCACTGGATGTAAGAGGTATGGGGCGCTGTATTATACTGGATGTACGAGGTATGAGGTATGGGGCGCTGTATTAGGCTACATTCACACGAACATTGTGTTTTGCAGTCTGCAAATTGCGGATCCGCAAAAAAAGGATGATGTTCTGTATGGCATCCATTTTTTTTTGCAGATCCACTGTAACAATGCCTATCCTTGTCCGCAAAATGGACAAAAATAGGAATGGACATACAGATGCGGCAGCACACAGTGTTCATTTAAAGGGGTTGTCCGGGTTCAGAGAAGAACCCGGACATACCTGCAATTTCACCCAGGCAGCCTGCCTGAAGAGGACATCGGAGCATCTCATGCTCCGATGCCCCCCCCTTGCCCTGCGCTAGATCGCGCAGGGCAAGGTCTCTTGTTTTGAAAATACTCGCTGCCGGGCGGGTACTTCCGCCCGGCAGTGAGTTCGGTGACGTCACCGGCCTTAATGGGCCGGCTTTAGCGCTGCCCTAGCCGTTTTACTGGCTAGGGCAGCGCTGAAGCCTGTCCATCAGCGCCGATGACGTCACCGACTCACTGCCGGGCGGAAGCCTCTGCCCGGCAGGGACCGGTACGTCACCGGAACCCGGCGAAATTCCTTTGCCCTGCGCTAATTAGCGCAGGGCAAAGGAGGGCATCGGAGCATAGGATGCTCCGATGCCCTCTTCAGGCGGGCTGCCTGGGTGAAATTGCAGGTATGTCCGGGTTCTTCTCTGAACCCGGACAACCCCTTTAAGTGAATGGGTCTGCATCTGAGCCGCAAAATATGCAGATCGGAGGCCGCAAAAACAACTGTCGTGTGAATGTAGCCTTCCCTGTATGTTCTGTAGTGATATACGTAATGTTAGGAGGGAAAAGGTTAGGGTGAGAATTTGGCATGGCGGGGGGGGGGGGGTTCAGTTTTTGACTTGGCCGGCAGAAAAGCTAGGTGCACCAGCGCTGGGGGGGGGGGGGGCCCAAGCTGAACTCTTGCACCAGGGCTCATGAGCCTTTAGCTACGCCCCTGACTATTACCAAGTCTTTCACGAACAGTGACATGCCCAACAAGCTCTACATTTTTAGAAATTACCAGATCCAACAGAGCATCACCCCTAGTGGGATCTTCCTCTACAAACTCAGAACCATGACCTCAATATCTGGGAAGGTAAAATCTCCCATTCTGACCACTGTATCCACCTGTGCAGCCCACTCTATTTAGTTATACAGCTGAACTTCTATCTCCACAGTGATGTTAGGGAGTCTATAGATTACACCTAGCATTATTTTTTCAGTCTTTATTTCCTTTTTATTTCCACTAAGGTTTTAACGTCCTCATCATCCTCACCCCTCTTTCACACTTGCTTTCTTTATATTCCTGTATGATGACATTAGTTTGTACATCATCCCTACAATGTGACATCACTGTGTACATTAACTAGATTATTCGCAAGCCTTTTTTTCTTCTTGCTGATGGAAGTGGTCATGGTGGAGTAGGAACTCCTTACCAGGTTTTGCTATGGGGCCCTATGGTTAATTTTTACACCCCTGAATACTTTTCCTCTTTTTTTTTATTTGCTCCTGGTTTTGGGTTCCAAAACTGCATCAGGAAACCTGACCATGTGGCTGTACACTTATAGTCACACAAAATTAGGATCAGTTCATACTAGCCCACTGCATAAGGGATAAAATGTATTGTCTAGGTAATTCACATTTTACAGGCTACATAAGGAGTTAACCGGCCCACTTAGTTACAGCTGCTAGGTGAGACTTCTACAAACACCCCATAGAGAGTGGATTGCACTCAAAATGCAGTTCAGTGTAGTCAGTGTAGTGAGGGATGAAGTAAGAGAAGGAAGCAGAAAGAACGGTCCTGGTTAGAACAAACCAGCGAGCTTGGGAGACAGAGCCTTAAAGGGTTTCTGTCATCAGGTTTCACCATATTAAACCGGATGACATTTGCAATGTGCAAATGTCACCTGAGGTCTAATATGGTAATATTTTCAAGATCTGTGTCCCCGTTTTTGTTAAAAAGAAACTTTTGTAATATGCAAATCAACCTTACTAGGTGCAGGGGGCGGTAACCCTGCACCTAGTGGCGCCGTTTTCCCCACCTCCAGGAACGCGTCATCGCCGATGATTGACAGGGCCAGGCAGCTCCCTCTTTCTGCTGCTGGCCCTGTCAGCACTGCAAATCTCGCGCCTGCGCCGTGTGTCCTTCATTTGGCGCAGGCGCAGTGAGTGCAGCTGGCTCCCGGCTTCCTCACTGCGCCTGTGCCGATGACGTCACACTACACCCGGAAGAGAGGGCAGCGCAGGCACAGTGAGGAAGCCGGGAGCCCGGCAGCTAGCTGCACTCACTGCGCCTGCGCCGAATGAAGGACACACGGCGCAGGCGTGGGATTTGCAGCGCTGACAGGGCCAGCAGCAGATAATGAGAGCTACCTGGCCTTGTCAATCATTGGCGATGACACGTTCCTGGAGGTGGGGAAAACGGCGCCACTAGGTGCAGGGTTACCGCCCCCTGCACCTAGTAAGGTTGATTTGCATATTACAAAAGTTTCTTTTTAACAAAAACGGGGACACAGATCTTGAAAATATTACCATATTAGACCTCAGGTGACATTTGCACATTGCAAATGTCATCCGGTTTAATATGGTGAAACCTGATGACAGAAACCCTTTAAACCAGCCTCTGAGGGGCCAAATATGGATACACTATGGGTCCAAACCAGCCTTTTGAGAGTAGGTCTGTGCAAAACAGTCGGTGGAAGAAACTTGTGTGAAACCTATGTACTCTAAAGCAAATTTGCCTGGAAGATATAAATCTTCGGGAGCTGTACATACTTTAGAGGCAAACTACAGATCTGCAAAGGAGTACACCCCGCAGTGGGAAATTTGTAGTGTCGGATGGTGAGGAGAGAATTAAAGTCAGATAGAGAGAGGCAAAGAGAAAGAGAAGTTTTCTACCCCTGTGGCTGGGGCAGAGAGAGGACGCGAAGCATGGACTAGGAAAATTGACTCAGAGAGGAAACACTTAGGTTTGTCTACTACCTTTGCAGCCTGTGAAAACTGCATTATATAACATCTGCCAGTCCATACATGGTAAAAACAGTGTCTGCTGTAGTTGAACTTTATTACCATTACAAGTTGTTTGTTGCCAAACTGACCTAATCACTTCATGCACCAACACCTGCATTGCTGCAGTATTGTACTGACTTTCTAAAGCTTCCACTGGGACCCTGCCTTGTACCTCAAAACCCACCAACATCAAGGGCACCCTAAGCACCATCAGGCAGGAAGCCCCTCACACCAGGGCATGCCTTGAAGGAACAAGAGACCCCAAAGATAAAAGTCTAAGGGGGTCAGATCGGGAGATGTTGGGGGCCATTCAACTGGCCCACGATGACCAATCCACTTTCCAGAAAACTGTTCATCTAGGAATGCTCGGACCTGACACCCATAATGTGGTGGAGCACCATCTTGCTGGAAAAACTCAGGGAACGTGCCAGCTTCAGTGCATAAAAAGGGAAACACATCATCATGTAGCAGCTGAATGGCCCCCAAAGTCTCACGATCTGACCCCCTTAGACTTTTATCTTTGGGGTCATCTGAAGGCAATTGTCTATGCTGTGAAGATACAAGATTTTCAGCACCTGAAACTATGGATACTGGAAGCCTGTGCTAGCATTTCTTCTGTGGTGTTGCTATCAGTGTGTGAAGAGTGGGAAAAGAGGGTTGCATTGACAATCCAATATAATGGGCAGCACTTTGAACACATTTTATAAGTGGTCAGAAACTTGTAAATAACTCATTAAAGAATAAAGTTACATTAAAACCAAACACACCATTTTTTTGTGAAATTCTCAATAAGTTTGATGTGTCACATGACCCTCTTCCCCTTGAAAAAACTAAAGTTGGATCCAACTTTAAAATGGCTGCTATGGTCACCACCCATCTTGAAAAGTTTCCCCCCTCCCATATACTAATGTGCCACAAGCAGGAAGTTAATATCACCAACCATTCCCATTTTATTTAGGTGTATCCATATAAATGGCCAACCCTGTACACACAGAAGAGCACTGTGATTACAGACTAAAGAGCTTTAGACACTAATGTCTTGTAGGGATCAGTTAGCATTACTAATCCTGACTTTGCCCTTGTAGGAGGGTAGGTGACAGACCTAGGTCCACCCTAGAGCATTCTAGTGCTAGCTCATGAAGTGTGAAGAACTATATGTGCTCATTCCTTGGAAAAACTAGACCAAACTCTCAGAGAATAACTGTTTTTGAGATATTTACATTAAGCAAGCCATCTCTACTTTACAGCACTCCAGAGAGAGAAAAGGAAGAATTAGAGAGTCTGCATCAGTGGTGGACTGGGAACTTAAAGTGGCCCTGGAAAAAAAAACTAAAAGTGGCTCCATGTTGTATATGGATCCAACATGACAGAAGACGGGGCAACACAATCAGGGACAACAACACTGTAGTGCAGCACAAAATAACGCCCCAGCAGAAGAAAATACCACAATGCAGCACAAAATATTGCCGCCCTCACCATAGTATTCACCTGTATCACGGTCCTGAGGAGGGCATCTGCATCTGTTGGCCAGAACCTCAAGTACCTGATGTGCCACATTAATTAATGCTAAGACCATCAGATTGTTACGTACCAGGCTGGTGGCCATGAGGAGGCCTTGGGTAGGAAATTTCCCTGTAGGGACTACGGCCAGTCCACCCCTGGTCTGCATGGCTGAGCATTGGAGCCAGTGAGGTATTTGTTGTTTAAGGCTGACAGAGACTTTACAGCTGTGAGAGGGACATTGTATCAATTTGACACCGTACTGGTCAGTTGTATGTTAACCCTGTACCCCTCATCCTTGGAATTACTGGCAAGAACATTATTTAAGCTACATAAAAAAAACACTGTGCACTGTGTGTTAGCCCTTTTATGGCATTTTTGCATGGCAATTTATACCAATTCTTTTTTCCCATACAACTCTACATAGAAAGTGACATCACAGGTGGCATATACTTTCCCCATTTCCTCTACGCATACAAAACACTATTAAAAGCATACTAAAACTCACTATATGGGAAAAACACTACAAAAGATGTTGATTAGGCCAGACTCTTTTTGGCCAAAAAAGGCCATGGATAAACTGTGTGTGATAGAACCCTAAAGTAATAGGGAAGCACAACATGTGGATTTTGTTAATCCCACAGTCCAAATTCTAATTTAGAGATTTACTAATCTTGTAGATGGCTTAAACTTATTAGACAGGTTGTTAGACATGCATCAGATATATCACAGTGGCTCAGGCTGGGTGATATACAAACTATTGGTTAGTTTAGTTTGCTACAGAAGTTTACACCAGAATTGTTGCTCAATTTTGATACAAAATGTGGCATCTTAGAATACACACTCCTGCTAACCTATGCCCCTTTTCCATTAACCAAATGATACAGCAAACTGCATCAAATTGAACTTATTTGCACTAAATTTTGCCACAGTTTACAGCAACTTCTAGGCACACTTACAAAAGTAAATGTGGGCCATTTTCTGTGGTGTCGTGAACTTTAAAGCTAAGTTCACACTGCAAAGTCATCAGCAGAAAATCAGTAGCAGATCAGTAGCAGATTACTAGCTGAAAACAGATAGTTTTTGGTGGCAGATTTCTAATTTGGTGAAGGCTTTATAGGAGTTTTTACAAGACTTTTAGAAGAGTGTTTGGTTGAGGTTTCCCTGCTTCCCTGTTGACTTCTTGGAAATCCACAATCCTATCTGCTTCCAAGAAGTTACATTAAAAAAAATAGGCGGGTGTATTGGAAAACAGAAATACAAGGCACAACACGGGGTGAGTATGTCTTAAGCAGTTGACCATATACCAAAGACCCCAATTGGAGTCTCACCTTTTTGGAGTTCTGCTAATTATAGAAAAAGTAACATCATTTCTCAAGTGTTTTTCGAGCATTTTTCAAATCAGCTACTGAAAAAACCTCTGCGACTTTACACCGTGTGCACAATGTGGCATTTTTAACATTAAGGTCAATGGGAAAACTGTTAGAGAGTTTTAAATGTGGATTTAGCAGCAGAAAATGTTTTCTGCTGCTAAATCAGTGGCAGATTGGTTCCAGATTTTAGCCATGTGAACATACCCTAAAAATGCCTTTTCTGTATGGGACTTCTGGTAGCAAAATTGGCATGGATGGAGGAAAATATCTTGAACCAAGTACTCCTATATTGCAAGTTACAAAGTAGTAAACACTATTGTAACAGAGTGACAGACTTGGGTGTGGCCTATTACACTCCAGATTAGTGCAGTGACTTACTCACAGGATTCTCAGCGGTTACCCGAATTGAGGCAGCAAGAATATAGCTACCATCTCTCAGAGAGGGCTCAAACCTGATGGTTGCACACAATTTTCTGGCATAGGTCTTGGTGGTTACTTATAACAATGGAACAGATTCAATGTGCAGTTTGCTAGATAACTCCAATTGCGGTTGGCTATCAGAGCATTCTCACTGGTGACTGGATAGAATTTGTAACCTACAGGCATTTTTCAATGGTAGCAGGATATGCAGTTGTACTTAGCAACAGGACAGACACTTTCAGCACTGACAGGGGGTCATTCATTAAGGGACTTGTGACCATTTTAGTTGTAAAAGTAGTCGCAAGTCCCGCAGTTTGTCGGGAAAGGGTCGGAGCAGGGGCGTGTCAAGGGATATTCATGGAATGGAGTCATTTCCATTTTTTGGTGGTCCTAGTGAAGTGAATGGTTCCATATATGGGCCGCAAATAAAATGTAATAGAGATATGGAAAAAATAAAGTTCGAGCCCATAAGCTCAGCTCCACTAGGAGCATAGAATATTCATTGTGATGTCTCCCATACATAACGCACATAAAGGAGAGAAAATCTTACTCCCCTATCTTACTGTAGCATACCTTCAAGACCATAAGGAGCATGGTAGGTGGATATTATACATGAGTATTGAACAGTGTAACTGTGAATTCAGACCTAGAGTGAGATAGACTTCTATGGCCAGGACATAGCCAGAGCCATTAGGTAAGTACTCTCATCTTTCCAGATGAATTCAACTTAAATTACCAGTACAAGTGGTAGGGGAGAAGTGAAGAAATTGGCATTTTTTTCTCAGAAGAAATATTATAAAGTTTCTTATATCTGCTTGCACTATTGCTTTATGCAAAGTTTGTTGAAACAACAGCACCCAGTTACGTCAGACTGCATTATAGCTTAGAATTCACTGTTATGCAGGCTTCAGAGCTGAACACTCCAGGCATTCTTCCCTTGCTCAAAGTCTGCATAGAGCATTTATGATTTTTGAAATTCTGGTAGGACAGGCAAATGGCTCATATAAGCTTTTAGTAGTGTGTCTGTCAACAAGCTTGTAATGTTTCCACAGCGAACATAAATGTGAATGCAGCTCTGGACTATAATTCAGACTGCTGCTCAGGATCAGTAAGATAAGAGATGCAATGTATTTACAAAACTACTTAATTGTCTGTGTAGATTATATTTTTATTGTAAGTCAATTGTAAAATTGTGTTCAAAGGTGAACATAACCTTTAAAGATGAACCTACACTATGACACAGTGGTAATCAGGACTATAAAAACCTAAGAATATTTTGACACAGGAGCCAGTGACCCAGAAATCAGGATATCAGTAAAAGTAGATCTGAGAACCATCTCAAGTTTTATATTTTTTTCTGTAGAATGGGGCTACTAATGTCTGTTTCGCACTTGCGAACTGCCAGAATGTCATCCGGCCCCATTAACTGTAATGGGGTCTGATGGAGATCCAGCCGAAACTAGACAAATATGTACACAAATATCGCCACGCACAACGGTTCTCGGCATTCTGTGCTGGAACAGCGCACAAGAAGGCTGTACCGGTTGTGTAAAATAAGTCTAAATCAACTACACCCTAATCATACACTGTGCTGCATATTAACAGTGCAAGTGCTCACCGGAGGGCTTGTATCCCATGGGATACGGATAACACAGGTTGAGAACCTAGACCACAGAACATCTTGAAGTATTTCTCTCCACCCTTACTCCATTAACATAGAAAAATTAAAAACATAAAAACAATTTTTGCTTTAGTATTTGGTTTTTCGATTTTTTATTTGTATTTTGCTGCAATAGTGGTCTAGTTAAAGATGATTTCCAGGATTTTTATTTTTTCAGGAGCAGTGCTGTGGTAACTTGGTTCATTCACTACTCAATGGACAGAGCTATCAAGATCCAATGCCTATTTCTGGCAACAGAGCTACCCTACAACAGCTAATTGGTAGGGGTGTTGGGTGTCATACCACGGCCAATCTGTAATTGATGGCCTATCCTATGGATAAGCCATCAATATAAAAATCCTGGAAAATATAAGGATTGACCCACTCTGATATAGGGTTTCATGCTTTCTTCCACACACACTATTTCAGCATTTTTACACATGTAGAAGACACCATGAATTTCAAGCAATTTATAAGTAGTTTTGGTGGCACTTTTTTGGACATTTTGTATGTTTGCTTTTTTCTGATGTGTTTTCAGAAGAGTAATTTGTGGAAAAAATGCCAGAAAAAATCATATTTAGAGAATTTTACATTTTGAAAAAAACACCACTGACTCCCAAGAAAATAGCTAAAACCAAAGGGAGTCATTTACTAAGTGATATAGGCCAGTCTTCTGGCCTATATCTGTTGCAGATTGTAGGGCAAAGGTTATTTGCTCCGCAATCTGCAACTTGTCCCCGCTCACGCCAGAGCTAAAAAAGGGGGGTGGTGTGGGCAGGGAAAGGGGGAAGGGCCGCAGTTATCATTTTCTACTCCTGTTTTAGGCAAAGAAAATGTTCTAAATTTACGCCATCAAGGAAGCTGTGGTAGATTTAGACTGGTGGTAAATGTGCCGAAGTTATGTAGAGGCTGGCAGCTCTACATAACTTCGGCAGATCCTTCTCCTCTAAAGGGTTTATTAAGTCCAGCGTCTAAAACACCGGTCTTAATAAATGACCCCCGAAATGTTTTAAGGTGGAAAGTTGCATGCCGTTATCTGATGTAGAAAAAGTTGCAAATTTTTGCCCAAGTCCCATTTTATACCAAAATTTGTGACTCCCAAAGCACTCATTCAAGCAGTCCGGTAAGAGGCAGCAGTCCATGGAATATGTGGAAGTCCTTGACCCCTGTTGGATCTTATAGTCTCTACTTCTTTCAGCTTCCAAGCAAACATCCTCACTTCTAAATATGAATTTTCACTGTGTTTCCACACCAAATCTACACTGAAAATCTGGACAAACATCCAACATGTAGCAGATTTAAAAATTTTGGTGCATTGTATGAAAGCATATTTTTAAATTAAAGGTTAATTAGAGACTACATGACAGTCTCTTTCTAACAAAGCTAGAACCAGCATCTGTTCCCTCTAAGATGTGCGCTGTGGAAAGGAAAGGGTTAAAACATACTACCATGGATAAAGGAGCCCAATAGCAGCTTTATCTGACATAGAGGGCTCTTTGCTCTCGAAACACGTTGCCAATCAATAAAGTACTATTATACTTACAAGTCCGTTCATGACAGCGCCCAAAGTGCGGTTGTTCTTTCCTTTTACCTTTCCACCCATTCTCTTACTGTTATAGTTCTTTAAAGCTTACAGCTTGGGGAGTGTGAGCCTTCTTGGGGAGATGTCCTTTCTCAGAAGGTGTGTCCTTTCTACTCAAGCTCTCTCGCGATATGTGTCATGGCTTCTAACAGTAGATTCAGCTGGTGGTAGTTGAAGGATGGAACTGAGCATGTGCGTCCACCTCAGCAAAATAAACAGAGAAATAAGAAAAAACAAACAGCAGGTGGCGCTATACAGATACATTTTATTGAATAGGTCAGTGGCTATACTACATTTTTAATTACAGGCCATTACAAAAGTATTAATATCCACTTGCTGGTTTGAAACATGTAGAATAATTTTGTTGGACATAACAAACACCAATCATAATAAATTCATGATCTTCTTTCACTTTCAAATAAATAAATAGTTTACAAAAATAACCCCCTCCAAGTAAGAAGACTGTACAATATGTTACTGTAGACTTTAACATTTGACCCAAACAAAATGTCACACAGAATGCCGCAAAACACTGTGTGTGAATGTAGTCTAGAAAAGAGTATAGGAGATCTATACTGTACAAACAACAGTGTGTGCAAAAACACGTCAGTAATAACATGGGAAAATCCAGTAGAGAAGAGGCAAAACCTGTTAACTCTCAACAGGAAATCCAGCTCCAACAGTTAGTGGAGCACAACGTATCCATGGCCTTCCATGGGAGAGATATTTTTCTTTATTATGTTAAAGGGGAAGAAAGCACACAAGTCATAGAAGGATCTTTCTTAGACAAACATGAGGCACTCACAAAGCGCACATCCATTTAGTTGGTTACTTGTTGAATCAGGCTTATCTATGCTGGTTCTCTCGCTCACTGATAACCAGCAACTAATCATGATTTAAGCATTTCTTCATGCCTAGCAACCTGTTGAACAGCTTGTTAATGTGACTATCAATCACCTCGAGATAAAATGAAGTTTGCACACAGAGCTAATTGTAAAAATAAATACTATTTGTAGTAGGCAGTAAGACAAATAACCGAATCCTGAGGTCAAAGTGTGAAGAGCTTTACCATTAGAAAAAAAAGTGTTTGAAGGCAGATATCAATACACTGTATTAAGAGTCTATAGCTGTGGTGGCAAGCCTATGGCACGGGTGCCAGAGGCGGCACTCAGAGCCCTCTCTTTGGGCACACACGCCCTGGAAAAGGTGTACCAATATGCTTTAGTCTTCTCCTGCCATTCATCAGCACAGGGCGCACTATGAACAGCACAGGCAGTGCATTGACTGTAGGCAGGATATTATAGCTAAATGATAAAGTACATGGAAGATATACTATATTGGAATGTAGTATTCAGGTTACATTGCTGTGTTGGCACTTTGTGATAAATAATTGGGTTTTGGGAGGCAGTTTGGGCACTTGGTCTGTAAAAGGTTTGCCATCACTGGTCTATAGCATAACCTCCTCTACACTGCTAGGAAGCACATTCTTAAGACTATACTAACTTATTTTTATCAATTAAAAAATTCAAAGTGATTTAACAGAAATTTAAATCAAATCAATATCTAATATGACCACCCTTTTGCTTCAGCATCAATTCTTCTAGGTATATACCTGCACACAATTTTTGAAGAATTTCTGCAGAGAGATCCAACCACAGATCTTCAGCAGATGTAGGTTTGCTCAAATCTTCCTGTCTCTTCATGTAATCCCATAACAAAAATAAAACATAACAAAAATCATGTAAAAATTCATGTAATCCCAGACAGACTCAATGATGTTAAGATTAGGGCTCAACACTTCTAGGACTCCTTGTTATTTTTTTATGTTGAAGATAGTTCTTACTGCCTATATTGGATGCATGATTGGGGTTGTTGTCCTGCTGCAGACTGTAGACTAGAGGTGCACAACCCACAGGCTGCATGTGGCTCATACAGCTATGGTTTGTGGACCCTGTTCTCCAGAAACGCACCATCTGCCTGTGCTGTCAGCTTTGTTTCTCACCTCAGTGCTACATGCCACTGTATTACTGCTCCTGCACTCTAGCCAGGAGCAGGTTGGGTCCCTGGCTGTCAGTGACAGCTGGGGACCCAGCGGAGAAGACAGAAGTAGTTTATTACTGCTTCTGCCTTTTCCTCATATTGGTGCATAGCACTTAATGAGCGATATGCAGTGAACAGAGGAAGTGGCTATGCCACTTCCTCCATTGGTCCTTGTGATCACGATTGCCACGAGGGAGTACAGTAGAGCTGCAGGGTCTCAGCAGACCCTGATCAGCTATGCCCGTGTACAATGTTCCCTCAGGGCTCTCTTGGATACTAATAAAAAAGTATAAAATAAAAAGTATGAGTGTTTCCCACATACAGTGCCTTGCGAAAGTATTCGGCCCCCTGGAAGATTTCAAACTTTTGCCACATTTCAGGCTTCAAACAAAAAGATATAACATTTTAAATTTTTGGTGAAGAATCAACAACAAGTGGGTCACAATTGTGAAGTGGAACGAAATTTATTGGATCATTTAAACTTTTTTGTAATAATAAAACTGAAAAGTGGGGTGTGCAAAATTATTCGGCCCATTTACTTTCAGTGCAGAAAACTCACTCCAGAAGTTCATTGAGGATCTCTGAATGATCCAATGTTGTCCTAAATGACTGATGAAGATAAATAGAATCCACCTGTGTGTAATCAAGTTTCCGTATAAATGCACCTGCTCTGTGATAGTCTCAGGGTTCTGCATCATGAAGACCAAGGAACACACCAGGCTGGTCTGTGATACTGTTGTGGAGAAGTTTAAAGCCGGATTTGGAAACCAAAAGATTTCCCAAACACTGTGCAAGTGATCATATTGAAATGGAAGGAGTATCAGACCACTGCAAATCTACCAAGACCCGGCTGTCCCTCTAAACTTTCATCTCAAACAAGGAGAAGACTGATCAGAGATGCAGCCAAGAGGCCCATGATCACTCTGGATGAACTGCAGATATCTACAGCTGGTGGGAGAGTCTGTCCATAGGACAACAATCAATCCAACACTTCACAAATCTGGCCTTTATGGAAGAGTGGCAAGAAGAAAGCCATTTCTCAAAGATATCCATAAAAAGTCTTGTTTACAGTTTGCCACAAGCCACCTGGAAGACACACCAAACATGTGGAAGAAGGTGCTCTGGTCAGATGAAACCAAAATCAAACTTTTTGGAAACAATGCAAAACGATATGTTTGGCGTAAACGCAACACAACTCATCGCCCTGAACACACCATCCCCACTGTCAAACATGGTGGTGGCAACATCATGGTTTGGGCCTGCTTTTCATCAGCAGGGACAGGAAAGATGGTTAAAATTGATGGGAAGATGGATGGAGCCAAATACAGGACCATTCTGGATGAAAACCTGTTGGATTCTGCAAAAGACCTGAGACTAGGACAGAGATTTATCTTCCAACAAGACAATGATCCCAAACATAAAACAAAATCTACAATGGAATGGTTCAAAAATAAACGTATCCAGGTCTTAGAATGGCCAAGTCAAAGTCTAGACCTGAATCCAATTGAGAATATGTGGAAAGAGCTGAAAACTGCTGTTCACAAACGCTCTCCATCTAACCTCAAAGAGCTCATGCTGTTTTGCAAGGAAGAATGGGCAAGAATTTCAGTCTCTAGATGTGCAAAACTGATAGAGACATACCCCAAGCGACTTGCAGCTGTAATCGCAGCAAAAGGTGGCGCAACAAAGTATTAATGCAAGGGGGCCGAATAATTTTGCACGCCCCACTTTTCAGTTTTATTATTACAAAAAAAAGTTTAAATGATACAATAAATTTCGTTCCACTTCACAATTGTGACCCACTTGTTGTTGATTCTTCACCAAAAATTTTAAATGTTATATCTTTTTGTTTGAAGCCTGAAATGTGGCAAAAGGTTGAAAACTTCCAGGGGGCCGAATACTTTCGCAAGGCACTGTAAATGTACCAAAATAAGTGTAAAACATAAGTAAAATAAGATCCAAATAAAATAAAAAAAGTCCCACACCAACTTAAAGTCACCATTATTACCTCTTGGGGGACATATTATGTGTCAAAAATAAATGAATAAAATTGAGTTAAAAAATATAGCAAAATACAAGTAACATAAAAAAATGAAATAAATAAAAATGCCCACACCAACTGAAATAGTCACGATTATTCCCCAAATAAAATTAACAAAAAAAAAACAAGATCAACATGAAGAAAAACATGAAAAAGACCCATGTGTCATGTAAAAAATAAAAAAAATAAAAAGTTACAGCCGTTAAACCACCACATGCACTAAATCACTAAAAATGTGAATGGAGCGGCCAGTTTAATTCATTCCGGAACGGGGCAGACTGGGAACTGGAAAAAAAAAACTTAAAAGCAGTCTCATGTTGTTTGGGTCCGAATTGACTTAGCAGAAACAAATACCATAGTTCAGCACAAAATACTGCCTCTAGAAAACCAAATGTCACAGTGAAGCACAAAATACTGCTGCTCATACCACAGTATGAAACTGTATCATGGTCCTGAGAATGGCAGTACAGTTGAATCCAGGAGGGCACATGCGGCCGCTGGCCATGTTCATAAGTGCCCGCAGCGCCTTCATTAATTACTGCTGAGAGCATCAGATCTTTATGTACCTGCCTGGTGGCCAAGAGGAGGGCTTGGGCAGTCCTCTGAGCATTTCCCTGTAGGGTCTATGGCCAGTCTGCCCATGTCCGGAGATAGTACAGTGTTCGGCCATCTACAGAACTCCCATGAAAATGAATGGAGCGGCTACGTGCATTTATTTCAGGGAGTTCCACATGATACGGGGTCCTTGTCATCGGTGAAAGTCCCAGAGATAGGACCCCCCTGCAATCTAATAGTTATCCCCTATCCTGTGAAGACAGGATAAATTTACATGACCAGAATATCCCTATAAGGCCTTTTCAGGCCTGGTCATTAAAGGGCTAACAAAAAGTGCTTACCGGGTATCTCTAATTGTGCTGCCGATCAGTCGATAAACAAGCCATTAGGCCTCTTTCACATTAGCGGCAGCACGGATCCGGCATAGAAGAGGATTCTTTATGGTAAGAGCAGTGAGACTATGAAACTCTCTGCCTGAGGAGGTGGTGATGGTAAGTTCACTAAAAGAGTTAAAGAGGGGCCTGGATGTATTTCTGGAGTGTAATAATATTACAGGTTATAGTTACTAGAGATGGGTCGTTGATCCAGGGAGTAATTCTGATTGCCTGATTGGAGTCGGGAAGGAATTTTTTTTCCCTAAAGTGGGGAAAATTGGCTTCTACCTCACAGGGGTTTTTTTGCCTTTCTCTGGATCAAGTTGTAGGAAAACAGGCCGAACTGAATGGACAGATGTCTTTTTTCGGCCTTATAGACTATGTTACTATGTTACTATGTTACATCAGTGGAGCGCGGGAGCTGAGGGCAGCGGCAGCGCAGAACAGGTAAGTATGTTTTTTTTAAGTGGCTGGGTGGGAAGGTCTGAGGGGGGCACAAGGCACAAGATGCTGATCTGAGGTCTGATGGGGGCACAAGACGTTGATCTGAGGTCTGATAGGGCACAAGATGCTAATCTGAAGTCTGATGGGGGCACAAGATGCTGATCTGAGGTCTGATGGGGCACAAGATGCTGATCTGAGGTCTGATGGGGGCACAAGATGCTGATCTGAGGTCTGATGGGGGCACAAGATGCTGATCTGAGGTCTGATGGGGGCACAAGACGCTGATCTGAGGTCTGATGGGGGCACAAGACGCTGATCTGAGGTCTGATGGGGGCACAAGACGCTGATCTGAGGTCTGATGGGGGCACAGTGGGCTGTTCTGAGATCTGATGGGGGCACAAGAGGCTGATTTGAGGTCTGATGGGGGCACAATGGGCTGATCTGAGGTCTGATGGGGGCACAATGGGCTGATCTGAGGTCTGATGGTGGCACAGTGGGCTAATGTGAGGTCTGATGGGGGCACAATGGGCTGATCTGAGGTTTTATGGGGGCAAAGTGGACTGATCTGAGGTCTGATGGGGGCACAGTGGGCTGATCTGAGGTCTTATGGGGGTACAGTGGGCTGATCTGAGGTCTGATGGGGGTACATTCTGCTGATCTGTGGTCTGATGGGGGCACAATGAGCTGATCTGAGGTCTGATGGGGGTACAGTGGGCTGATCTGAGGTCTGTTGGGGGCACATTCTGCTGATCTGAGGTCTGGTGGGTGCATAGTTGGTATGTGGTATGTTTATCATGACTCCTTTAGTTGCATTAAGTTTGCTGGCAAGCTCTAGATACGGCACATTGCTGCGATAGTTATGTAGAAATATAGTAAATACATGCAGGCACAATAGCCTCCATTGTCAGTCTATAGGGCCGACCCCTGTGACTGGACGACTAAAGTGCATAGGGTCAGGTTTTGCTGGGGGGTGGTGGCGCGGCTGAAATTTGGGGGCGTGGGGGAATAGGTCACATTGGGGGGGGGGGGGCGTCATCACAGAGAGTGCCTAGGGCAGCATGAACCCTAAATACGGCCCTGGTTACATGTCCCTGTGTAATCAGGGATGTGCTTTCAATTTTCAATGGAAATGAATGAGGGAAGAACAACATTGCATCAGTCTGTGTAATAAGCACATGCAAACAAGCACTGCAATTTTCTGTTCTGTACTTCCTTAGACGAGGTGTAGGATCATATACTCCATTCCTGAAAAAAAATTTTCTTTTTTTACTCTACTTAAACTCTAACAAGACATGTAGTTGTGCTGAGATGTATGGTCTCCTTCTCTATGCAAGGCCTATCCTTTAGGATTCATCAGGGGATGATTATAAAGCCCAGCATGCGGACTGGCATCATGACTTGTGGCATGGTCATATATTATGCATACTGGCCATCTTTGAGAAGACCATCCACCTAGAAGAAGATTTTTGAAGCAATTTTGGATGGCCATCCCAAATTCATTGTTCATATAATGTGCTCTAATAGAGCAGCAATGTTATCTTTTCAAGGTTTCTATATCTTCATGTGACACTCAATAGTGGTGCTTGAAAGTTTGCAAGCTTGTCAGAATTTTCTATATTTGTGCCTAAATTCTGACATAAAACTCCATCAGATTTTCACACTCCTAAAAGCAGATAAAGATATCCACATCAAACAAGCGAGTCAAAAATTAGACCTGGTCTAAGTGGTAAAAGTATGTTATGTGGACCTTTGCTTATAGTATGCGGTATGACCTCCTTGGGTAGCAATAACTACAACTAAACATTTCTGATTAGTCCAATACATTGGCTTAGAAGAATTTTAGTCCATTCCTTCATACGAAACAGCTTCAATACTGTTGGTGGGTTTCCTCCCATGAACTACTCGCTTCAGGTTCTCTCACAACATTTCTGCTGGATTAGGGTCTGGACTTTGACTTGGCCACTCTAAAACTTTAGTCTTCTTTAACCATTCTTTGGTTGAATTGCTTGTGTACTTGGGATCATTATGTTGCTGTATGATCCATGTTCTCTTGAGACTCAGCTCACAGACAGAAATCCTGACATTTTCCATTAATTTATAAGCCTTTGTTCCATAAATGATGGCAAGCTGTCCTGGCCCAAATATAGCAAAACAGGCCCAAACAATGATACCACCACCAGCATGTTTCACAGACGGGATGAGGTTTTTATACTGGAATACAGTGTTTTCCTTTCTCTAAACATAACAATTCTCATTAAAAAGCATTATATTTTGTTCTCATCCACAAAACCTTGTTCCAGTGGACTTCTCGCTTGTCCAGGTCATGTTTAGCACACTGCAGATGGGTATGAATGTTCTTTTTGGAGAGCAGTGGTTTATTCCTAGCAATGCTGTCATGGTCACCATTGTTCAGTGTCCTTCTAATGGGTGCAATGTTAACATTAGCTAATGTGAGAAAGGCCTTTAGTTGCTTAAAGGTTACCTTGGGTTCCTAATAATGGTCTTGAATTTCCTGCATTTATACACAATCTTTCTGACTGTGGATTGTTGGACTCCGAACTCTTTAGAGATGGTTTTGTAACCGTTTCCAGCCTGATGAGCATCAACAACTCTTCTGCTTTTCTCAGGAATCTCATTTGTTCTTGCCATGATACACTTCCAAGAACATACAGTATGTTATGTAGGTTAGACTTTGTTAGATCCTTCTTCTTCAAATAAAACAGGTCACTCACTCACACATGATTGTCATTGAAAACACCCAATTCTAATTTCATCTTCAAATTATATGTTAATCCCATAGGTCCACATTGTCTACCACTCACAGAAATGAGATATTAGATAATTTTCGTCAACAAATAAATGACCAGATCTAATATTTTTGGCACATTTGTTTGATTTGGCTATCTTTATCTACTTTTAGGACTTGTGTTAATATCTGCTGTGGTTTTATGTCAAAATTATGCACAAATATAGAAAATTATGAAGAGTTCACAAACTTTCAAGCACCACTGTATGTTTGCTATTGTATGCACTCCACGTGCCATGTCCCATTGATTGTCAATTGTTTCCCCCAAGGGGGTCAATGGAGATTGAAAACCTTATCTGTATATACAGGTACATATGAAGAACAATTTTCGCCCCAAATAATAAAATAAAATAATATAATGAAAGAAAACTAAATATCAGACTCATATATAGAAGACCATTTTGATTTATAAAGGGAGTCAACAGATTTCCCCACATTGCTTTAAAATTCTGTTCATAAATATGTAATATCTAATTGCTGTGGCTATTTACCATACTGCTATATAACCAAGCTCTGGCTGTATTCTCAGAGGATGTGGAAGACTATGATGTTAGGTGCTACACCCAAAGTTCACACTTCCTGTCTAATCAATCAAAACCATCATTTTATTGGTACTAGTATTATACCAGTTATAACAGTTTGAAAATTCTACCATATTTTAGTGAGTTTTACGTCTCTGTCCTTTGAACTGACTTATTTTGTACTTTAAACCTTTGCTGCTTTTGCCGACTTCTTGCCCAGATTTATTTAAATCTGTATCTGACAACTTTGTGCACCGTTGGCCATAGGTGCTGTTTTTTCTAACATATCATTTTTTTTAAACACATAGCATCTTTCTTAATTTTTTGGCATATTACAAGTGCAAAAAATAGTAAAAACGAAATAAATACATGCTATGCAATATGTGCAATTTACATGTTCTAAATCTAAATCATGTTCTGTAGCAGTAAGGACCTAAAAATTCAGTGGTCTGTAACTCAATATGACATGCAGAATTCATAGGGCATCTTTAAATAGATTACTGCCTAGTCATATGGCAATTATTGTGTGCTTAAGCATGCACATATGAGTCATACACAAAGGGTCAATTCATATCTTATCACTAGAACTCATGATCTGGCATAATGCATTAGGATGTGAATGTATTTCAATATCTGATTCTGATACACACTTAAATAGATGTATATAATATTTTATCCACATAGCCTAGGGTTATGATTATGATCTGGCCATGCTTCAGGTATACTCCAATGCACTTCTCATAGGGTGGCATCACAAGAGAAAATATATATGGAGTAACATCTTATAGGCAAAGCCATGTTCACACAAGCAGGATGTTCAAACAGAATCCATGGCTAAATCCTGAATTTGCTAACATTCCTGGTATGTGCATGAGGTATTTGATACCTGATGTACACACCTAGGAAATATCCACATGGAAAAAATAACAAAAAATACAGTTCATTATCTGCACCTCTTTCAAGCTGAACAGAAGAGAAGTAGCTCCATTTGAATTACAATGAGGCTAATCTGGTGACATGTTTGTGGCAGAAATCTGAGTTTCACCTGTTTATTACTACTGTGAATTGTCTAAAAAAATCCATGGTAGATTTGTCATTGGCATATTTGTCATACCATATAAATGTGGTCTATAGAACCATTAAGTAGTCCAAATTTCCATGGAATTAAACTTGCCTTCAATTCATTCCATGTTGTAATATACAGTACTGTGCAAAATGCAAATGCAGTTGGGTATTTGGTCAGGATTAATGGAGTCCTCAATGCCAAGAAATATAGGCAGATACTTATCCATCATTCAATACCATCATGACAGGCAATGTCATTAAGAACTATCTTCAGTGTAAAGAAGAGTAAGAGTCCTGGAAGTGTTGATATGACCCCTACAGAGCCTTGATCTCAACATCATCGAGTCTGTCTGGGATTACATGAAGAGGCAGAAGGATCTGAGTAAGCCAATATCCACAGAAGATCTGTGGTGATTTCTCCAAGATGTCAGGAACAATCTCCCTGCCAAGTTCCTTAAAAACCAGTAAGCAAGTGCACCTAGAAGAATTAACCTTGTTTAGAAGGAAAAGGGTGATCACATCAAATATTGATTTGATTTACATTTCTCTTTTCATTTTGTTATTTGCATTTTATAAATTGATAAAAATAAACTATGAACACTTCTATTTTTGAAAGCATTCTTACTTTGCAGTATTTTTTCACACCTGCCTAAACTTTTACACAGTACTAAATTTATATTTAAATCAAAATGAATACAGTGCATTCTATTTAAAGGGGGATTCCCGTTTATAAGTAAAAAGGGAAAAGTTCTATCAAGTTGCTCAGAGTGAATTGAAGTATTCTTGTTTATATCACAGGTCCAACAACCTACAGAATAACACTTCTCACAGTTTCTGGTTTATTATCTGGGCCCGTCCACCAAATCGTCAAGGTGATCTCTGTAGGACAGGAACCTAACACTATTTCCTACTTGTTATGTGCCAACCTTGGCTTCCGTATAATCAGGGGGTGTTGGTTCCACATGCATGCTGGATTCCCTCTACCTTTTGCCATTTCTGGTGCTTCAAAGGCCTCCACTAATACAGGGATGCAGGTATGGTTGGCAGTGTGCCGTTGCATTGTATGTATTTTCCTTTCCTTGTGCATTTAGCCATAGCAATGTGCACCTGCGCACTGGGATGTGCTGACTGAAATCCCCTTTTTTTCTTTGTAAGTTTGTACTGGAGGTGTGGCTACTCCATTTGGTCATGCACTCCTGACTAGCCCCATCTGCCCCATAGGTGGATTTTAATTAGTGTAACTATAAAGCCGAGTGGACTCGGCATGCATGTTGGTACCTGCTTCCCTGTATTAGAGGAGGCCTTTGAAGCTCCAGAAATGGCAAAAGGCAGAAGGGACCCAGCATGCATGTGGAACCAACACCCCCTGATTATACGGAAGCCAAGGTTGGCACATAACAGGAAGGAAATAGTGTTAGGTTCCCGTTCTACAGAGATCACCTTGACGATTTGGTGGACGGGCCCAGATAATTTTGTACAAAATATATTTGTCAAGAATCTCTAATTTACTAAACAAGCATAGCATTAGCTTCAGAATACCTCATATCACTATGGCATTTTGTGCTTTATCTGGTTGGCAGTGTGCCGTTGCATTGTATGTATTTTAGAACATGTTTCATTGTGTTACTTTAAGTCCATCCTTCACATGTCATCTCCAGCTCATGACACAGGCACTTTTATCTTCCTATAAACCCTATGCCAGAAATTTCCCATTTTTCTAGTTTGTCATCTAATAATAATGAAAACTGATCAGCTTACGTTTTATTGAGCATCGTTTGGCTGAGGCTACATGGTGACGTGTCACACTATAGCATGTCTCAGAAAAGTGGCACAACCAAAAAAACACATGTGTAAATTATCCGCAGCTTGCTGTCACGACTATTTTAGAACTGAGATTAGGCTGTAAGAAAAACAGCTAAATGGCAGAAAGGTCACTGGGAAGTCCCAGTTGCATGTGATTTGCGTCCTGCGACCAGAAATTCAACAGTGTTGACAGCAGGTCGCATGTCTCACTGTGACTCCATAGACAAACCTTACATGTCGCCGTGTAACCCCAGCTGAAGGGACAATTATTATATTTGATTCATGCTGTAGCCATCTACAAACACATGGCATTCTCTCTACAGTATATTACCCTTCTGCACTATTCTTTTTCACTTTTTAGTGTTTATATGCCGGGTTTCTAGTTCATTGGCTGGGGCATGGGGGAGATTTATCAAAACTGGTGCAAAAGAAACCTGGCTTAGTTTTCTATAACAACCAATCAATCCGATTCCATCTTTCATTTCTCAGAGCTCCTTTGGAAAATGAAAGAATGATCCATATTGGTTGATGTGGGTAACTAAGCCAGTTTTCCTTTACACCAGTTTTGATAAATCTCTCTCTTTATATTAACTCCAATTTCCCTGTAGAAGGATCACAGTTTCCACTCCTTTCCTTACTCCTACTCGTCTCATACTAACCCTTACATGGAAGCAGTACTGCTCTGTGTCTCGATGTATAATTCAGTTATGTAGTTCATATATCTACTATATTGTTAGTGTACATGTGCATTTTGCAGTCATAAGTGTAGTAATACCCATTGGTCAGCCCAAATGTCTAAGTCTCATTGGCTCTAAATCCCCTGTCCCCAATGAATAGCTTATATAATGGCATTGATATTGTGCAGTGTGTAGGCAACACTCTGTAATGGAAGCTAGGAAAGTGATAGGAACTTGCAGACTTTTCATAAATTCATTACCCGAATTCATTTATTTTGCAAATGTTCACCTATCAGGTGCAATAAAGAACCCCCTCCACATATTCTGTGGTAATAGTAACTCTTCTGGTATAGGCAAATTGTATGATTTATTTCATTATACCTTGGGAGATTCCTAGGATGTTGGAAACGTCCTCCTGTAAGTTGCTCAAACCATTTGGGAACAAGAATCTACCAGTACAAAAAGGAATTTGGGAATAATAACCATACTAGACCATCCATCAAATATCCATCTATCCATCCTCTATCCATCAACCCATACCATATCCTAGATTTGGGATAGATCACTGGATAGAGAATGGATAGATGTGAGATGGTAAAATGGATATTAACCACTCAACTTAGGCTACTTTCACACTAGCGTTTTTAAATTCCGGTATTGAGTTCCGTCATAGGGGCTCAATACCGGAATAAAACGCTTCAGTTTTGTCCCCATTCATTGTCAATGGGGACAAAACTGAACTGAAGACAACGGAATGCTCCTGAAAGCATTCCGTTCCGTCTTCAGACCGGAGAACAAACTGCAGCATGCTGCGGTTTGCTCTCCGGTCCAGGCATCCGCACCAAGACGGATCCGGAATGACCCCCAATCCAAGTCAATGGGGGTGGATCCGTCTGGTGTGACCACAATGGTAACCGGATCCGCCCTCCATTGACTTTCAATGGAGTTCATGACGGATCCGGCTACACATACACACATACAGACATAGACATACACATAAACATAAACATACACAGACATATACACATACAAATACACATACATACTTACATGCACCCCGGCAGGTCTTCAGAGCGTCGGAGGGACAGGACGGCGCGCACAGGTGACGATTCCACCAGGTGCCCAGCAGAGGGCGCTGTGGGGAATCGTCACCTGTGTGAGCCGTCCTGCTTCTCCGTCGCTCTGAAGACCTGCCGGGAGCATGTAAGTATGTATGTATGTGTATTTGTCTGTGTATATGTGTGTGTGTCTGTGTGTGTGTATGTATGTACGGTGTGACATGTGTGGGGCCGGAGCGCGGTTTTGGCTCCACACATGTCGCTGCGGCAGTCCTCATCCGGCAGCACCCTTCACCTGCCGGATCAGGCCTGCCGCTAGTGTGAAAGTAGCCTTATATTCATAAAACAATTCAGCTCCTATCCATCCTTCCATCTCACATTTATGCAGCTATCATTTTCTTCAAAGGCTAGACTATTAAACTTTAAGTGAGAAATGGGTTAAGATTGTTTTTAAAACTGTAGGTCAACCATAGATGCTACCATAGTGGTCCTGCTCGGCTACAGCATTTTGCAAGACAGATCGTTGGGCTTCATTAAAGAGCAATACCAGACAAACCTATGGACACTTGTGGTACTGTTTTGTGAAGAAGGGAACCATGTCTTTCTAATCCTGGACAACTGATTTAATAATGAAACACTGTGCAAGAGGTGCAAAGAGCTCAAAAGTACACCATGCCAAGTCAGGCTTCCAGAAAGAACTGAAGTTCCACCTTTTTTAACAATAGGGCAGAAAATTGTCAAAAAGATTGGTGATGAGCTCACAAATCTGGTGTTCAACCTGGATGCTTTATTTTCCAAACCTTTAATGCCAGGGTGTGTTCTTCACAGCAAATTTTTAACTTGGCTGGTGTGAGTTCCGAGCCTGGACTGCTGAGTACTTCTTGTGCAGCCCTGGTGTCAGGAGTAGATAGAAATGAAGCATCAACATGTTCTTTTTTATGTTTCTGTGTGCTATTGGGGACACAGTTTAATGCTGTTGTTGGCATGGTTTTTTCTTCATTTTATTATATGTCTAGATTCCAATGACTTGGTTAATCATTAATAGAGTCATTTGGAGATATGATATCTACAGCAGCCAAGATGTTAAGTAAGGGAAGCTGGCATTGTTTTCCATGTCACACCAATTGTGTGCAATCAGTCACCAGGAATTAAAATACCGATTTTCACATTAACATTCTTAAACTTTGATTACTATACCTTCAACATTGTATAGAAGTACTTACCACTAATTCAGTCCTGTATTTTTGGAGAATTTGTAGACAAGCTACATTGTAGCCTCCAGGTAAAAGCTAAATTGACCATGGTATTTAAAACTGTTGGCTTGATAAGACGCTAATGATTTACTAAATAGTTTTCTCACTGTAAAAAAGTAATAATAATTTAAAGGTGTCAATGAATATGCAGAGTGGCGCCTTAGTATTGATTATATATAATGGTCAATATTCCTTTCTATAGACTATGTTCTACTGAATCCCTGACAACCGTTGTGAGCCTACACTGACAGGGAAGGGCATGCTTTTTGACTGCAAGGGCAGACTGGTAACTTAAAGTGGCCGTGGAAAAAAAATAAAAGTGGCCCAGCAATATTGTAGTGCAGCACAAAAGAGCACCCCAGCAAAACCACATACCACAGTGCAGCACAAAATACTGCCGCCTCTCCTGCAGCTTTCAACTGTATCACTGTCCTGAGGACTTGAATTCAGGAGGACACTTGCAGCTCCCAGACAGGTGGATAAGTACCTGATGCAACTAGCTTTAATTTTCAGGGTTATCCAGAAAATGACCTATCCTCAGAATACATTGGTGGGGCCTAAGTCCCAGCACCCCCCTTGATCAGCTGCTTTAGGGAGCTGCTGCGCACGCTGGAGTACTGTCGACTCCCGGCAGCTTTCCAAGGACAGTGTCGTACATAATATAGCAGCTGTGCTTGGTATTGCAGCTCAGCCTCTTCTACTAGGCTGAGCTGCAACTAGGCCATGTGACCAATGTATGGTGATGGCCTATGAAGAGGCCACAGTGGTCATGGAGTGCCGGTCTCTCCTAACAGCTAATCTTTGGTGGTCCCAAGAGACGGACCCTCATAGTTCTGATACTGATGAGCTATCCATACATAGTAACACAGTTTATAAGGCCGAAAAAAGACATCTGTCCATCCATTTCAGCCTGTTATCCTACAAGTTGATCCAGAGGAAGGCGAAAAAACCCTTGTGAGGTAGAAGCCAATATTCCTCATTTTAGGGGAAAAAATTCCTTCCCAACCCCAATCAGGCAATCAGAATTACTCCCTGGATCAACAACCCATCTCTAGTAACTATAAGCTGTAATATTATTATACTCCAGAAATAAATCCAGACCCCTCTTAAAATTTTTTAGTGAACTTACTATCACCACCTCCTCAGGCAGAGAGTTCCATAGTCTTACTGCTGTGAACAAACCTTCTTTCCTCCAGGCGCAGGGGATGTCCCCTCGTCACGGTCACAGTCCTTGGGATAAAAAGATCATGGGAGAGATCTCTGTACTGACCCCTGATATATTTATACATTGTTATTAGATCAACCCTCAGTCGTCTGTTTTCTAAAGTGAATAACCCTAATTTCTTAATAACTTCTGTGTTAATTACTTTACACAGTTTAGTGTCATCTGCAAAAATTGATATTTTACTGTGCAAGCCTTCTACAAGATCATTAATAAATATATTGAAGAGAATAGGGCCCAATACTGACCCCTGTGGTACCCCACTAGTGACAGTGACCCAATCTGAGTATGTGCCGTTAATAACCCCTCTGTTTTCTATCACTGAGCCAGTTACTTACCCACATACAGACATTTTCTCCCAGGCCAAGCATTCTCATTTTATATACTAACCTTTTATGTGGTACCGTGTCAAATGCTTTGGAGAAGTCCAGATATAAAACATCCATTGATTTGCCGCGGTCCAGTCTAGAACTTACCTCCTCATAGAAACTGATTAAATTAGTTTGACATGACCGATCCCTCAGAAGCCTGAGTATCGTTCATTTTCTATACCCCTCATGCTAGGGGAATCTGTCAGCAGATTTGTACCTAAGAAACTGGCTGACCTGTTACATGTGCACTTGGCAGCTGAAGACATATGTGTTGGTCCCATGTTCATATGTGTCTGCATTGCTGAGAAAAATAAAGTTTTAATATATGCAAATGAGTCGTAGGAGCAACAGGGGCGTTACTGTTACTCCTAGAGGCTCTCTCTGCAACAGCTGCACCCTCTGCTCTTTAATTCACAGAGCCAGGCAGTGTAAACGTGATCATGCTTGGTTCTGCCAATCATAAAGAAAAGGGTGCTACATGTGTAGAGAGAGCAGAGCCTCTAGGAGTAATGGCAATGCCCCCATTGCTCCTAGAGGCTCATTTGCATATATTGAAACATCATTTTTCTCCCTAATGCGTGCACATATGAACATGGGACCAGCACAGATGCCTTCAGCTGCCAAGTGCACATGTAACAGGTCAGTCAGTTTCATAGGTACAAATCTGCTGACAGACGCCCTTTAAAAAAAACACAATTAAAACCTTGAGGGTAATAGCAGAGCTCAGTTTTTAATTCTAAAAAATATAGCTTTGCTGTTTGATAGCTTTGATAAATGTGGCCCAATGTGTGGAGTAGTTAGTTTCATATAAGCTATCAGCAAACATCTGGCTGAAGCACTAATGCTCCCAAAAAGCATAAAAATGCTGTGTGTGAACTCAGCAATATGTTTATTTTTTCCCATCTCGCTGCATTGAATTTTTTATCCTTCATGTTTATTAATCTAAATGAGCCCCCCATGGAAATATATGCTTTTATGAGAAGTTTGGGAAATTTCCGGTAGTAATTTCTGTATCCAGGATGACGGAATTAGTATTTTTACAAGTGGATTACTGTGTGGGTTTCCCCTTACTGCAGAGCATTTGGCTCAAATTCTGCATGGAAATTACCTGATACCTTTTTTTTCACTGGTTAGTTAGCTTAGTTGCAGTTTATTATCACTGTATCGTTCTTAGGTGAAAAAGCTCTACTGTGCATGTTTTTTTTTTACAGGGGAAGGATAGTGCCACAGCCTGAGTCAGTCTGAGACAAGGCATTGTTTGGACTACCTTAGATGTCCTTTTGAAGTTTAAACTGGCCATACACCAGATAGCAAGTTTTTGGCCAAAAACATGCAGGTTCAGCTCGGGCAACCGCAAGTTGATTTCACTAGTGAGATGAGATAAGGGGATACTTGGGAGATCCCCATTGACGTTACATTGTCAGCTACTACTGCAGAACATGGCGGACCTTTCACATCCCCCAACAACGTCAGCAACCTTTACCTGGCAGTAGGTGCTGCTCCACAAATTTTGCCCCTGTGGCTCCCATTCCTAAGCATTCAGTGCCATTAGCTTCAGCTCCTGATCTGTTATTCAAGCCAAGCACTGGCAAGGGGGCATGATTCTGAACAAGGAGTGAACCAGAGGCCTAACACTATATATTATATGGGCTGATTGGACAGTGTCAGATCTGTGCTTCTCTCCTCATTGAGAATCACACCAGTTTAAAACATGGACGCAATAGTATATCAGAAGCCAAAACTAACAGCAAATAATTCTCCAAAATACAAAAAGAATGGCAGAGATCAAGCTACAGCCATGTAAAGGCAGTCACGACTGTTGAAGGACATGACAGAAATAACGTTTTTGCCTCTGTGACACATTTCTGTGTTGTTTAGTTTAATGCGTGCCTACAAACTTAACCTTTTCCTTAGGATTTTAGAAGATGACTTATCAGATAAAGTAGTCATCAATAGGAGACTTGCAGGTTTAGCATTTTTATATCACTGTCCATGTAAAAGTCCCCATGAAATGTATAAACAAAAGATTTAGGGGATTTTCACTTACACAAAAAACAGCCTGTTTTGTATGAGTTTGGCTGGGTTGATCAAAAGAGATTCCCCACAGAGAAGGACACCATGTCAGTCAGCAAAGGACACCATGAAGTCTACAGCAATTTTTGAAATCACTCGTACTACAGTACCTGTTACCCTAACCTGCAAAGAGCCAACCATAAAGCTACCCAAATTATAGATCATTGAAAATTAAAGGGGTTATCCCATGACAACCTTTTTCTGACAAAGCTAGAACCAGCCCTGTACCTCATATGGATCCAGAGATCTCCCATTCATTACTCTGCTAGATTTATATCAAGCTGACAGCTCAAGGGGAGTGTCTTTTCTGATACGCTAAGGGGGCGTGCCTCAGCTCTCTCTATCACAACTCAGGAGGCAGTTGTAGGATGAAACTGAGCATGTGCGACCTTCTCAGTGACCGAGACAAAGAAATAACAAAAAGTGCAAACTGTAGATAGCGCTATGCAGATACATTTTATTGGATAACTCAGTAGCTATACAAAATGTTTAATTATATTTAATTACAAAAGTATTCAGATCCAAGTGCTGGCTTGAAAACTGTAGAATATTTTTCATGAGACAACACCTATAAGGTAAGGAGGACAATAATAGAATGAAGTCAAGAGGGGACAAGTTCATCTAGATTCCTCTATAAACGACTGATAATACTGTTTGCTTTATTATATCATTAGTAAATTGCAGCATACAGTATGGTGTTATATGTAAGCTCTAATAGTTTGTTATGTTGAATTTGATAAATGAATCACCATTTTTGCTGTATTAAAACAATAGTAGACTTCTCAAACCCTGTAATACAAGTATTTAAAGGGTATCTGTCACCACATACCACTATGCCAAACAGTCAGCAGCTGTTCATCCACACTTGTAAGCAGAGTCCCATGATGTCTCTGGAATCTGCATATGTTCTGTCAATGCTCTGTAAAAATACTTTTTACTATATGCAAATTAGGTGCAAAAAGGGTGGTGCCATTGCACTTCATTGCTCCCAGAGCCTTGCCTCCCTGTCTTCTATGCCGCTTCCCCCACCTCTTTGATTTCCTGAAGTCTAGTGGGATTGTATTCTGTACATGCGCAGTAAAGAGATGCAGACTGCTGGGCAGATGGGCAATCTCCATTCCTTTACTGCGCATGTACAGAACGTAATCCTGATAGACTTCAGAGACTGCCTCGCATGTCTATCACAGAGGTGGGGGCATGGCATAGAAGACAGGGAGGGGGGCCCCTGGTAGCAATGAACTCTAATGGCACCACCCATTTGGCACCTAATTTGCATACCGTAAAAAGTCTTTTTACAGAGGATTGATAGAACATATGTGGGGGAGTGGCATAAAAGACAGGAAGGGGAGCCTCTGGGTGCAACAAGGTGCAATGGCACTTCCCTTTTTGCACCTAGCAGGTAATTTGCATGTTATAAAAAGTATATTTTCAGAGAACTGACAGAACATATGGAGATGCCAGAGACTTCATGGATCTCTGCTTACGAGCACAGATAGACAGCTGCCGACTGTTTGAAATAGTGGTATGTGGTGACAGAGGCCCTTTATCTATGTATGCCCATTGTATTTATTATGCAGTCCAACTTCCTCCCCATTCATAAGTTTTTTTCATACCATCTAGAATGTAATCAAAAAAACATGTATAGCTTATTTTGAGTCTAGTTTCATTACGATGGGTCAGACAAGACCATTGTATGTTGAAAATATTGTATCCAGAGGACATTGTATCTTGAGGTATCACTGTACAAAACACATGCCTATAGAAACAGTTTTTGCATTATGAGTATACAGCAGCTTTCTATATGTAACCCAGGGCCAACTCTAGACATGACGGATTTGCTGTGGTTTTGTAGGATTCCATAAAGCAAATCTGCAGCAGGTGCATGGGGTTTTCAAATCCACATTGACATGAAACGCATGGAAATCAGAGCATGCAATGGATGTTCAATTCCGCAGCAAGCCAATTCTATAGAGGACACTATGCAGATTTTCACAGTGGATTTCACCCTTTGCAATTCAAGGGGTTGAATTTGAGGCAAATATGCTAAATCCAAAAAGAAATACACATGTGATATTTGCTAATGAAGGTGAGAAATTAACAGCCACATCTGGAGCTGGCCTTACTATAGCTATGCTGGTAACTGACTAAAACACACATATCCATAGGAATATTAATATTAAATATTAGAAAGAAGTGCAAGCCCAGTATCTAATGTAGTTAAAATCTTATTCTTATGCATTTCAGGCTGCAAGTCAGCCCTTATTCATGATGATGCTATGAGTAAGGGTTGACTTGCAGATTAACATGCGGTTTACATCCGGTCTGCACATGGATATTTTTAATGGATCTCAATAGATATTTGAGATTTTAACTACATTAGATGCTGGACTTGTACTTCTTTTTATTGGTATTATCAATGCTGTCCTTCACCTTCCACTCATCCTATACACTGAGGTGAACTAGACGATGTACTATAAGAACAATAATATTACAGCACCAATATTGTATATTTAAAAAATACAATGATAACTTTTGTTATAATGATCATTTAGCCTTTTCAGAAAGTCTACCTACACATTGAAATACTTGTTAAACTTATAAAATGAAATGGAAAATCCTCATGTAAATACTGACTAAGCATCACCTAAAACATTTCAACAAAGGTGAATGCTTTTATGAAATGAATATTGATTAGAATTAGAGAGTATGCCTTTGAATGCCACAATAAAGTTTCATGCCCACAGGCACATTATGACTAAAAAAAATAAAATATTGCATTGACATAAGTATTCAGACCCTTTACTCAGTACTTAGTTGTAGCACCTTTGACAACATTTACAGTATCCATTATTCTTGGGTATGATGACAAAAGGTTTGGACAACTACATTGGGGGATTTTCTGTCATCCTTTTCTACAGATCTTCTCTCAACCTGTCAGGTTGGATGGGGACTGTTGGTGGACAGCCATTTTAAGGTCTCTTGTACTGGGTTCTATCAAGGACATTCAATTAGTTTGCCCATAATGCCTGTATTAGATAGGAAGATCAGCAATTGATTGTCGGGAGGGAAGAGATCATCGGGCAATCGGTGACAGTATTACACTGTAAGATGATCGCTAATGAGCTTTCATGCAAATGCTCGTTAGTGATTATTGGACGAAATATCAGCCAGTGTAATACAGCCTTAAAGGGAACCTGTCATCTCCGAAACACCCCCTGAACTAGAGTAAGCGTTGTATAGTGTAAGTGATGCTGAATCCGAATATGTAAGTTTTATCTTCATACTCACTTCCATTCTGACGCTGTGCTCCCACAAACATGCAGTAAAATGCACTCACTGGACTCTTCTTTGAGTCCTCTCCATTATGTGAGTGAGCACTGGAGTCCAGTGAGTGCATTTTACTGCAGGTTTGTGGGAGCACAGCGTCGGAATGGAAGTGAGTACGAAGATAAAAATTACATATTCGGATTCAGCATCACTTACACTATACACCGCTTACTCTAGTTCAGGGGGTGTTTTGGAGCTGACAGGTTCCCTTTAAGCCACTCCTGTGTTGTTTTGGCTGTGTGCTTAGTCTTGTTGGGGCACTCTGGATTAGGTTTTCATTAAGAATATCTCTGTACTTTGCTCCATTCAGCTTTCTCTCAACCATGACCAGTCTCCCTGTCCCAGATATTGAAAAACACCCCTACAACATGATGCTGCCACCACCATGCTTCACTGTAAGGATGGTGTTGGGCAAGTAATGAGCAGAGCCTGGTTTACTCCAGAAATGATTAGACCTGAGGTCAGAAATTTCGATTTTGATTTCATCAGACCAGAGAGTTTTTCACAGTTTGAGAGTCATTAAGGTGTTTTTTTTTTTTTTTTTTTGCAAATGCCATTCAGGTGTCCTTTACTGAGGAGATGCTCCTTTATGGTCACTAAGACATAAAGCCCAGATTGGTGGAGTGCTGTAGTGACGGTTGACCTGAAAGTTTCTGCTATCTGCACACAGTATCATTGGTGCTCAGCCAGTTCTTGGTCCACTCACTTACCAGGGACTTTTGCACCTGATTACTTAGTTTGGTGGAGCCGTCAGCTGTAGGAAGAGTTCTGGCTGTTTCAAACTTCTATTTAAGAATTATGGAGACCACTGTGCTCTTGGGAACTTTCAGTGCAGAAGAATTATTTTTGGCCCTATTTCCAAATCTGTGCCTCCACACAATCCTGTCTCAGAGCTCTAGAGGCAGTTCTTTTCTCATCATGGCTTGGCTTTTCATCTGATATGCATTGTCAGCTGTGAGACCTTATATAGACAGGGGTGTTATCTTTCCAAATCATGTCCAATCAACCGAATTTATCAACAGGTGGACTCTCCAAGCAAAGTGTAGAAACATCTTAAAGATGATCAACTATTTTCGGCTCATCGGGCCCATACATTCTAATACTGTACAGACACGGATCTCTGTACAGTATTAATCTGAAGTTTTGAACAAGGCGACTTTGGCTGTAACATCCTAAGCTTGCTTCGTTCATCACTAATATTGACTGCACATTGATGGAGAAAAACATGATTTTTTTTTGTTTAGCACAAGGGCCCAACATAATAAAATGGAAAAAAAAAAAGTCTTAAAAAGGGTCTTAAGATTTTCCGAATGCATTGTATATCAGAGTTGTATTTTTCGTTGTTGACTGCTATAGAATGATTTAGATTTACTTTTTAATGGAATAGTACTGTCAATATGGAAGAAAAAAAAAAAAAAAAAAATCCTTTCTAGGACTAGTAATATTTAGTCTAAGGGAAGTGCCCCTTTAACAGAGGACCCTGAAACCTGCTAATTCTTTGGACTGCTTTAAATCGGCCATCATATTGAGAAGGAGTTCTCCATATGGAGCATTATACAAAAGCACACAATGTCTACAGTCATGGCCAAAAGTTTTGAGAATGATACAAATATTAATTTTTACAAAGTCTACTGCTTCAGTTTTTATAATGGCAATTTGCATATACTCCAGAATGTTATAAAGAGTGATTAGCTTAACAGAAATTACTTGCAAAGTCAATATTTGCCTAGAAAATGAACTTTATCCCCCAAAACACATTTCAACGTCATTGCAGCCCTGCCTTAAAAGGACCAGCTAACATCGTTTCAGTGATTGCTCCATTAACACAGGTGTGGGTGTTGATGAGGACAGGGCTGGAGATCAATCTGTCATGATTAAGTAAGAATGACACCACTGGACACTTTAAAAGGAGGCTGGTGCTTGGCATCATTGTTTCTCTTCTGTTAACCATGGTTATCTCTAAAGAAACACGTGCAGTCATCATTGCACTGCACAAAAATGGCCTAACAGGGAAGAGTATCGCAGCTAGAAAGATTGCACCTCAGTCAACAATCTATCGCATCATCAAGAACTTCAAGGAGAGAGGCTCCATTGTTGCAAAAAAGGCTCCAGGGCGCCCAAGAAAGACCAGCAAGCACCAGGACCGTCTCTTAAAAGTGTTTCAGCTGCGAGATCGGGCTACCAGCAGTGCAGAGCTTGCTCAGGAATGGCAGCAGGCAGGTGTGAGTGCATCTGCACATACTGTGAGGCAGAGACTCTTGGAGCAAGGCCTGGTCTCGAGGAGGGCAGCAAAGAAGCCAGGTACAGGGAGTGGACTGCTGAGAACTGGGGTAAAGTCATTTTCTCTGATGAATCCCCTTTTCGATTGTTTGGGACATCTGGAAAACAGCTTATTCGGAGAAGACGAGGTGAGCGCTACCACCAGTCTTGTCTCATGCCAACTGTAAAGCATCCTGAAACCATTCATGTGTGGGGTTGCTTCTCAGCCAAGGGAATCGGCTCTCTCACAGTCTTGCCTAAAAACACAGCCATGAATAAAGAATGGTACCAGAATGTCCTCCGAGAGCAACTTCTCCCAACCGTCCAAGAGCAGTTTGGCGATCAACAATGCCTTTTCCAGCATGATGGAGCACCTTGCCATAAAGCAAAGGTGATAACTAAATGGCTCAGGGAACAAAACATAGAGATTTTGGGTCCATGGCCTGGAAACTCCCCAGATCTTAATCCCATTGAGAACTTGTGGTCAATCATCAAGAGACGGGTGGACAAACAAAAACCTACAAATTCTGACAAAATGCAAGCATTGATTGTGCAAGAATGGACTGCTATCAGTCAGGATTTGGTCCAGAAGTTGATTGAGAGCATGCCAGGGAGAATTGCAGAGGTCCTGAAGAAGAAGGGTCAACACTGCAAATATTGACTTGCTGCATTAACTCATTCTAACTGTCAATATAAGCTTTTGTTACTCATAATATGATTGCAATTATATTTCTGTATGTGATAAAAACATCTGACAAACACACATAAAAACCAGAGGGGAGCAGATCATGTGAAAATATAATATTTGTGTCATTCTCAAAACTTTTGGCCATGACTGTACAACCTTCTATGAAGCCAAAAGGACTAATGCTGTTGGAAGAGAATGAGGAATAATGGTATACAAGGCTGGCTATAGACAAAATAAATAATTAAAAACTAAAATTTACTTTCAGACAGGCAAGATAGGCTAAACCTTATATAGGTTATAATATTTAAAATGTATATCAAACACGTTGCATTCATAGTAAATAAGTACAAAACTTATTAGTACATTTTAGGCACTTCAGTTTATTATTGACAATGCATATGAGGAACATTTTTCATTTTTTCTGGAAACAGTCATTTGTCCCTTTTTTTAATAACTACAAATATAAAAATACAAGGCAATAAAGCAACAAAAATGTGCACATCTTTTGTATAAACAATCAAAGTGTTGTACAAAATTATTTACATTTGTAATGTATTTACAGGTTTTCAAAGTACAATTAAAAGACTACAATAATGTTAATTTATTCAAAGTAGCTAAAATACAGTAGCAATTTTACAATAAAAAAAAATAAAACAGAACAAAAAACACCAACATGAACCAAAAAATAAATAGACAAGAAAATACAGCATTTTTTATAGTGAAACCCTTTCCGTTTAATGTTATTTTCTTTTTATTCTTGAACATTTATCTGTCAACGCAAGAATTTCTGCTGCATGAAACCTTCATCCAATCTATTTTAGTAATACAATTATTAAAGATACTGCAAATATAGGTAAGTAAACTGCATAGTAATTTCTAAAAATTACCGTGTCCATTAACATAAATGCTGCAAAAGAAAAATTACCACCTACATAATGAATGATGATTTTTTTTTTGTTTGTGTTTTAGCTTTTTAAAATATATATGTATGTGTGTAAGTTAGGAAATCCCCTACAAAATGAGAGAACAAGTGCAAAAATGTCTTGTAAAAAAAAAAAAAAAAAAGTCACAGGAATATAAGATTTGTTCCAGTCAAAAATAAGAATAAAAAAAATAAAATAAAATCAGAAGCAGTTGAATTGTAAGGTGGGAAAAAAAAAAAAAAAAAAACAAACCTGTTGCCACCTTACAGAGCACATTAACATTATAACACCAACTGTTTGACAAAAGTGAAAAAACACTATTAAACAGGATGAGTCGTTTTCTTCTTTGGATACTAGGTGGTCATTAGATCCCTGCGGTATTTAACTGATGAAATATATGCATATAGGGGACTATAGACTGAAGTAACATCTGCGTGTGACCACAAGACCTGTTAGATTTAGTGTTAGCTTATCAAACTATGTACAGACGCTGGTATAAAAAAAAAAAAAAAAAAAAAAAAAAAATCTGAACATTTTTAATATATATATGTATAAATAAAATTAGTTTCAAGACATCAGTGCAGGATTCTTAAGGCTACATTCTGAAATATTTGGGGAATTAGCTTTCAAATTACAAATTCAATGGACAAGGAAGGGCTATACTCACATTACGGAAACAGATGACGCTGTACATTAGGAATAAAAAATAACACACAAACGAAACCTGCAGTTGCATGCTCAAGTATTAGAGTTTTTGCTTTTTTCTCATTTTCTATATTATGGCTTGTCCTTTGCGTGCAGTCATCTGTGACCTCATTTCATTTACTAAACACTGTAACCGTAAAGACAGTGTTTTGGTCAAAACATTGCTAAACAACCTTACAGCATTGTGTGTTGAGATGAAACCTGTCAATTACTGTATACTGGAGGAGGAGGGGAATAGAAAAAAATATCAAAATTCAAGGGACAATAATGCTGTAGTTTAATACAAGACACACAATGTTTTTGTTCCAGTCTTTTTTCCCCTCCCCCTTAACAGACCAGTCCACATCAGTACAGAGATGAGAGTTTGATATGTGGTGACCACCTGACTAGGGAATGACCACTGTTTGAAATTTATTACGGAGATGAGGCAGTAAGGGGGGAAAAAAAAAAAAAAACATTGCATAGTAAAGAATAGCCTCTGGGAGAATCCAGATTAATTCTGATGTCTTTTCATATGAAGAGCCAAGTGGTCAGAGCGGGAGAAGCTGCGGTTGCAAACTGCACATTGAAAGGGTTTGGCTCCTGTGTGTTTTCTGTAGTGACGTGTCAGTTCATCTGAGCGAGCGAATCTCCAGTCGCAACCTTCCCATGTGCATTTGTATGGCTTCTCTCCTGAAAAACACAACCATGAAACATCTTTAGAAATGGTGATTTTATAAGGAACGGCTGGTAAAATGACATATTAGCAAATAGTCTAATGGCAGAAATAGTGGTCCGAGCAGAAGCTGGATATATAGCTTTTGTAGGGAAATATTTATCTTGTAGACCGGTGGCTCCCAAAATTTGTCATGAGGGAAAATTTCATTTCATGTTCTGAGGACTTTCTGCTAATATAGTTTAGTTGTACTACAATGCACACTGTACTTATTTCTAATTTGTATGGCCACCTCAAACCATCCAGTCCTGCACTGATGACACCCATGAGAATGGAAATGCTCTGCTTTCAGGTGGGTGCTCTGTGGCAGCTGAAGCCTGTGTCACTTAAATGGTATTACACAGTAGACCAAGCTACTGACTCACGTGGCTGTCATGTGAATGACAATATCCAAAAGTCCTTCTCCATTTAGAATACCTTACTGGCAGTTTTCACAAACCTATTTGTGTTCACAGTACGGCACTTTAATTATAGATGTAATAACCACAATGTTCACACAAAAATAGTAGCCCCATCAGTCAGGACAATGTACTTTGCTGCTATTTTGACTGCCTCTAAAGGTCTTCCTATTTAGTCATTGCTGAACTATTTCTATGCTGCTGTGTAAGTACTGATGAATTAAGTAGGTTGTCATACAGCAAACAGCTCTCTAAAATGTCACACTGGTGGCCTACTGCTTGGTACCTAGCCTGGAAAATGACCCGTCTTTCCATTTTGATTATAGACACTCACAAGACACAAAACATAAATAAAAATAAAAACCATCTTCAAGGTGTGCTAAATACATGTATTAGGGCATGTTTTATATTACAATGTATGAAAAATGTGCCATCATGAAGATGTGGCCATATACTAGTGAAAAGATTTCACTGATAATCTCCTCTTTTCTGAATAGATCATTTATTGTGATGGTACTTGGATCTAGCAGAAGTCTGCCAATATCCATCCCGAAAACAGATAGATGATCTCGCTACATATATTATAAATAATTACAAAGCAGGTTTATAGGTGGAAAAGTAAAGAATTAAACTGGCAGCTGAACCCGCTGTTCTTGGCAGGTTTGGCCGTCAATACACTATGTGCACCAGAGCCTTAATGCATCAGACTCAGTTTCTTTCCAAGCCTGGTAAAATGAAGGACTCCCTTACAGAAACCTGACGCTTCCCTTTATAGTCAACGGAGTACATCATCCACCATTAGGTTCAGTTATGAGCCAGATCTGGCAATTCCAGTATTTTCGAGTTCTGCTGCTATGATTAAGTAGAACAAAGAAAATCAATCGCGCTGGTGTGAAAGAAGCCTTAATCCATCACCGCCAGTCTACAGTAAAAGGCAGTTGTGAATGGAATGTGAAATAAAGTATATTATTGTGCACAGTATTATGGGCCCAAGTGCAGCATAACTAAGGTCTAACAAAGAAGCCCAAGAATCTTTTCTTAACATTTGAGCTCTTGATGCATTGGGATGATCAAGATCAATAGAAAAATAATCTGATGAGCATACACAAATTAAATCCAGTCACTGCAGACCAAGTCAATAACATGTCACGTAGATGCCCTCATTTATCATTTAATAACTATGAGACTTCTACAATTGGGCATGATAACAGTACCTGGATGACTCATCTGTATTATTTAACCTGTAAATCCAATTAAATCTAGTGACAAGTCATCTTTAAGAAAAAAAAAAAAGAAAATCTAAAAAGAAAACAACTGGGATGAGCTGTTAGATTTGATTACCGAGCGCTAATCCTTAATTCACACAATGTTCAGCGGAGATTTGATTCCAGTCCAACAAATTCTAAAGCTTCACCCCCCCCTTCCCCTCAAATGTATTGAGTGTGAAATCAAAAATACTATTCTTCAAAGAGTAATGTGTTTAAGTTCAGTTGCTGGAACATGACGACTGGATCAAAACAGCTATTTTACTGTGCAGCGAAGTGCAGTTACTCCTCCACTTCAGAGAACTTCTATGGCATTTGTTAAAATGTCAGCACTGTTCAAGTAAAACATCATGGAGGAAACTGGTACCATCCTACAGCCAAATAGCACTCTCTAGTCGTTTCTTTCCAAGCCAGGAATATCCTGCATAGCTCTGTAAGAAAACAGACCTATACTTTGTCTACTCTTTCAGCACTGCAGCAGGCACATAACTGCTTCCTTAACTAATAGATAGCACTGCAGTATGGGACGTGTCCAGCTCATATACATGATTTCACAAAATTTTCCTAAAGTCAAGAAATAAGAGAACATTACTAAAAAATAAATGCACTTTTAGTGTAGTTACAAAAGGTGCAGTCTCTGGCAGGCCCCCCAACAATAGAAAAGTAGGAAGTACTATAAACTGACTATGCAGACGTACAGTGATATGAACTATGGTTGCCACCTAAACACCATTAATATGGGGTCCATGAGGATTTGCCTCCATCACTTGAAGACTCATCCTGCCTAGCTTTCATGGATCTTACCAAAGGAATCCATGACACTACTTTCAGCAAAGGTAAAATTCCATAGTGATGTAATAGCTCTACACACATGAATCGTGTAGATAGAGCCTAAGCAGCATGACATCATATATAACAATGTGCCATGTCAATAGCAGTTAGGGAGTGGATGGAGGAATAGCTTTTGAAGTAAGGCTGACTAGGGGACTCCCTTCAAATATCTGACATTGACCTATTCCCATTTCTCCGTTCAGAACAACATAAGCATGCTCTGCTGAGCCAAGCATTCACATGTGCATACCAAAGAGATTGCTGTCAGATGCATAAATACCAGCCCAACAGCTATCTAAAATGGATGGCTAACTTCAGACCCAGAAATTTAAAGCTTAGCCTTTGCTGCTTACTAACTGCGTACTGTCATACCCACGCATCTGGTAAGGGACTGGCCTCTGGTTTCCACACTGCCTTACAGCACTTTGTATAGGATCCTCATTCCTTATTTTCCAATTTCATGATTTGTTGGGATAGTAAAAGGCCAATGTCACCACCAATTTGCCAAATTCTTGCTTGTGGCACCAACTAACTGGTATCTAAAATAGCATGTCATCAGCTATATCCCGACTAGATAACACCCATAACATAACTGAAGGATTTCAAACACAATTGCTCAGCTGTTAACCAACAAATTAGGCTTTTTCTGGGCCAAGTGTGGTGTATTTTAATTTGTCTGATTAACTATGGTGACTTATAGAGTGTGGGACAGAAACTTTCTGCTATGGTTTAATCAAGGCATTCAAAAATTCTTAAAATTAAAAGGGTAGGCTTAGGATTCTCATACCAAACACGTTCTAAAGGAGGAGGAAAAGTGCAGCTATTCTTTACTACTATGTGTTCTTATTACTCCATCAAGTAAAACCACCTTATGGAGGAGTCAATTATCAAAGTTTTGGTAATAAATTTCCCAAAAAATTTTCCAAACCAAGATGATTATCTTGAAGAAAAACTTGTATTATTTCTAATGATATGCCAAAGAAAATCCCACTGATTGTTCTTTGCTATATCTTATTCCACCATGTTACATAGCATAAATAATTCCAATCCTAACCCTGAATCAATAAAACATAATAAACTGCTGCTAATTGTAAAGGCAACTTGAGACTGTACAAGTATCACCTGAGACACAACATGGATACCTCTAATCCCCAACGGTAGATCTTGCATATTAGGGAAGTTAAATTACCTTAGAGCATTCACCAATCACATAAAAGCCCTTTGTTTCCAATAAATTGTAACAATTAAAACATATTGGTATAAAGCAGCCTACAACAACCTGGAACATTCATGAAATCCATTACCATTAGACATCCTACGACTCTGCTTATGAAAGAAGAGTAGATGGAGAAACAATAGTCACACTAGACCCAACCCAAATTATAGATCACATAATCTCTAAAGAGAGTAGATCTCAGATTTATTGAGTTTAACAGCGAACCACATACTGTAGGTAATAATTTAAGTAATCGACAAAAATCAAATTGCATTGTATTTGCAATTACCTGGAATAAAGTGAATAACTAAATTTAAAAAAATATATATATATAGAAGAATATAAAAACAGGACACCTTGGGTAAAACAAGACAAGGTGCCATGTTTTAGGTGCATGTTGTCAAGCCTAGGAAAAGCAAAAGTGCCAGCCAGCAATTGTGATAAAATAAGATACCTATTTAATCCCCCACTGCTTATAGTAGTGCTGCCCCCCCCCCCTCGATCCTGCCCGCTAGGCTTTGTTTGGATGCAGCAATAACATGCCTTTACTCAACATGTAACCGCTGCAGCCATATAACATCAGGCCGCGATTGGCTGCAGCATGGCACGTCATTGCTGCAGCAAAGAAGATGATGTCCCATTTGCAGCAGCATGGAGAACGGGAGCGGCAATGCTGGAAGCAGCGGGGGATGAAATAGATAAGCACACGTTCTTTTATCATTTTAATCACAACTGCTGCCTTTGGGGGTGGGGTTATTTTAAAATAAGCCAGACCACCCTTTTAACGTTGTGCCTTTATTACAACCTAGTGTAAAGGCTATTCTGTATGGGTTACTAATAAAAAAATATAGATAAAAAAAGTCTTAATGCAAAATAATAACAAAGAGGATAAGCAATAAACCAGTGGAATCATTTCATCCATCTCATCAGAAAGTGCACAATTTTATGTACATAAACTGCCTGTGAGAGAAGCTTCTACAATTATGTCTTTTTATGCTGCTATGTTGTAAACTTATTTTGCAACGCACAAAATGTTCCCAAGAAGCTGGCTTCTGCCAAGTAACTGCCCAGCTTAGTCTTCAGTTAAAACCAAAGACTCCAGAGAAGACGGAATCTCCCAGCAAACGAGAGTATTAGAGCTTGTCTGTGTTTGTTCTGAAACAAAATCTATTAGGAGCTATTCAGAGCGACTGAAAAGCCCAGCAAGGTTGAATAAATAATAAGAAAAGACAGAGGGGTTTTTGATACAAAAGAAATTCTGAAAGTGTTTTGACTCCTTCCACCAGACAAACTTTGCTCTGGGCTTTTTATTTTATTTAAAATGACAGATTGTAAAAGGAGGTTATCATTCACAGGTGATTTAAAGCCATTGTCATGAAACGAAGATTAGGAGGAAAATGCAGTTTGAATAGTCGGCGATTACTATGGAACTAGTTTGGCCAGATAAACAGGACTGCAAAATACCCCAAGGCCATTTAAGACATATTAAACAAAGCTTTCTTAAATTGCATCGCATGGTACTATCTTATTAATTTAGGATTTGCTTTGAAGGCAACTTAGTTTAATAATAGTGTTTTAAAGATTAAAAAGATAAAAAAGGGTTTCTTGACGTAAAAAAAAAAAAAAATAATAATAATGGAAAAAGTAAAGAGACATTGTCAGGTACTGAGTGCTCGAAGCCTGAGAGTGGGCTGGCTGCACTTGTGAAGTACGGAAAAACAAACAAGGGGGAATTAGCTCTTAGGACCATTGTGTCCGCCATTCACACACTGCTAGATTAATGAAACCTAAACTTGTTAAAGTTAATTAGAGGCGACATTAGGAAGTGTACAAGTTTCTTAAATAATTCAGTGTTAGCAATGCATATCCATTACTTTTTTCACAGTTTAGCTTGACACTAAAAGAAAGGTTATGCTCAGATGCTCGAGTCAACCACACAATAGAAAATTTATTACAAATAAAGAACTATTAGAAAAAAAAAAAAAAAAGCACACACAATAGTACGCCCTGACATTTCTGCACTGAGAAGCTTGAAAAGAGATTCCATCAAGCAAATAAGTTCTTGCCAGAAATGTGGAAAGACAGAAGAATGGGTCTTGGCTAATCCCATAAATTAGCCATGATCTCTGCTGAGCCAAGGTTAGAAGATAAAGCAATGACTCAATATCTGTGTGGGACACTGTATAGCAATATGTTTAAGCTGGGATTATGAAAACACATATTGCTTAGAACAGTTTTGTTTAGCATGGTAACAGTCTGCCAAACAGACCTTTGTTCTACTTCTTTTATTTTTTTACAGTGGCTGTTAGAGATAACTGCCTCAATTATCAAAGCTAGGATTTCCATAGAAACCTCCAGCTTTCAGATACCTTCTTTACCCACAAACAATCAATGAAAAAAGAAACAGCTAAAAACAAAAGTCTGTGTCCATAGCAATTTTTACATTATTTTTATCTAAGTGGATTAATCCTTACAATAAGTGAATGAAAAAGACGTTAACTTTGAGGGTTGAGAGTTTTACCACCTAAACACCAAGGCAGATGACTCTCCCAAACGTTCTCAGAGATGGTAAGAGTCTGCATGCTTACAATAAATCTACGAGAGCAGCTTTTAACTATAGTAACTAAATATATTTTATAGTGGGAAAAACATCAGAATGATAACCCAAAACTCCACCTGACTTCCAGGGCAAAGTGCCCAAAACCTTGAGAAAATACCAGGTGAGATTTTGAAAGAAGAATCTATGAAGCAACCTACAACGTCGGTCACCAAATTTACCCAACTGGTTTGTATTCTTACTTTTCACTGACTCAACGGGTAAATCTTTATAACAAGCCGAGACAACATTTACCCATTGATCCAGTCACTGTCCAGTAAAAACTAGAAGATCTAGTGTGTGGTATTTCCTCAAGGTAACTAATTAGGAGATACAGGAAAGTCTACACATAAATTCCTGTGTAGGGTTACCAAAGCTACATTTGTTGTATACACTGCTCTTAGATTTGACTGATTATCTGCCATGTGTCAGGATGAGTGCATGTTAAAAGGGGTTGTATAGAATTACAAAAATATGGCTGCTTTCTGACAAAAACAGTACCACACATGTCCACAGGTTGTAGGCGGTTATGTGGGCCAACCACAACTGAGCTGCTGTTTTTGTCTCTGCTCACCTATATGGATGAAATACATGGATACCTGGACATTAGCTAGTCTATACATAAGTATACCATCAATGCTCCCCTAAGGTCCTGCAGCCATAGTTCCTGAGCTCAGCACTTGGGACTGGAATTTGATTCTTTCAGAACATTAAAATGTGCCCTGTAGTCTAAATTCTAGTTTTGAAAAGCCCAAATGACAAAAAAAAAGTCAGACATTTTTTAATGGGTGAAATCATATAGTAAAATGGTTGTCTGAAATTAGGAAAAAAAAAAAAAAAAACATGCTAAAAACAGTGCCACTCACCCATGAGCTGTGCCTAGTATTGATGCAAAGCCCCATTCCGTTGACTAGCACTGTACCGCAATACTAGACTTAGCCCATGGAACAAGAGTGGTGCTGCCTCTAATCTCCGAAACCCCTTAAAGGGTTCGTCCCACGTCGTCATTTCCACAGATATGGCTTATGGAAGTTGCTTGCAGAAACTGCTGAGGAGGATGGAGCTGCGCCGTTTTCGTAGCTCCCATTGCTGTAAATCAAAGCAGCGGAGCCTGTTCTGCTACTCTAACTCCTGAGCTTAATGTGCTACGGAAACAGCGGAGCACTAGCCTACCCCGCACGGGAGGCGGCGCTTAGTGGGAGATGGGACGACCCCTTTAGGTTCATCAGTAATCATTTTAGGTAATATTTTAAATCAAGAATGTGATTAAAAATGGCTTCTTGGAGTAAAATACGTACATTTTATACCATGAAAAGAAGAATTACCAGACAGACAAAACACCTGACAAAAAAAATGTGCTGTGATGGAGGGGCTTCACGTGAAAAACCTACTAAATACACAAACTTCAAACAAAAAGGAAGGTTTCTATGAATAATATTTACTCAGCCATTAAAACGAGCAATGTAGGCACATACCAGTATGTGTTCTCAGGTGAGCTTTTAAATGGGATGACTTTGTATAGACCTTCGTGCAACCTGGAAAAGAAAAAGAGAAAAAACAAAGAAGCGCCCGGTTAATACAATGAGCAGTAAATTATACCACAATATATGTGAGGAAAAAAAAATATATATATCCAGAAAGCAGATTTCACTTTAGAGCTCAGGACGTGATATAGAAATGTATCACACACATTGAAGGAAACATTCCTGTACTGCCGCAAATAGAAGAGAAGAAAAGCTTCATTGCTGTTACAACAGATGTACTTTGTCAGCTCTCGTGTATATTTATTCCTGTTGGGCTGACTTATTTATCGCAGATATTCCTAGCCGCACATATTCATCTGCATTCTTACATTCTAAAAATACCTGGGAAGATTCCAGATTCAGAAAGTGCTGCAAAGTTTATCGTTACCTCGCCATTGCCAACATGAAAGACTGGACAGCTACGAGAAAACACTGCATTCCCTCACAGACCATCATTATTCTATTATTCCTACCGAAAACGCATTGTCCAAACCCGATTCCCTGGTCACATCACACAGAGTTGCGCAAAAACCAACAGTTTCTGCCATTTGGCAGTAAAGCGTATTCCCAGCGCATTATGGACAACAGACAATATAAACAGGGACTGGACAAATATGTGATATTCATTAATCTAGAAGCATGGCCGCTCCCATGTGTGCGAGGCATTCTGTACATGGCAATGGAGGCTGTAGCTCAGAGGCTGACCACTAGGAGGCAGCAGATTTAAAGGGGCACTTCAGGCTGTGCCACTCTTTGTTCATTGGCTGTGTCCTGTATTGCAGATCATTTACATTCAAGTGAATGGGGCTGAGCTGTAATAACAGGTGGAGAAAAAAAAATAAATAAATAAATATGGACGGCCCTTTAATAATTTTGGCTAATAACGTATCTAAAAATATAAAATATATCCATTTTTAATATAGTGCCAAGGGTATAACTGCATGCTGCTTTCTCCATGCATAGACCCTTATACACAGACTCTTAGTTTGGGCCTTGCATTGTATTCCAGACCATTCGAGTACCTATACCTTACACACAAGTCATGGAAGACCCTTTAAAGACACATTTTTACTTATTTTCTGGCTAGTATTGGCTATTTTCCCCAGGTAATCAGTGAAGTCAGACTTCAATACAACCACCGCAGTAATAAGAGCCACAGCTACTTTGTGGTAGTCCCACAACGCCTCATTTCTGATGGCTATACATCACCTTACCAGCGTTACACTGGATCACCAAAAGCAAAACATGTCAAGTTTCCAGAAAAAATGAAAATTATGTATGCAGGTCTCCACCATGACCGAAATGAAAGACTCTCGGCACCGAAAACCCCCCCTGAGTCATTGTTTTAGGAAAGCCATCTACTAACCAGCCTGATCTTATCTCTGGGCTTCCCCTATAACAGATTCCTTTCATTTTTATGGTTTTGAAGCTTTCTTTGAACATTTAGATTTCTAACATTTGAGAAGTTAAATTCTGCAGATAAACCTCTTGCAAACTGCCTAAATTCTGCAACATAGTATTCACATTTGTATCAATAGCAAATAATACCTAAAAAAACAGTATAACAAATATTAGCCCTTTATGATCTGGTTGACACAGGACAGTTTTAATGCAGTTTGTGCTGTGTGAACCTGGCCTAGCTATGGTTGTCGTCTGTGTCCCTGTGGACTATCCAGAGTCCTCTAAGCGCTAGCAATTTGTCTAAGATTAGTAAATTCTTGTACAAGTTACATTGGCAGTGAGGTAGCCTCATTCCTCTTCCATGTATTCAGATTTACACTCTTGCCTGCAAAGCTACCAGCAATGTCTTACCAGGATAATCACAATAATGGATCCTTCTCTTCTCCAAGTCTGGGTTGTTCCTACGGTTGTAGCGGACTGGCTGAACAGGAGCAGGCACCATCTGGACTGTTGCAGGTAAGCTGGTGTTGTGAATGCCCATCTTGGAGGCAATGGTGGCTGCGTAGGAGGGTGGCGGGTTTAAACTCTGGAGGAGTTCTGCTTGTCGATCTGGGCTGCCAGGCTCAGAGCTGGGGGGCGACGGAGGAAAGTAAGTGGCCTCCTGCTGTGCCACGAACTGACCGTGTATGTTATACGAACACTGGGGAATGCCCTGAAACTGCTTCATTGTGGTCTGTGACACGGGGGAGGGGAGGGTGTTGAATCCCGATAATTCTGTAGACAATGAAGCGTTGCTAATAGGGTCCATTACCGAGGACTGGCTCGTGGAGTTCAAGTCCATATCTGATGAACTTAAGAGCTGATATAACTGACCGTGCTGGGGGTTGACGGGAATCTGAATTTCTGGAGAAGGCATCTCCTGTTTGATGTAAATGTTATTAAGATCTGTGTTTTGGTGAGAACTGAAGATGCTGGTGAACTCTGGAAGTGGCTGCGTGGCTGAAGCATCAGTCTGCTGGGTGAACACTGTAACGGGCTCGGTCTTAATGTGGGTGACTGTAGGCCTCTGAGACTTGTAGAGGTTTGTTCGCAGGTGAGTAATGTCTGGGAGGAAGACGTTCATGTTGATACTGTAAGGCAGTCCATCACCGTCATTACTGAAGAACTGGTCGATCCCAGAGGCGCTATCTCGTCTGTACTTCTTTTGATCTTGCACGATGCTTGCCACGGTTGGACTGGGTGCGAGATACTTTTCCATTTCACATCTGGTCTGTATATGAAGAAGAAATGAATGTTAGTTGAATATCGCTGCCCACAAGCACACCATGAAAACTCTCAATGCCTTGCATATCGTGTAATCTGAACAAGCAATTTCTGGGCTATAATCTTGACCCCGATCCATATCAAGCAGATCTTCCAATCACAAGTGGTGCACTGTGGGCGGCTGCGGGCTGATATTACCAGCACAGTCACCAGTCAAACATTTATCATGTACTCTTCAATAGACAAATGCTACATTCCCCCTCGCACTGTAAAATCTCTAGTCATTCCTAATCCCCTTAGCATTCCCCAATATGAATCAGCTGACAAATGGAAAACAAGTGGAATAATTCACACGAAATTAGCTCCGGCAAACGCCAGTCCACGTCCCGCAGGCCCATCTAATACAATGGGCCAGCACACAGGATGACCCGTGTGTCCATATCACTGATTTATAGGAATATTAAACATTAGGTGCCCCCCCCAGCGTGATCAAGAATATTATAGATAATCCACCTAACCAGGCAAGGATGACATGCAGCAGTCAGCAAAGGGTTAATCGTCACAAGCCAAAACTGTCCAAAGTCACACAATCTATGACCACTTCACAAGCAGGGCCATGTCATAATCTGCTAAATAGAGCCCCTGAAGAGCGGGCGGCCAGTTTGTGGTTAGTCCAGGCTGATTATAGCTCGCCCAGCTGTTGTTTGCATGTGGATCTGTCCCAGTGTGTGTGTTGTATTTCTGATGTGTGTGGGGGCGAGTGGCAGCCACTTGTTCCCGTGTTACTATGCAAAGAGCAAGCAGACGGGAGCAAGTGGCCAAACTGTGCCAGGCAGCCCTGATCATAGCCCAGCGCTCATCACTAGCAAGTGCCCAGACTGTGCCAGGCAGCCCTGATCATAGCCCAGCGCTCATCACTAGCAAGTGCCCAGACTGTGCCAGGCAGCCCTGATCATAGCCCAGCGCTCATCACTAGCAAGTGCCCAGACTGTGCCAGGCAGCCCTGATCATAGCCCCACGCTCATCACAGCCTGTGCAGTCAGCTCACACAGAATAAGGACTTTATACATAAATGATATAGCAAGTGCCACATTGCTAGGTGAACTACGCCGCCCCCTAGTGCACCTGAGGCCACAGTGCACTTGTCAAGATGGTGCTCCCAGAGAGCACAGGTAGAGCAGACAGGCAGGCACCACAGGTAGTACAGCAAAGAGTACACAGGGCACCATCAGGGAGGTGGCACAGGCAGGGAGGCAATACAGGTAGGGAGTAAGGAAGGTGGCACAGGCAGGGAGGCAATACAGGTTGGTAGTCAGGAAGGTGGCACAGGCAGGAAGGCAATACAGGTAGGTAGTAAGGAGGGTGGCACAGGAGGGGAGGCAATATAGGTAGGTAATACGGAAGGTGGCACAGGCAGGGAAGTAATAGAGGTAGGTAATACGGAAGGTGGCACCAGCAGGGAGGCAATACAGTGCAGTACAGGTAGGTAGTAAGGGCAGGTGGTGCAAGCAGGGAGCTCTACAGTGCATTATAGGTAGGTACATCGGGAGGTGGCACAGGCAGGGAGCATTGCACAGTACAGATGGGTAGCTGCGGAGGTAACAGGCAAGGAACATTACAGTACAGGTAGATGCGCGGTGGCACTGGCAGGGAAGCACCTGTGAACTGTACGGTTAGTTAGTCCGAAGGTGGCACGCGCAGGGAGCAGGGCGCAGGTGGGTAGTCCGGACAGCAGGCACAGGGAAGCACCTATGAACTGTAAGGTAGGTAGTCCGGAGATGGCACGCGAGGGGCAGCGAAGTCGCACTAGACAGGCGGCACAGGTGCGTTACCTACCTGCACCATGTCATCAGGCAGCAGTCTGGGGCTCTTCATCTCTTCTGCAAATGCCGTTCCCCCCGCAGCGGGGTCTCCTCTGTTAGGCAGCGGACCCCCATTCCCAGTCACAGGCTTTAGCTGGGTGAAGACAGGTTCGTCCAGGCGGCCCAGCCTGGCGCTCATGGTCAGCACCGTAGTGGCCATAAAGTCAGCTGCAGACAAGTCCAGAAGAGCGGCGGGTGAGGAGCCCGGGCTGTGGAGAAGAGCGGAGCCACGCACGCTGTACACAGGGCAGGCAGGACAAGACCAGGAGATGCTACCTGTTACAGGGCGTGTACGCGACTTTAATACGGGGCTGGACACGGGGGGCCAATGTGCTGTGCGGGGCGGGGCGGGGCTGCAGTGTGGGAGTGCGGCCAGGGGGCGGCACTGAGACTCCGCCTCTTACCGCGCTGACAGGGGTTTATGTGGCGGGGAGAAACTGTATTATTATGTAGAACATCTGTACTGTAATAGAGGGAGCGCCCAACTGCTGCTGCTCCATACACAGGGGTGAACTGCTGCCCCCATACGCACTGCTGCTCCTCTATATACAGGGGTACACTGCTGCCCCCATACACACTGCTGCTCCTCCATATACAGGGGTACACTGCTGCCCCCATACACACTGCTGCTCCTCCATATACAGGGGTACACTGCTGCTGCTCCATACACAGGGGTGCACTGCTGCCCCCATACGCACTGCTGCTCCTCTATATACAGGGGTACACTGCTGCACCCATACACACTGCTGCTCCTCCATATACAGGGGTACACTGCTGCTCCTCCATATACAGAGGTACACTGCTGCTCCTCCATATACAGAGGTATACTGCTGCCCCCATACACAGAGGTACACTGCTGCTCCTCCATATACAGGGGTATACTGCTGCCCCCATACACAGAGGTACACTGCTGCTCCTCCATATACAGGGGTACACTACTGCTCCTCCATATACAGAGGTACACTGCTGCTCCTCCATATACAGGGGTACACTGCTGCTCCTCCATATACAGAGGTACACTGCTGCTCCTCCATATACAGGGGTACACTGCTGCTCCTCCATATACAGAGGTACACTGCTGCTCCTCCATATACAGAGGTATACTGCTGCCCCCATACACAGAGGTACACTGCTGCTGCTCCATATACAGAGGTACACTGCTGCTCCTCCATATACAGGGGTACACTGCTGCTCCTCCATATACAGAGGTACACTGCTGCTCCTCCATATACAGAGGTATACTGCTGCCCCCATACACAGAGGTACACTGCTGCTCCTCCATGTACAGAGGTATACTGCTGCCCCCATACACAGAGGTACACTGCTGCTCCTCCATATACAGAGGTATACTGCTGCCCCCATACACAGAGGTACACTGCTGCGCCTCCATATACAGAGGTATACTGCTGCCCCCATACACAGAGGTACACTGCTGCTCCTCCATATAAAGAGGTACACTGCTGCTCCTCCATATACAGAAGTACATTGCTGCCCCCATACACACTGCTGCTCCTCCATATAAAGAGGTACACTGCTGCTCCTCCATATACAGGGGTACACTGCTGCTCCTCCATATACAGAGGTATACTGCTGCCCCCATACACACTGCTGCTCCTCCATATACAGAGGTACACTGCTGCTCCTCCATATACAGAGGTACACTGCTGCTCCTCCATATACAGAGGTACACTGCTGCTCCTCCATATACAGAGGTACACTGCTGCTCCTCCATATACAGAGGTACACTGCTGCTCCTCCATATACAGAGGTACACTGCTGTTCCTCCATATACAGAGGTGCACTGCTGCCCCCATACACAAGTCACACAACCCACAGGGATGTATACTGCACTGCAAGATCCCACAGTACTGTGCACATAACTGTAATAACCACCACATAGCCACAGAGATATACACTGCACTGTAATAACCATCACACAACCTAAAGGGATGTTCACTGCAATACCCAACATGCAACCTGCAGTAATATATACAATGTACTGTAATACCCCACACACAGCCTGCAGTAATATACGGTACACAGTAATACACCACACACAGCCTGCAGTAATATACAATGCACAGTAATACCCCACACACAACCTGCAGTAATATACAGTGCACAGTAATACACCACACACAGCCTGCAGTAATATACAGTGCACAGTAATACCCCACACACAACCTGCAGTAATATACAGTACACAGTAATACCCCACACACAACGTATAGTAATATACAGTGCACAGTAATACCTCACACACAACCTGCAGTAATATACAGTACACAGTAATACCCCACACACAACCTGCAGTAATATACAGTGCACAGTAATACCCCACACACAACCTGCAGTAATATACAGTACACAGTAATACCCCACACACAACGTATAGTAATATACAGTGCACAGTAATACCTCACACACAACGTATAGTAATATACAGTGCACAGTAATACCCCACACACAACGTATAGTAATATACAGTGCACAGTAATACCTCACACACAACGTATAGTAATATACAGTGCACAGTAATACCTCACACACAACGTATAGTAATATACAGTGCACAGTAATACCTCACACACAACGTATAGTAATATACAGTGCACAGTAATACCCCCACACACAACGTATAGTAATATACAGTGCACAGTAATACCTCACACACAACGTATAGTAATATACAGTGCACAGTAATACCTCACACACAACGTATAGTAATATACAGTGCACAGTAATACCCCACACACAACCTGCAGTAATATACAGTGCACAGTAATACCCCACACACAACATGCAGTAATATACAGTGCACAGTAATACCCCGCACACAACCTGCAGTAATATACAGTGCACAGTAATACCCCACACACAACATGCAGTAATATACAGTGCACAGTAATACCCCACACACAACGTATAGTAATATACAGTGCACAGTAATACCTCACACACAACGTATAGTAATATACAGTGCACAGTAATACCTCACACACAACGTATAGTAATATACAGTGCACAGTAATACCCCACACACAACCTGCAGTAATATACAGTGCACAGTAATACCCCACACACAACATGCAGTAATATACAGTGCACAGTAATACCCCACACACAACCTGCAGTAATATACAGTGCACAGTAATACCCCACACACAACCTGCAGTGATATACAGTGCACAGTAATACCCCACACACAACATGCAGTAATATACAGTGCACAGTAATACCCCACACACAACCTGCAGTAATATACAGTGCACAGTAATACCCCACACACAACCTGCAGTAATATACAGTACACAGTAATACCCCACACACAACCTGCAGTAATATACAGTGCACAGTAATACCCCACACACAACCTGCAGTAATATACCATACGTCCCAAGTGTCCCTCTTTTGGAGGGACAGTCCCTCTTTTTGACCCATGTCCCTCTTTTATCCTTAAATGTCCCTCTTTTTGACCTGGAGGATTAATGCATAAATGTGCATTAATAAATTTACTAAATTGCTCCTTACTAAAGTGTCTGAACCTATGAATTAGATCAGAACTTCATTATTTGGTGCAATTTGGACCTTAAAATATCTATAATCTGATGATTTATGTGCTAATATTTATATGGACAATGAAGCGCAAGAAATAAAATTGCTGCAGGGGCTCCAGAAATTATGCTTTGGGCGGAGTTAGAGGCGTGGCCTAGTATGAAAAAACTGCCATGATGCGCGGGGCACACATTGTCCCTCTTTGCAATTTTCAAAAGTTGGGAGGTATGATATACAGTGCACAGTAATACCCCACGCACAGCCTGCAGTAATATACAGTGCACAGTTATACCCCACGCACAGCCTGCAGTAATATACAGTGCACAGTTATACCCCACACACAACCTGCAGTAATATACAGTGCACAGTAATACCTCACACACAGCCTGTAGTAATATACAGTGCACAGTAATACCTCACACACAGCCTGTAGTAATATACAGTGCACAGTAATACCTCACACACAGCCTGTAGTAATATACAGTGCACAGTAATACCTCACACACAGCCTGTAGTAATATACAGTGCACAGTAATACCCCACGCACAGCCTGCAGTAATATACAGTGCACAGTAATACCCCACGCACAGCCTGCAGTAATATACAGTGCACAGTAATACCTCACACACAGCCTGTAGTAATATACAGTGCACAGTAATACCTCACACACAGCCTGTAGTAATATACAGTGCACAGTAATACCCCACGCACAACCTGCAGTAATATACAGTGCACAGTAATACACCACACACAACCTGCAGTGATATACAGTGCACAGTAATACCCCACACACAACCTGCAGTGATATACAGTGCACAGTAATACCCTATACACAACCTGCAGTGATATACAGTGCACAGTAATACACCACACACAGCCTGTAGTAATATACAGTGCACAGTAATACCCCACGCACAACCTGCAGTAATATACAGTGCACAGTAATACACCACACACAACCTGCAGTGATATACAGTGCACAGTAATACCCCACACACAACCTGCAGTGATATACAGGGCACAGTAATACCCTATACACAACCTCCAGTGATATACAGTGCACAGTAATACACCACACACAGCCTGTAGTAATATACAGTGCACAGTAATACCCCACACACAGCCTGTAGTAATATACAGTGCACAGTAATACCTCACACACAACCTGCAGTGATATACAGTGCACAGTAATACCCTATACACAACCTGCAGTGATATACAGTGCACAGTAATACCCTATACACAACCTGCAGTGATATACAGTGCACAGTAATACACCACACACAACCTGCAGTGATATACAGTGCACAGTAATACCCCACACACAACCTGCAGTGATATACAGTGCACAGTAATACCCTATACACAACCTGCAGTGATATACAGTGCACAATAATACACCACACACAGCCTGTAGTAATATACAGTGCACAGTAATACCCCACGCACAGCCTGTAGTAATATACAGTGCACAGTAATACCTCACACACAGCCTGTAGTAATATACAGTGCACAGTAATACCTCACACACAGCCTGTAGTAATATACAGTGCACAGTAATACACCACACACAGCCTGTAGTAATATACAGTGCACAGTAATACCCTATACACAACCTGCAGTGATATACAGTGTACAGTAATACCCTATACACAACCTGCAGTGATATACAGTGCACAGTAATACACCACACACAACCTGCAGTGATATACAGTGCACAGTAATACCCCACACACAACCTGCAGTGATATACAGTGCACAGTAATACCCTATACACAACCTGCAGTGATATACAGTGCACAGTAATACCCCACACACAACGTATAGTAATATACAGTGCACAGTAATACACCACACACAGCCTGTAGTAATATACAGTGCACAGTAATACCCCACGCACAGCCTGTAGTAATATACAGTGCACAGTAATACCCCACGCACAGCCTGTAGTAATATACAGTGCACAGTAATACCTCACACACAGCCTGTAGTAATATACAGTGCACAGTAATACACCACACACAGCCTGTAGTAATATACAGTGCACAGTAATACCTCACACACAACCTGTAGTAATATACAGTGCACAGTAATACCTCACACACAGCCTGTAGTAATATACAGTGCACAGTAATACCTCACACACAGCCTGTAGTAATATACAGTGCACAGTAATACACCACACACAGCCTGTAGTAATATACAGTGCACAGTAATACCTCACACACAGCCTGTAGTAATATACAGTGCACAGTAATACACCACACACAGCCTGTAGTAATATACAGTGCACAGTAATACCCTATACACAACCTGCAGTGATATACAGTGCACAGTAATACCCCACACACAGCCTGTAGTAATATACAGTGCACAGTAATACCTCACACACAGCCTGTAGTAATATACAGTGCACAGTAATACACCACACACAGCCTGTAGTAATATACAGTGCACAGTAATACACCACACACAACCTGCAGTGATATACAGTGCACAGTAATACCTCACACACAACCTGCAGTGATATACAGTGCATAGTTATACCCAACATGCAAACTGATATACTGCTGATAAACAGCCATGTGCATGAGGCCTAAATGGAAGAAGTTTGGAACAATTGGGACTCTCCTAGAGCTGACTGCCCCACTAAAAGTAATTGGGTCGGAAGGGCCTTGGCAAAAGAGGTGACCAAGAACCCAATGGTCATTCCAGATAAGCTCCAAAGATCTTGTTTGCAAATGGGAGAAACGTCCAGAAGGTCAATCATCACTGCACCACTCTACCAATCTGGGTTTTATAGCAGAGAGGCCAGAAAGAAGCATCTCCTCAGTAAAAGACAAATGAAAGTGCGCAAAAGAGCCCCTAAAAGACTCTAAGACTGGGAGAAACATGATTCTCTGGTCTGATGAAACCAAGATTTAACTTTTTGGCCTTCATTCTAAGCATCACATTTGAAGGAAACCAGACACTACCCAATCCCATCCCTACATTGAAGCATGGTGGTGGTGGTATCAAGTTGTGGGGGTGTTTTTCAGCAGCTGGGACAGAGAGACTGGTCAGGGTTGAAGGAAAGTTGAATGGAGCAAAATACAGAGAGAGATTCTTAAAGAAAACCTGATCTAGTGTGCTCTGGACCTCAGACTGGGATGAAGGTTCACCTTCTAAGAAGACAATAACCTTAAAGGGAACCTGTCACCTCCTGTAGCAAAAAAAACCTGTTAGTAGTACCTTAATTTAGGCGCCAGGGTGATGCTGAATAATATCTTCATAAGGAGAAGAGATTCCTCAAAGTGGCAGAAATTGATCTTTTAATTCTCCTGCGCGCGCTGTCTTGACTCAGCTTGAAGTCAAGGGGGCAGCGGCCTCCTTGCTTCAAGTCAAGCAAACCACTCCCCTGGTCAACTTGACTGACAGGTTGCCGTTTGGCCGGGAATCGCTCAAGTCTCGGCCATGCACGGTGCGCGATATCTCCCTGCGCGATCCCGGCCCTGGCTCTTCACTTTGCCAGCGTATGGCCGGGCGTTCCGACACTTTCAATGACCCCTTACGTGCAGGGACGGCGGGCGTGCTCTGCCAAGCGCGCTCGCTTGCTTCTGTGGCGCATGCGCTGTACAGACAAAAGCGCCGGCAAAGTGAAGAGCCGGGGCCGGGATCGCGCAGGGAGATATCGCTCACCGCGCATGTGCGAGACTTGCGCGATCCGCGGCCCAACGGCAACCCGTCAGTCAAGTTGACCTTAGGAGTGGTTTGCTTGACTTGAAGCAAGGAGGCCGCTGCCCCCTTGACTTCAAGCGGAGTCAAGACAGTGCGCGCAGGAGAATTAAAAGATCAATTTCTGCCACTTTGAGGAATCTCTTCTCCTTATGAAGATCTTATTCAGCATCACCCTGGCGCCTAAATTAAGGTACTACTAACAGGTTTTTTTGGCTACAGGAGGTGACAGGTTCCCTTTAAGCACACAGCAAAGATAAGTAGGGCAGATTTATCAACACTGATGTAAAGGAAAACTGGTTAAGTTGCCCCTAACAAACAATCGGCTTCCACAATTCATTTTCCAAAGGAGCTCAGAAAAATGTTAGGTGGAATGTGATTGGTTGCTATGGCCAATTAAGCCAGTTTTCCTTTACACCAATTTTGATAAATCTCCTTTAATTACTGTAAACCTACAGCCAAGGCAACACAAGAGTGGTTTAGGGACAACTCTGTGAATGTCCTTGAGTGGACAGAGCCCTGACTTCAACCCAATTGAACATCACAGGAGACCTGAAAATGGCTGTCCACTGATGGTCTCCGTCCAACCTGACAGAGTTTGAGAGGTTGGAAGCCAGAAGTTGGTTGAAAGGGAATAAACAATATAAAGGAAGGATTTATACTTCTCCTTCCTGCTGCATACACTTATGGCTTTGGCTCAAAAACTAGATCAAAAACTGTGAATGACACCACCCCAAGACACTTTCAAATACCACAGGTTGTGAGCCACACTTAATATTAAACATCAAAAGGTCTATCAACCTCTTATTGAGAACCTGTCACCTTTCCTGACATGTCTTTTAGTGAATAATTGCATTTCACATGAAATGTTAGTTGTAGAGCATCTACCGGTATTCTTATTCTAATTCTATGTTGTGCCCAGGGACATGCCCCCAACTGGTAACATACAGCTGGCAATTCACACTAAAAGGGGTATTCCGGTTACCATAAATATAACTTATGTTTTAGACTAATTCATCATCAATCACTACCTAATATAATGTCTATTTCACATATTTACCGTTCAGTAGTTATAAAGTACTTTTCTTCCCCTGCTAACCACTGAGTTTCCTCATAAATTATCATGGCACCGACCTGTAGTTCTGAGTCTTTGTCAGGTCAGGCATGCTCAGTGTGTTGCTATCAATTCTCTAGCTAAATGTCAGTGTGCTGCTGATTTCTGAGTAGAGGGGGCGTGTCTGGACTGTGATATCAGGCAGCCAATCAGTAATCATCAACACTCATGAACAAACTCACAGCAGGAAAGCGAGGCATTGAGGGAATTGTAGTTTTATGAGGGAAGATCAGGAGCCATGATACTCTGCGTGCTGCAGGCTCACACAGGAGCTAGACAAATGGATTACAAGGTAAAATGAAGCTCTGGTTATATGTATAGGTATGAATTCTGATTGGGTCACAGCTTGCAGCCTTAATGCAGTTTATCAAAAATTAAGTTACATTGTCAGAATACCCCTTTAAAGGGAGTCTTTCACCTAATCTGAGTGTTATAGACTGCTCAGATTAGGCTGTAGCCTACCTTCCATATATCTCAACACTACCTTTATTATACTTGTCCCTCGCTGGTATCGCCGAAAAAATACTTTTGTAATTTATGCAAATTTATTTCTGCAAGGCCCGGAAGCACCGTTGTTACAGATGGAGCCCAGGCACCCCGGCGATTTGCACTCAAATCCCTCCTATTTCACAGCTCCAGCCCACCCTCCTTTATTATAGTTACGTCCTCCTCCTGGTTACAAATACATCGCGTGCGCCTCTCATCCAGTGCCCGGCGCCTGCGCACTAAAGGCCCTGCGCCTAATCTGAGCAGTCTATAATGCTCAGATTAGGTGAAAGACTCCCTTTAAACTTCTAGTAGGATAAGTAGAGGAATGGCACACCAATGAGTTTTATGAAAAGATGCTCCAGAATTATTATTACATGAGGAATGCAAGCAGTTACTAAACCAGACACGTCAGGAGAGGTGACAGGTCTTTATGCACCAGTTCATTTGGGCCTTTATAAAAGTTACTAGCAGAAGGACCCGGCTTCACACGGGTATATTTCATCTATTTCATTTAGTGTTTGTGTTTGTCGTTGCAGAGAGAAAGTCAATGCAGCTGACAGTAGTTGATTTTTACCTTAATTTATTTAATCCCCATTGGCTGCGGAGTGGGAGGGGGCGTGACCTGACCGGGTCGGGGGCATGGTTTAACAGGACTTTGGAGGGGGTTGCTTTTAAGTCCTTCTTTTGAGGGTTGCCTAAATTAAAGGTCGATACCATGGTAATTTATGAGGACACGCAATGCGTAGCAGAGGAAGAAAACATCGCTTCACATCAGTATATTTAAAGGGTTATTCCCATCTTGGACAATGGGGGCATATCACTAGGATATGCCCCCATTGTCCTATAGGTGCGGGTCCCACCGCTGGGACCCGCACCTATATCGAGAACGGGGCCCCGAAAGTGAAGGAGGGCGCATTGCAGAAAGTGGAGGGGGGAGGGCTGCTTTACATGTTTATATCTCCTGAATGGTACCAGCTAGAAACATGCAGCTGGTCTTGTTTGAAAGCAGACAGTCCAGGCTTTCATACAAGGTCAGCTAATGTCCAAACAACAGAGGAGAAATCACTGTTAGAAATTGAGTTGGGAATAATTGTGAGTAAAACCTGCTGTTACTTTCACTTTCAGCTGCATTCACAGCATCCCAATTCCTATTAGTGATATCTTCCCCTGTACTGAACACATATATCTAGCTGGTACCAAACCAGAGATATGAGCAGCTAAAGCAGCCCCCCCCCCTTCCCTTGTCAGTATTGAAGAGAATGCGGGAGCAGCAGCTGACAGGTGACTATTAAGAGGCTAAAACAAATGCTTACTGATTTCTTATTGATTTCATGTAATGCAGGGTCTTGTCTCTGGTTAGCTGTATGTGAGAGGATACACACTGCTCTGGGGTAGTGGGGGAGGTCCCTTCAGCATCACATATGTTAGGAATTTCATTTTTGGTAGTGAAATGGCAGTTACACTTTAAGGGATTGGGGAAAAGTTCTATTGTTTTTGTTAGTTTTTTATGTTTTTTTCCTGTGAGATAATGAGGGCATAATACTTAAAGTAATAGTACTTACGATGGGTTTTTAGTGTTTTCTAACAGCAGCAAATATGAAAAAATAAAAAATGTAACCAGAACTTACCTTTCAATTTTCCCATTGCTCCAGTGCCACCTCTCTGATGGTCTTCATTGGTCTGTGTTTACTCACCCTGCAGTGATGACATGCAATGCATGCAATACAGTTTCTATGAGGAGGTAAGTTCTAGACTTGACCGCGGCGACTCAATGGATGTCGTATATCTGGACTTCTCCAAAGCGTTTGACACGGTACCACATAAAAAGTTAGTATACAAAATGAGAATGCTTGGCCTGGGAGAAAATGTCTGTATGTGGGTAAGTAACTGGCTTAGTGATAGAAAACAGAGGGTGGTTATTAACGGTACATACTCAGATTGGGTCACTGTCACTAGTGGGGTACCACAGGGGTCAGTATTGGGCCCTATTCTCTTCAATATATTTATTAATGATCTTGTAGAAAGCTTGCACAGTAAAATATCAATTTTTGCAGATGACACTAAACTGTGTAAAGTAATTAACACAGAGGAGGACAGTGCACTGCTACAGCAGGATCTGGATAGACTGGGGGCTTGGGCAGAAAAGTGGCAGATGAGGTTTAACACTGACAAATGTAAGGTTATGCATATGGGAAGGAATAATGCAAGTCACCAGTACATACTAAATGGTAAAGCATTGGGTAACTGACATGGAAAAGGACCTAGGAATTTTAGTGAACAGCAAACTAAGCTGCAGAAACCAGTGTCAGACAGCTGCTGCCAAGGCCAATAAGATAATGGGTTGCATCAAAAGGGGCATAGATGCCCGTGATGAGAACATAGTCCTGCCACTTTACAAATCACTAGTCAGACCACATATGGAGTACTGTGTACAGTTCTGGGCTCCTGTGAAAAAGGCAGACATAGCAGAGCTGGAGAGGGTTCAGAGGAGGGCAACTAAAGTCATAACTGGAATGGGTGGACTACAGTACCCAGAAAGATTATCAAAATTAGGGTTATTCACTTTAGAAAAAAGACGACTGAGGGCAGATCTAATAACTATGTATAAATATATCAGAGGTCAGTACAGAGATCTCTCCCATCATCTATTTATCTCGAGGACTGTGACTGTGACGAGGGGACATCCTCTGCGTCTGGAGGAAAGAAGGTTTGTACATAAACATAGAAGAGGATTCTTTACGGTAAGAGCAGTGAGACTATGGAACTCTCTACCTGAGGAGGTGGTGATGGTAAGTTCACTAAAAGAGTTCAAGAGGGGCCTGGATGTATTTCTGGAGGGTAATAATATTACAGGTTATAGTTACTAGAGATGGGTCGTTGATCCAGGGAGTTATTCTGATTGCCTGACTGGAGTCGGGAAGGAATTTTTCCCCCTAAAGTGAAGAAAATTGGCTTCTACCTCACAGGGGTTTTTTTTGCCTTCCCCTGGATCAACTTGTAGGAAAACAGGCTGAACTGGATGGACAGATGTCTTTTTTCGGCCTTACAAACTATGTTACTATGCAGTCAATCACTGGCTTCAGTGGTTTTGTGCTGTGCGTGCAGGCATCAAAACTGAGGCCAGTGATTGGCTGCAGAAGTCATATACATGACCACTGATGTTATCCAAATATATGCATATCGCTAAGGTATGTCACAAATGTCAGATAGGTGTGGATCCCGCTGCTATATCAATAACTGTGCTCCAAAGTGAAGAGAAAGCAGCCTCACATGCACGGCAACCCTCCTTTTACCTCTCTGGGAGTCCCAAAATTAGCCAAGCACACTTGGTTGGCTATTTTTGGAAGTCTAATAGCAGTGAATGGAGAGGACAGTATGCTCTCCTTCACTTTGGGGGGCCTGTTCTGGAGACAGCAGTGGGTACCAGAGGTGGGACCCACACCTATCTCACATACGTGGTATGTCCTAGCAATATAACACAAATGTTGAGATGGGAAGACTACTTTAAGTCTAAAATATAATCACTGCTATTATAAAAAATAGGAATATTAATTATAATAAAAACCATAGAGATTATTGTTGTTAGTTACACAGTTACATAGTTAATACGGTTGAAAAAAGACATAAGTCCATCAAGTTCAACCAAGGGATAGGTGGGGACGTGAATCCCAGAAGGAAATGAGACTCAGATTTCTACACATTTTCATGAGCATTAATGTAATTTACCATTAAGAATTCATCTAAACCCTTTTTAAAACTTTCTGCTGTGACCATGTCCTGAGGAAGTCAATTCCACAGATTCACAGTTCTTACATTTATACGACATGTTATTTATAATGCACAGTGAAATATCATAATCAATGCTATACTAATATGGTTACAATAACAATAATCATTATTACTAATCAGAATCAATACTACATTTTACAACAAGAGCAGATTGGGAACTTAAAGTGGCTGTGGAAAAAACTAAAAGTGGTCCCATGTTGTAGCCAGGTCCAACACAAGTAGCCAGGGCCGGCATTACCATATTGCGCCACATAATACCACCCCAGTGGAGCCAAATACCAAAGTGCAGCAAAATATATTGCCCCAGCAGAACCAAATACCACTGAGCATCACAAAAAAATTCCCCAGCAGCGCAAAATACCTCCCCAGTAACTGCCCCTGGGCGGTTGCCTGCGTTAGCTGCCACGTGCTATCCTCCTACTCCAGTGGCCTCAGGATAGCAATGCAGTTAATTTCAGGAGTCAGAAGGGGAGCATCAGATCATTACTCACCTGGCTGTCTTGAGGAGTGCTCAGAGAGCCTCCTGAGCATCGGCCCACCGGGAAGTTTCCCTGTAGGATCTGTGGCCAATCCGCCGCTGTGTTATAAGGATATATATAAAGTATCTGAATCTTTTGCATAGGGGGTTTGGGTCAATTGGAAAAATTCTCAATATATCTAAAAAACCGTTACCATCTAACAAAGCTAAGTTATTAGAACATTCAATGAATGGAACAAAGAACACAGTCGATCATTTCATCTCATTAGCCAGATGTCTTCGCCTGTGGGGCACTGTCCCCACTGGTGAAGAAGCGCCCATCCTCCATGTAGCGGCCCATGCATAGTAGCTGCTCCTGAAATTGAGCTTCAGCAGTGGCACAGGCAGAAGACTGACAGGACCGGGCAGTAAATGGGTAAAAATCGTACTCACTAATTGCTTCATTGGCATTGACGCCTAAGGCAATACTATGTAAGACTATATTCATTGTGGATCTTCTACTCTGCAATTATATGCAGAAAATCAGCAGCGTAATACAGTAACAACTATTTGGTGCAGATTTTGCGGCAGATATAATATGGACCATGCGTTTGTGGATGTATCCTAAGGGATCATGCACACAGCTATGTCAAAGCTCATACAGGTGCATGGGGCATTTCATATAGAGACATGCAATAATTTTGCTTTTGGATTCTCTAAAATCAGAGAGAAAATAAAGTAGTGGCATGTGCCCTGAGCCCACATTCTTTCTAGGGAAGAATATTCCTGCGGATATGATGACCAATAGGGCCCTTAACATAACAACACAACATATTAGGCCACGTAACATGGTCCATGTTCACTTCAACACTAGTTAAGTCCATTGTTCTTATCCTTTAGAAAATAGTAGAAGTGCTGGATCTGGCACATAACTGAAGCCAACCCCGCAGAATAGACCCCATTGATCATAATTGGGTTCATTCGGTTTTCATTCTGGTGTCTTTTCTATCTTGCATGCAGGACTCTTTTGTCTACTCTTTTTGGTTAAATCTGGGATGGATGCTCCAAATGGCAGATGTGAACATGCCCTTACACTTATATATACAATATTACATGTAACAGTGTATAAACTAAAGCTAAGCCGCACTGCAGTGAATAAGATCTGAGTATTATTATCGCTTGTCTTCAGAACTTTTGTGTTTCTTTTCATTCCGGATCTACTGTTATAGCTGGGATAAAGCATTGCCGCTCCTGAGCTGATGGGAAAGTTACAGTCTTTATGATGGGACCATGGGTGTGTCGTAATGTTAAAAATGAGTCAGGCATAGTTCATAAATATAGCGTAATAAGTCATTAACATGTGCTAGCAACAAGCACACAGTAATTTGACCTCAAGGGATTATATTTTTTATACTTTCGGAAAAACCGTTTGCATATCACGAAACCAACCTCTTTATACACATGGACGTATGTCACATAATTACCTACACAGATAAATACATGCAAAAGGCATACACATTCCCTGACCCCAGGGCGGGTCAAGGGAAGTGGCCTTGAAAGAAATACAGAAAGTAACCCTGTTTTGTAGTCGGGTCCAAATTGATGGACAGCAGGGCCAGCAATACCATATTGTGACACATTATACCACCCCAACAGAGCCAAATACCACAGTCCATCACAAAATACATCCCCAAAAACTTCCACTGGCTGGCCATAAGGAGGGCTCAGGTGGACCCCTGGGCATCGGCCCACCGGGAAATTTCCCTGTAAGGTCTATGCCCCTGCCTGACCTACACACAAATATTTGTACAGCATATAAAGACCCATATGCATACAGATATAAATACAGATACACAAACCAAGGACAATATAGTGGGAAATAGGCGACTCCTCAGACCCAGGTACTGATATTTAGCTGGAAACTATAGAGTTATACGATGTTGACTTTTTGAAGGAGAATTCGTTTGATGATGCATTTTATTTGGGCATTATATGGTAGTGTGAGGGCTTCATATAACAGTATACTGTCAAAATATGGCAGCATTATGTGAGCAAAAATTATAAAATTATTAGAAAAACTGCCAAAGCATCTTTTTAAAAATGCAGTGGGCACATGTTACAGGTTGGCCAATAGGAAATAATGAAATACCCTGCAAACTGCTTTTTTGTAGAGGAGTTTCTTGCTCCTTTGGTTTTTTCATAAATTGCCGCATATTCTGAGTGTGACATTTTTTCATGTTTTCTATAGGAAAAAAAGGCTAGAAATGAAGTTGTGTGACTAGATAAAATGCCATCCTAAAAACACATGTAAAAAATGATAACATTTTATGGTGTCAATAAAATGCCAAGGAAAAGACAGTGTGGCAGGAGCCTAAACTGACCATACACATTAGATAGTTGTTGGCCAAACACTTGTTCAACCAACAGCTATCTCTTCTGATCCCCAAATACACATGAACACTGTGCTGTCCCCTGGGAACAAAAGGATTGGACATGGTGAAATCCAGCAGCCCAATCCTTCTTTCCCCATGAATCACCAAACAGAGCTATTAGAGCAGATGTTTCATGAAGACAGTTCTTGTACATTTTCCCTGTGAGAGAGGCTCCCACTTTGGCAACTCAAGCGGTCCACGTGGACGGCCATACCTCTGAATGGTTCCATGTAAAACTTCCTCTCTCTTGCTGCTGATCTCCTTGATAGCCTCTATCCTAGTCTTATGTCTGTGATGAATCAGTACTTTTAAGGCAGCCTGTGTTTGCTGTCGGTTAATTCTGCTGACACGCAAGATAATCAATGAGGATTTGCTATTCCAAGCTTCCCCACGGGTTATTGCGAGAGGTGTTCCAATAACATTATACTGTATAAGACAACTGCTAGTTACAGAGTTCCCTAATATATAAGGGTGAAGTTTTAAATGTCATAGTAAGGGCTATGTATGTATAATGCGGTCTTCAACACACGGATCCGCATAAAAACTCAGATGATATCCGTGTGACATCCGTTTTTGCAGATCCATTGTAACAATACTTGTTCTTGTCCGCAAAATGGACAAGAATAGGACGTGTTCTATTTTTTTGCAGAATGGACTTGTGGATACGGATAGGGAATGCACACTGAGTCATTTCCGTTTTTTTGTGGCCCCATTGAAATGAATAGTACTGCATACAGGTCGCAAAAAAAACGGAATGGACACGGACAAAAAATATGTTTGCGTGCATGAGCCCTATGGGACTTTCCAGAAGTTTAATATTGATGGTCTTTCCTCAGGATATGTCATTAATATCCAATCTTGGGGGTTTGTTCCCGAGACCCCCACGATCACCTGTTTGAAGAGGCTGTGGCCTCTTCAAATGACTGATTGATGGTAGTGCCGGGTGCCGGGCCCCTTGAACGCCAGACTGCCAGGAACAATAGCACTGTCTGTAGCCTGTTACAAGACAATGCTGGCAGCCCTCTGACTTTGCATGTTGCTTTCTCATTGAAATATAAGAGAGCCTTAAACAGTGAGAAAATCATTTGGTTTTGTGTTGTCCCTCCTCCGTGTCTGAACACATTAGTAAATTATTTTATGGATGGAATAATCTGCTTGGGCTTGTTTGCTTTTCATGCCATTATCTCTGCTTCTTAGATAATTAACCTTTGTACCTATTGTTTCAGTGTAATGGAATACAAACTTATTAATGACATCATTTCCACCTGACTTGTCACCTCCCATATCCAGTGTACTGTACTGGGAGCTGCTGGTGAGAGGCTGCCTAACAGAGTGCTGTGAAAAGTCAGATTACTATCTACACTGTGCCGCTGATTATAGCTGCAGCTTTGTTTCAGAAGGATTTTACTAGAAAGGGAATGTGTAATCAGAAAATGACCTATTGTTTCAATTAATTTTTTATTGTTAAACATGGTTTTAAAATAACACGTCGTCACAGTTTGCTGCATACAACTAATATAGTGCTGGAAATCACTTCACAGCAAAATCATTGCTGTGTGTTTCATAACTCTCAGCCTTGACATTTTCATGTAATTACACTTTGAAACTGTGCCTTTCTATATGTAAATGCGGGTCTTTGAAGTCAACGGGGCGTCTACTTACCCTGTCCAAGTCAACACTACGGGCCAGCCTATCTCACTATGATTCCCCTGCATCTGAAATTCCACACATGCAACATAAATTTGATGTATACACCTCAACTTACTGTGCATGTCAGGAGAGGAGCATGTGCAAGCACTTCAGAAGTGCTGGGGTGACTAGGAACAGGCAGGGGGATGACAATTACAGTAAGATGGGTGGGCTTTAGGCACTGACTCAGTGTTAGGTAGTGTAAGAAAACCCTATTAAACCAAGTATATACCCTGTTTAGCATGTTTTTCCTTGATTTGTAAATGAGCTTACAAGAGTCCCAAGGGGCTGGCCAGAGCATCACAGATTTCAACTGAGCAAGCGCAGAGACCAGGCAACACAGTGAATGTGCAAGAAAATGGGGCTCAGCACTTGAAGTTAGAATCTGTGCTGCTTGGAGAGCAGCAGCAGATCTACTGTGCAAGACCTGAGACTGGGCAGCACAGCGCAGGCGCAAGAAAATCTCTCCTAGCCCTGTCATTCCAGGGGAAGAAGGGAGAGACTAAAGCTCTCAGGAATGGGACAACAGAAATGTATAATGAGGATATTGTTTTTGTCAGCATGATTAACTCTACCAGTCTATATGCCTGGTAAACTCTAAGATGTGGCAAACTCTGCAGAGATGAGACATGGCTGAAAAAAGCCATCACTATATAGTTATGTGTATCTGTATGTTTGATAGCATGACATGTAATTTAAAACGTAATAGCCATCCATCACGGGTCCTTATGTGTCTTATTTTGTTAATGTTTATCATTAATCGCTTCCTTAAGGATATTCAGATGGAACTTCTTGTCACCAGGGGCGGATTCGCCATAGACCTTACAGGGAAATTTCCCGGTGGGCCGATGCCCAAGGGGCCACCTGGGCCCTCCTCACAGCCGGCCAATGGAAGTTTTTGGGGATGTATTTTGTGCTGATGGCAGTATTTTGTGATGGGTTGTTGTATTTTGCACTGTTGGGTGGTATAATGTGCCACAATATAGTATTGCTGGCCTTTACTTCCATCAATTTGGACCTGAGTACAAAACGGGGCCACTTTTAGTATTTTTTCCAGGGCCACTTTAAGTTCCCAGTCCGCTCCTGCTTGTCACTAGGGGTACCTGGCATCAAAAGTTTGAGAAACCCTACTCTATATCATCATTGAATTAAATAAAGTTAAATAATAGTGGATCTGGCACTGAACCATGGGGTTGTCCACATAACTAGAGCCCATTCAGACTAGGAATTGTTGACCATCTCCCCATTTAAATGGATAGGGAGTTTGGGAAATCTAAGAGACAAGGGAGCTTTCATTGCTTGAGTTCCAATGATGTGATCCTCAATAATAAATCTAATGCTGTCTTCACTTATTTTTTAAGTCAGTTGCTTTTAGGGACTAGCAGAGAAAGCAGGAGGAGCAAGAGTGCATGGAGTGGCTTGGGTCTGTCCTCACCTTCGTACCTACTCTTGTGCATATGGATTAAAAGTACTTTTTACAGAATAAAGCAATAGTGAAACAAAGCAGTGTGTCTGGTTTAACAGACTCATATTAAAGGAGTGACAGACTCATATTAAAGGAGAGTTGCTATCTGGTTTTAACTGACAGATAAAATTTTGGGTGACACATTTCTTTTAAATATCAGAAATAAGGGTCTGTCTATTACATTACTTAATCTGGGAGTGTATGCCATCTGGACCCAGTGATTTGTCTATTTTAATCTTTTTAAAATGACGCTGCACTTCTTTCTGGGTCAGAGAGGCCACATTTAATGGGGCGTTTATTTTGACACACCCCCTTTAGTTAATCTGTACAGTGAAATAGTTCGTCATCTCATTTCCATTTCAATCATTTACTTCCCATTAGGTAATTTGCATCTTTATCCATCGAGTAATCTATATCAGGTCTAGAAAAAATTCTGTTATATGCAGGGTATGCTACAGATTTTTTCCTCAGTGCATGTGTAGGGTTTTGTGCATTGAAAATATGAGAGTAATCTGTACCAAATCCATCTTGTGTGCATAGGGTCATAATGACCTAGCACAAGCATGTTTTTTTATTTCAGACACACTCACACTCAGTGGTGCCAATTTTATAGGTATAGGAAGCCAATAAGCCTACCTGTACAGTGTTTTTGGATACAAATGCAAGAGAAAGTAACACCACTCACTAGCCTCTGGCCTTCCCATGGAACGTGTACCTGTCAAAAATCTATCATCAATGCTGGCGACTGATTAATAGACTAATTGGAGCCTGCATTTATTACCATACTTAATCACAATAATTAAACAGCTATAAACATGTAGGACTCTCTGCTTTACACAGGCGCAGAAACATGCAGCCATTTGCACAGTTTCCATCTGACTGTGGTTGTGTTGCACTTACTTTGTATATGAATACTTAGTTACTGATACTTAATTGTTCATAAGTTCATTCAGTGTGATACAACATGGACTACAGCCATGAGAACAGAGAGAGGAAATTACTATGTTACATACTTTAACCTGGCCACTGCTTCATTATAAGTCAATCTTTACAGTAAAATAACTCCTAGTTTATTAATGTCATAAACATTGTGTAAAGGGAGGTTCGTCTTCAAGTGCTTATTCTCATTAGACCCTCATACACACATATTACTGCCCTGTACAACTTCTGGATTGTGCAGTAGTGTGACCCTTCTGGAATGTGCAGTAGTGAGGCCCTGTAGACAGCCATACTGTACCTCCATATGCCTCCAGTATCATTTGGAGAGAAAAAAATGTGCCATGTTCCCTCAGATGCTGTACTACAAGGGTATAGATATGATTTTAGGGACTTCCTGGGCCACCATACTAGCTTTCCAAAAGTTAAACGGGTTTTCTGATATTTTAATACTGATCGCCTAACCTCAGGATCGGTCATCAGTATCTGATCGGAGAGGGTCCAACACATGGGACCCCAGCCGATCATCTGTTTTAAGAAGGCACTGCCGCTCCTGTGTGTGGCACTGACTTTTCGCAGCTTACCAAAAACAGTGCTGTACATTGTGTAACAGCTGTGGTTGGTATTGCACTCAGCTCCATTCACTTAGATGTTTTTAATATATGCAAATGAGCCTCAAGGAGCAACAGGGGCATTCTCATTACACCTAGAGGTACTGCTCTCTCTGTAACTGCTGTACCCTCTCCACTTTGAGTGACAGGGCCAGGTGTGATCACGTTTTCACTGCCTGGCCCTGTCAATTAAATTGGAGAGACCATGGCAGTTGCAGAGAGAGCAGAACCTCTAGGTGTAACGGCAATGCCCCAGTTGCTCCTAGAGGCTCGTTTGCATATATCAAAGCATCATTTATCTCAGCAATGCAGGCACATATGAACATGAGACCAACACAGATGTTTTCAACTGCCAAGCTCACATGTAACAGGTCAGTCAGTTTTATAGGTACAAATCTGCTGACAGATGCCGCTTCAGGATGGAACACCCCCTTCGTGTTTCTTTAATGATTCAGGTTGTGGGCCCAACTTACTAGAGCCTATTCAGCTCAGGGGCATAACTACCATAGCGGCAGACCATGCGACTGCTATGGGGCCCAGGGCAACAGGGGGCCCAGTCTTAGTTGGGATTGTCTCCTCTTCTACTGGAGGTGAACACTTGGTCAGGACTCTACCCTCTAAAGATGCAACTTTTAGCAAATGAGACAGTGGAAAAATGGCCCAAGGGTCATTGAAAAGGGTTTAGGCAGAAACCCTTATGTCCTGTGTGAGGAGCCTGGTTTGATCCTTGCTATGGGGCCCTTACTTCTCTATGTATGCCACTGATTCAGCTGCATATATAGTATCTCTCCCCGAGATGTTGTTTTATCTAGTCCTTCTGATGCTTTCTGGATTTGTTCCATGAAGGGACAATAAGTTCCTTTAGACCCTAACAAAAGTGAAGTTCGTAAATCAAGCTTGTGTAACTGATCAGTCACCAGGCTGTCAGACTTGAAACTCAGGGTAATTCCTTGTTAGTGTATGCTTACACATCAACTTGTCATAAATTTTAGTCTTTAAAGGACTAGTTAAATATTAAATGAAAATAGATCCATTGATCTGGAATAGTGCAGCCTGTAATCATTGACTTAGGAAAAATTCTGGACTTACTAAAAATGAAAGGACTGTCAACTATTGTTCAGTATAAGCATATAAAAAGCTGAGCATTGTCCCTAAAATGAATGGTTACCCTTCCTGTTTGCATAACAACCCTGTATGTGGATAAATTCCTGGTTTTGTAAGCAGGCACACATAAAATCAGTCTCTTTTACCCCTAGTATGGGGCTGAAAGACTTTATATCACTTTTACACAAGTTAAAAAGTGCAGCTTCATTGATATATAGTGTACAGTGAAATATGCTGTTATTTGGCAGAGCTGCATCAGAACTTTCAAGGCAGAAAGGTCAATGTACTATGGTTAGATGGCAACGTCCAGTATTAATTAAATGGGTAATAGAAGAAACTTTTTAATATATCTTATTACAAGAAAATGCCTCTTTTCCACTTATCAGGTTCATCTCCTCCCTTGTGCACTCACACTCTATTTATTGCTACAAAATCCATCTTGAGAGATGAAGTAAAGAGACAGACTTTAAATTTCAATGAGGGACCAGCTGCTGCACAGAGGTGAAGTCAACAGAGAGGAGAGAAAGAAAAAAGAAGAGAGGATACCAAAATATCAAATACTTATTTTCCCCAATGTACATGTATTTTGAAGTGGAAGAGGGAATATGCCACTGTTAGACACCTCGGGTGGAGTCTGTTCCTTCCCAATTACTACCTGCTCATTGCTCATCAGTGGCGGTAAAGAGCTACATTTACATGGGTGGACTGGCCATAGACCCTACAGGGAAATTCCCCAGTGGGACAATGCTCAGAGGGCCGCCTGCCAAGTACATAAAGATCTGATGCTCTCAACATTAATTAATGTAGGAGCATCAGGCACTTATGCACCTGGCCCATGACCCCGCATGGGCCCTCCTAAATTCAACTGTACTGCCATTCTCAAGACAGTGATACAGTTTGATACTGTGGCCAGGGCAGCAGTATTTTGTGCTTTACTGTGGCATTTGGTTTGGTAGAGGTAGTATTTTGTGCTGCACTACGGTATTTGGTTTTGCTGAGGCAGTATTTTGTGCTGCATTGTTGTATTTGGTTCTGCTGAGGAGGTATTTTGTTCTGCACCACGGTATTGCTGGCTCCGCCTTCTTCTGTTGCACACCTTCTGACCATTTGGACCTGCCTACAACATGGGACCACTTTTAGTTTTTTTTCCAGGACCACTTTAAGTTCCCAGTCCGCTCCTGTGTATGGGGGGGGACAAACAATGGCTACTGCCATCGCTTGTCCTCATACAGATTCATTGTTTCTGGGCAGCAGATCCCTGTTTAGACAGCACAATCTGCTGCCCAGAAGCAATGATTTAGGTATCCACATAACCAATGATGTCACCTGATGGTCAAGCATCATGCTTGTTTAGCCGGTGACCTCCGGCACCTTTAAACCTTTGGGAATGAGTGTTCATACTAACGTACCATCCCGATAATTGGCCCGATAGTTGCCCCATGTAAGTATGCCTTCTAAACAAACATTAATACTTTTCTCACAATCATCTGCAGTTTAGGGAAAGTTGTGACACCACCATCACATTAGATGGTCTTCTGGTCCTGTCAAAATCAAGAGGTTCACCTGACATTAATCTAATGTGAATGGTCAACTGTACAGTGATATATACATCAGGTTAGTAAGGGGTAGGGATAAGGGTTAAGTTTCATTTCACTTGCACATGAGGTACAAGAATGGATAGATACCAGCTAGCATATACTTATGAAAGGAAATGACCACACAAACTGTAAAGGCTTTTTGAGATGTTAAAAGCGCAAAAGAAAGCGCAATACATGGCTGAGTTTGTTAGGTATAAATCTAAAATTAATAATAACAATGACTTTGAAGTAAATAATTTGTAAAATCTGGAGCGAGAACATAAAACTGTGGCCCAGTTTCTGGAAAGAAATCACATATTTAAGTTTTTCTTTTAAGTTTTTTGTTTCTCAATCCCTCAGGTTGTTGAAGAGTAAACGTGCACACTAGAGAATGACATCAATGTTGGCAAATGGTATTTGATAAATCTTGAATTACATTTTTGGCAAGCTGTTATATCTTTAGGGTGTTGGCATCTTGCAGTGGGGATTTGATTGCTAAATATCTGCTCTCTGTATTGGACTTGCTGAAACACGACTGTTAAAGAAATATGCTACTTGAGTTGTAAATCTCTAATTAAATAATAAAGGAGAAAACATTCAAGTTCCCAAGCAAGCATTCTGATGTGTATAGGAGATTGCCCTATAGAGTTCACTAGAATAAAGAAAATTTATCATACATTAGTCTTCACACAATGGCTCATTCACTATCAAAGGTCAGACCCTATTTTTCCAAATCTTCATGCCATGGCAGCACCTTTATAGTCACCCATCATCAGTTATGGAGTTGTGCTCTTCAGATGTTATGACAGCATTGCTGCAGTGACACCATATAATGACCCACTAATCTTTTGTAGCATATGGTTCCCACAAAGCATATGATTTTGCTTATCACCATCACTGCTTCTACTGATTATTTGTATCAAGTCCTAACACCTGGTCTATATAATTTTACCGTCTCATTATCTAACAAGACTTAATCACTTTATCTTCAATAAAGCATAGTGTTCTACACAATGTATCTTCTATTATGACTACCACCTGCTGTTTCATTTCCCAATACTGCATCCATATGGAATACATGATTTCTGATCCTCTAAATGGCCTTCTACCGTTGCAGAGCATTATCATTTTGTACACAGGATTTCAGGGAAATATAATTCCATGCTGTTAGCAGCCATGCTGAATCATGGTATGTCATCTTTGTGACTGATTCCATTTTCTGCCTTGGGGTCACCTGCTTTTTAGAATTAAAGCTCCAACCTCTTCAAGAGTAAAATTCCCTATCAATCATGTTTCTTTTCTTATGTCTTAAGTTAATACTTTAAAGGGTCACTTAGCTTTCCAAAAACATCTGATATGTTATAGTGACATATCAAAGATTTTGATCAATGTGGGGTCCGAATGCTGGGGCACCCACACATTGCTGTAATGAAGAGAGAGCTTTGCTTGCATAGAGCACTCTCTCCTCACTGCAGGACACAGGCTCAGTAGAAAATCTATTGGAGCATTAAGGCTCGGACTGGCCAAAGGAGAACAGGTGAATCCCCTGGTGGGCCCCAGACAAAGGTGGGCTGCCAGCCTATATCCTATATACAGGGGCGTAGCTATAGGGGGTGCAGAGGTAGCAGTCGATACCGGCCCCAAGAGCCTGAGGGGGCCCAAAGACCCTTCTGCTTCATAAGAAGACACACAAAGCACTGATGGAAGGGGGCCCAAGCTGAACTCTTGCACCAGGGCCCATGAGCCGTTAGCTACGCCCCTGCCTATATAGCTATATTATTATAGACACTTTGGGTGGTTAAAGTGACTTCTAGGTAGAGAGGCAGTCCAGCCAGTATCCTGTTTCCCTAGGGACCTGCCTTCTCAAAGTGTTTGCAGGAATGCCCATAATCAATCACCTTGAGCATCTTATTGCTGCCTGCCGCTGTGTGAGCTAATAATATTTGCATTTAGTTGTACAATGGGCCCCCAGAATGAATTTTACTGGTGGGCCCTAGGCACCCTAGTCTTGAACTGGGCCCATCTCAATTCCATCTAATGCAGTGAAGAGAGAACACACTATGTGAGTGCTCCTCCTCATTATAGTGATCAGTGAGGGTCTCAGCACTCAGTCCTCAAGGATCAAAATCTTTGATATGTTGCTATGATATATAAGAAGTTTTGGAAAGCTCAATTACCCTTAATTATTGTCAGGAAAATAAGCATTTCTTCCCAACAACTGCATGCTCATTAGTGAAGGAGACCACTGTATTTACATGCAGCGATCTCCTCCACAGTATAGGGAGGAGAGATCACTAATACCGTCACTCGTCCCCATACACAATCATTCTTTTTGGCCAGCAGAGGCTGTTTGGATGGCACAAACAATCTGCTGCTGGCAATCAATAATTTAGGTGTCCGCACCAATGGCCCAAGTGTGCCCAAGATTATTGCTAACAAACGTTCGTACAAATGCTCATTAACTATAATCTGTCCAAACATTGGGCAGTGTAAAGGGGCTTTACAGATAATGTAATCGATATTAAAGTCCTGGAAAACCCATTTAAAGTAAATATCCAGGTCTTAGAACTATGTACAGCATTATGCGGTGATTCATCTCTTAATTCTAATACTACAGAGTTCCAAATTCCACTACATAGAATTTTATCACTGATCAGCATAGACATATGGACCTATTAAGCTAATAAAAAAATTCAAGGGTAGACATCCCCTAAGTTCTCCTCTATCTATGCATCTTGCACAATGTATACATGTTGTGCAAATCACCCTCACACTATTGTTTGCACAAAATTCAAACTAATGGAAAATCAGTTTACACGGTTAAAGGCAGTTACACAGGTACACAAATACACTAAGAAAAACCCTAACCATTCCTGGTTTCATCAGAAAAATCCAGTTTAGTACCAAATTTAAAAACATATAGCCTTCCCATGAAAGGCTCCCTGCTGTATGTGCACAAATCCAATGTGAACAAATCCATTTGTTTCATAGAGTCATTAAAAAATACCTCTACCTGATCTTTTGTAATAAAGGAAGAAAACATTACATAACATAGATCTAGTTTTAGGAGCAGAAATTTCCTGATTTCCCAATGAGTGCAGTTCATAAGACACATTATGGATCTCATCAACATCTGAGTTGTCATTTACATGAATGGTTTGAGTCATCACAAGTCCTTCCTGGACCGTTGATCCTTTTACAAGTTTTATTAATCTTTCCTACTCCCATGGGGCTGATCTAGATCTATAAAAATGTTTGATATTTATAAAGGTGTGATACAACAGTGTCCCTTTAAGAGATTGTGACATCCATATATCAGCAGTATTCCTGTTACATAAACTGTGAAGACGGAATCACAGTGGGAGACGGTCACTTCTTTGGTGAACGATGTTTTCTATTTAATGCAAGACAATAGCAATTAGTGTAAATGCTTCTGGCAAAAGAGCAACATAAAGCTAAGCTGCCTGATTCTAGTTAAGATAATCTGCTTTACTGAAAAGTCATTAAACTTGTTTGGAGTCTTCAGACTTAAGGCCCATTTATAGGACCAGATAATAGCAAAGATTCGAGCACAATCAACACATTTCACACGATAACCCCCCATGTAAATGATGTGAGCGATCGAAAGACTGCTGAAAAAACGTTTGAACTGTCGTGTAAAAAATTGTTGATACAAACCCTTGAATTATCATTTCTCGTTAAAGAATTGATGTACGAGATCAGAAATCAGCAGATTGTTCACCATTGAAGAGAAGATCTGCGAGGTGCGGTGTTCACATGAACAACAGTCGAATCAACAACCAAAAGAGGAACAAAGCGATTATTTTAAAATGAATCTCGGGCATCTGTTGTTTGGAGTGATCGTATCACCCATCACTACAACAATTCTTTGATCTGCCTTTATATATACATGGACAGGAAATCTGCCCATACAGAATATTGATCAGTGCTTGCAGTGTTATTACCTTTAAATGGAGCAATCATTGTAATGAATGGGGTTAAACGATCGCTAGTACGATCATTCGTTGCCATTTCGTTTTCATATTGTCAGCAGTACATGAGTCGATGCATTGCTAGAAAAGATGATTTTTATATTCTCCTGTCAATGAATTGTGAATTATTTAATACAAATAGTAACCAACTTAAAAGAGCAAAAATAACTCACAAAAATAACTTTTATTTTTTATATGGTTTGGTGTCCGTTGTATAACATGCATACTTTTGTATTGTCTGCATTATACATGCCACTCAAATGCCATCATTAATTCTATAGGTCATTAGTACTCATTACATTTTCAGTGGGATATTTCTAAAATGATCTAAGACAGAGAGACTGATAAACCCTCTGGTCAATATGCAGACAGAATGAATGGTGCCAGAACCTACTGTTAATAGGGGTTGCTAGGCAATTAATTGATCAGGTAAGTGGTAAGAAACTGCAAGGACAACAGTAGAAACAATTGTCTTTTAACAGGTGTGGAAGGCTATTTCATTTACAAGCTAATGTGCCAGTAGATATACACACTCTGTAAGTTGCTTGCCCACTTCATTTACATTTACGCTATTTACACTACCCAAAATGTAATGAATACTATTGTCATTTAGAGGCATGACATGGTGCACATCTACAGTAGTCTAAAGCTGATCAAAACAGACGGCTTCAACTAAAACGACTGTTCATCGGGAGGAATTTTCCAGAGAATGATTGTTTTAGCCGACCAATGACAGACCACCATCATCTGAAAAAACGAAAAGGCGGCTGTGTTTGGAATTTTCTTAAAATAGTCAACTTAGGTCACCATACAGGTCAATGTTCAGGTACATAGTTGCCGCTACTTAAGTCACTGGAGACTGCTGAGGCTTGTGTCAGGTCTTCAACACTGCACCTGACAGAAATGGGCAGGAGCTATCATTTCTTAGTAGTACAGCCTCAGGCTTCGGGCCTGCACTTTTCAGCAAGTATACTCTTGACCTGGAAGTAAGATATTTAAACAAAGTGGTTTCATTTTTAATGTACACTTAACAACCTTTTCTTTTTACTTAGCCTTCTAAAGGATGCTAACACACATAGTCTAGTGTTAAGCTTTTTTGCCAAAAAAAACTTGACTATCATTGTTTTTTTGTAGCCTTTTTTAAGCATTTTTGAGGCATTTTTGTCCATACTCTTTGCTGTTCCACCTAGTGTTTTTTTAATGGCGTTTTCGTATGCCTTGTGTTATGCATGTACCCACTGTAATGTCACTTTCTTTTGTAGAGTAGCATGAGGAAAATACAAAAAAAAGTACAAAAACCACCATGCAAAAACACCATTAAAAACAAAAAACACACTAGCATTTATGTTTTTTCAAGAAGGGCAAATAAACAGTGGAAGTCTATGAGACATAAACACCAGGCAATGAGGGAAAAAAATCTAAAAAAAAAAAAAAAAGTCACAGATTCAAACACCTCAAGGGTAAAAAAAAAAAAGCCTGTTTGTCCCGCATTTAATTTTTCCCATAGACCATTGTGCAACGTCTGGATGTCTGCAAAAAGAAAAAAGAAAGCACTAAAAAGATAAACCCCCTAAGGAACGCCACAAAAATCCTATGTGTGATACCACCCTTAAAGTGGTTGTGTGATCTCAGACTTTGATGGCATATCACTAGAATCAAAGTCAGATAGGTGCAGATCCCGCCCTAAGACCCGTACCTGTCTCCAGAATAGGCCCCCGAAAGTGAAGGAGAGCGCACCGTACAATCACTGCATGCTCTCTATTAATTTCTATACGAGTTACAAAAATAGCTGAACAAGCGTGTTTGGCTATTTTTGGAAGTCCCATAGAAATTAATGGAGAGTGAATGGCCATCTCTCTAATCACTTCTATGGGACTGCCAGAGATAGCCGAGCCAGCACAAGAGTATTTTCGGCACTCCAATAGAAATGAATGAAGGGTGAAACAGCACACGTGGCTGCTCTCTGCTCATTTTGAGGGTCCCATTCTCGACCAGTGGTGGGACTCACACCTATCTGACATTAGTAGTATATTTTAGTAATATGCCACCAATGTCTAAGACGAGATAACCATTTTCAGATTTGAGGATCATTACCTTCATCATCATATATACCAGTATTTAAAATTTTATTTTTTCTGTTATCCACCACTGTATAAATCTGTGGCATGTTACTTCAAAGGTTCCCATTACTTTCCACCTATGCTAGTTTTGTATCAGTTTGTCATGTGCCCTCATAGGGCTAAATATGCATCTGTAACATCCTTTTCTAAATAATAGGAACAGATAATATGTTTTCATTTTGGTTAATTTGCTGTATTGAAAAATCCATCATTGTTTGCTTATCACATATGTTTCTGAATTTGTAGTTATCTGTATTGTTTACTCATATTTTTACAGTACAAGTGACTAACATTTACATCATACTTTGTAGTAATTAAAGGGGTTGTCCGGGCTTTTAATATTGATGATCTATGCTCATTGATTATTGCACTGATGGATATGTCTGTTAGATACATATTGATTTGTAGGCTGAAAAATTGTATGGTGTGAATGGCCCTTAGAGCATATGGATGTCGTAGAGAGGAGTCTTGCTCTGGTAGATCCAGTCTGTCCACGTTTTACATAAACAGCCTTTCATTTAAATGGCCTGATACAATACATTACCCTGTATTGGCTGCAGGTTAGAAGGGTGGCACATTATGATAGAAAATGATATCTTGCTTCAGCACCTGTTAAAACCATACAAACATTAAAGGGATCCTCCTATCGCGTATACTGCCCCTAAATGACCAAAGAAGCATCTATACAAGATGGTAATAGCCTTCTAAAGATGTCACTTTCTGAAATTACCCATGCAGCATAACGGGAAAAATAAAGTTATAAAGCAGCACATGTTGTTCATGGTCTTCTTAAGAGTCATGTATGTAAAAGTATAAAAATATATAACATAGATGAACAGAGTATTGGCACATCACGCTGGTTGGTCATATTGGCAGTTTAGAGACTGAATATCTAGTTTGTTGACTCCTGGTGACCAGTACATTGTGAAGCCCATAGTAACTCTTGATAATGAGGTTTTAGAATATCCTATTGAAACGCAAAGTAAGTCTTTCACTCTGAAGGCCAGTGTCCGGCAGTGTGTTTAGATAGGCCTGTGGAGAACGAGCTGTTGAACAAAGCTCTCCAAGACATCTCCTGCTGCTAGTAAACATTGTTCTTGTTTATCCGCTTGTTTGAGTGCATGTGGGGCAGTGGATTAATACATTAGGGTTTATTGCTTCATACAGATGATATGAGCTAGATTACCCCCTTCCACAAATAATAGTCAGGCAGATTAGCGATCATTTGGCAGTGTAAAATCTGTAATAGACAGGCAGATTAACGATCATCTGGCAGTGTAATACTGCTGCCGATCACCCAATGAACCAGCAAATGCTTGTTCATCAGGCAATCCAAATCTTTTGACATGTTTAAAATTATTGTTTAGGGAAGAGTGATGGCGATGGAGGAGATTGCTGCATGCATGATCTCTCCTGCTAGCAAGCAGGCAATTGCCAGGAAGGAACGCTTCCTTCCCGACAATCATCAGCAGAATCGGGTTCTGTTATACAGTATGTTCTACATGTAAGAAATGTCCATACTTCATAATACAGCACATTTTACTGGAAGGCTGGTCTTTTCCCCAGCTCCTGCCCTCAGTTGTTTGGGTAGATATAGTTGCTGTGAGCCAAATACCTACTTTTTCAACTTCCCTATAAACATAATGTTCAGATTGGCCGAGCATGCGTGTTTATTTCAGTGAGGAGAGCAAACAGCACTTGAGGTGTGTATTTCCTGGATGAACAAAGGACCTGACATGGTGACATCACATATGCGTGAACCTTTTTGCTTTGACTCCTCAGCATTTAAAAGGGAACTAAACACAAAATCTAAACACAAAAGAAAGAACAATCAACAAAATATAATATAATGTGTCTTTGTTATTTGCTCTTGTTTCATCAAATATTACAATTGCAGACCATGAAAAATACAATAGAAAAGCAGTACACTGTTTTCTCAGGCTGCAGACATTTCTTCTCCCCTTCCCTCTCCTCCCTCTGATGCTGGTGCATGTCAGCCAGGAAGTGTAGGAAGAGGGGGCTGGTTTTACTCTGAATATTTTTTGTCTACATAGTGAGAGTGGCCATTTTGGTGGAAGGAGTTTCTTAAGGGTCCTTTACACAGGCCGAGAATCCTACAGATTATCGCTAATGATCGTTCATAGCAATGGTGTAAATATGCACATATTTACGCATTGAACAAGCAAAACACTCATTCATCGGGTAATCCGATCGTTTGTGCACATGCAAAAATTATCATTTATCGGCAGCAAATCGTCAGACAACGAGTGTGTATGGGAAAGAGCGATGGCATTAGTGATCGCCCCTCCCCATACTCTGGAGGAAATGCACTGGTGATCAGCAGATTGTTGGGAATGAATGCTTCCTTCCCGGCTATCTGCTATAATATCATCCTGTATAAAGGACCTTTAGTAATAGTAAAAAAATAGGTTTGATAACAGTGCCAGCTACACTGCCAATGCTACCTGCTGAATACCTAATCCTAATCACAGTGATAATTCCTCCCTACATCATTGTGTAGCTTTACCTTTCAGCAGCTTTGGAAAACTGCAGAGTATGTGAGGTCTGCTGCCCAAATGAAAGCCCCTTAAAGGAAGCATTCACCGGTTTTATGATGATCTATCTGAGGACAGCACAACATGTGACAGATACACCTATTAAAATGCTGGGTCACTTACTTTTTAAATCGCTAGTGAGCAGCTCTAGGACAAGCTAAGTGCTGGAGCCCGCACACTACAAGCTCACAAGTCCTAATATTCATCCACCAATTGCTACAGGAAGAAAGCTGCCATTCAGCAGTGGTGGGTCTGGAAGGTAGTAGGGAGCTTATGAATAAAAGGACTTCCAAACTTGTGTACTGTGGTCATGGGAAATGGTGATTTTAGCAAAAGTGAGATGACTGCAGGAACCTGGCCCTGTCAATCAGGAAGGAGCGGGAGGGGCTGACATAGAAAGCAGAAGAAGTAAGGGTGGACAGAGTAGCTTGGGCAGCTCTTGGTGCACTTAACTGCTAATTTACAAAGTACTTTTTTCTCCACAATAAAGCAATGGATCACTAAGTGAAAGGTATAATTACATTCAACTGAGCAACCCCTACCTACAAGGCATGATACTTGGTTTAACAGTGAATTTCCTGTTGACAGAATCCATTTAAAGGGATTATACCACAAATAAAAAAAAAAAATCTGGAGTAATGCACACCATTTTTTTAACTTTATCAATGCAAACAAAGCTGCGCTACAGAGTGATTTTCACCCCTTCCATTTTCTTTATTAACTTATCTGCAGGCCTGATTATTGGCTTTCGGGCCAAGGGTGGCAGCATTTCTGAAACTATGCAGTTTGTGAACTGTTCACGTGCTGTAGTGGTGTAAGTGTATTGTGAGTGGACAAATGGCACCATTGCAAAAACGCAGCGTGGAAACTGCGGAACACCACGTGCCATTGATGTGAGGCAAATGTCGGCTACAAAGGTGCTCAAGGGTGGACAACACGCTGTGGAGCAGCTGACCTCCAAAATGAATCAGGGGTCTGTCTGCTGCCAGATGGTCTCTGTACCTCTGCTAACAAATTTGGATCAGCAGAAAAGGCTTTAATTATTGCAGCAGTATTGGAATTGGACCTACGTTGATTGGCAAAGGGTTTTCTGGTTCATAGATTTGATGAATGTTGACATGTCAGTCAAAAAACATTAGAGAACAAACATTGGGCTACCATTGCTGGAAGAACACATGATGGTGGTGGCAGCGTTATGGTCTGGGGAATGTTTTTGTGGCATTCTCTGGGCCTACTCATCCATTTGGAAGGCAACCAATTTGGGTATGAATCCATCCTTGCAGATCACATACAGCCATACATGCTGATTGTATTCCCTGGGGTGGTTGGGATCTTCCAGCAAGACATTGACATGTCAGTTAGAAATGTCTGACTTTGGTTGGAAGAGCATGATCAAGACTTCCAGGTACTACCCTGGCCTAATCCCCCAGACTTGAACCCGAATTGTGCCTTTGTGGGATCACCTCAAACGTCATGTTCATTGTTCTTGGTGACTCTTCATTTCAGCTTGCTCCGTACAGTATTGAAACAAAGTTTTATGCGAATCGACTTCGGGTGTTTTATCTGAAGTCGATTCGCTCATCCCTAGTTATTTCTATCAGTGATTGTGAGCAAAACCAGGTGCGGGTCAAAAACACAGAACAGGTGCAGATCTTACCATTATGCCTTATCTCTGAGTAGGCTTCACTACTGGTTTTGGCTCACAAAAACTGATGGAAATATCAGTTCTGTGGTAGTTCTACTATTAGTACATTGTTTGAAAGTGGTCCTAGAATCATTATTATATGAATTAATACTGCAGACTGTGATGGAATAGGCAGTAATCTCCCAACCTTCACATATCGTTAGGTCTGTTTTCCTTTATGATAATTCTGCAAGTTTCCCTATCAAATGTTACATCCAAAATCTGTCTATAAATCACAGGCTATGGAGAATCCATCAATATTCCATCACTCTACTGGTGGCACCTTTTGGAGTCCTATTCTTCAAGGCTGGAATCACACGTACAGTTTTGATGTATTTTTTGAGCCAAACATAAGAACTGATACAGAAGGAGGTGGCCTCATACCGTTCCTGTCTTACCCACATATGACATAAATAAAGAACATTGTATTAAGTCTACAATCTGTCACTTAGGAATTCCTTAGTTTCCTGGTATAAATAACGTAGTACTCTGCTCATTCACCACATGAGCATAGTTGTCACAACCTAGTCATGCTTGTATGGGATCATCATTCCTTTTCAATAATATATATATAAGAATCAGAATGGGAATGGAGGCTTCAAAGAGATTGTTCCAAGAAAGGTTAAGTGATAAAAGTTGTATTGTGGGGGTCTGACCACCATTAATCCCAACAATGGGCGGTTCCTGAGTCCCCTATCTGAAAGGATTTTCGTGTAAAGTTACCTTTACACAAGCCAATTATTCTGTAAATTATTGTTTAATTGAGTGAAACTGCACGATTATTGAGCAGTTTAAAAACATGAAATGATAGAGCGGCAACTGACAATTAGTAGATTTCTTCTTGGTTCGATAGTTTGTGTGGGCACAAAAATCATTGTTGGATGTTAGCAATTTCATACGTGTACAGGAATCGTTCACTGCACGCACACTTACAGAGGATTACACCGTGTAAATGCAACTGTCTGCTTTACAAACGATGGAATATACGATTGAAATTATGATTGTGTGAACAATAATCGGCAGGTTTAAAGGGTCATTATTAAAATATGCACTTCTCCAAGAAGCGACTTGTTCGTCACTCATACCAATCATCTACTCGTGTAAAGGTATCTTTAGTAGATCCATCGATATATTCACTTCTATGGGACTGACAGAGCGCTGTCTACATCACTTCCTTAGAAATGAATGGACTGTTGGACAACATGCGCACTACCGCTCCATTCAGAGAAGGGACCTCTCATTCTCAGGAAGGCTATGGATTCCGGCAATTAGACCCCCCCACGATCCAACATTTATCATCTGCCCTGTTGATATATGATTCATTCTTTGATTGTTAGATAAATATACAGTATATAGCACTAATCATAGTGAAGATCTTTGGGCCAGTGAATGTATCCTTCCTTTATTGCATGACATTTTCTAAGCGCAGTTTATTAATCTTTTAATTCCATTTTTTTGGGAAGTGCATGAATGGAAGGGATTTAAAAATCTACAGGAGAAATAAAGTACAAGACATCATTTGTGATCCCCTTGTTTATTACAGCATCATGTCCAGAAATTCTAAAACCCATATCCATCACTCACTGGAATAGAGCAGAGCTGCTATATCACAAGCCTGGAGAAGAGACATTTTTTTTTCTACTCTCAGACACCTTGACGATGATTAATTTCTTCTGGACTTTCTGTCTCTCCAGACTAGGTCAAGGGTGGTGATAAGCAAACAGAGGAGTCTGTTGACATCCATAGAAATCTATAGATTCATTAATTTCAATGGGTGCCATGTAGTTCTTCATTTAAAAATAGCACATACATGGATTGGACTTTTACCTGGACGTGCACCTATTGTTTTTAACCTGATATACTAATAAGGATTTGGATTCAAAGGGAATATATCACATTTTTTTACTAATTAAATCCAGTGAAATATTCATTTTTTTCTAATCTGTTTTTGATTGAAGTTTTTTTTTTCTACATGACTATTATTACGGTGGCCCTCGTACCTGACCTGCTGCATTTACGTATTTGCTTTACAGCAGCCGCATGGGTCACAGAAGAAATAGGCATGAGATGTTCATTGACTTCTATGAGTGCATTTTCTAGATATGCTTTGTGACCTGTGCAAAAGCCATTGTGCAGGAAGAGCAATACAAAAGCTGCGAGAACACCTATTGTGAAAGATGAATCTTGTGTTATCTATACTAAGGTGTTACCTTTCATTGTACTCCTGCCTGTGATGATGAAGATGACTACTGAAAAGTGATGTCTACAGAACAGGAATTGTCAGGCTATTATTAAGCTTAATGGCCAATGAAGAGCTGCAAGATTTTTTTTAATATACTGTTATGAAAAATAAAAAGTAACATCACCAAAAAGTCTTAATTATATGTTTAAGTGTAGCTTGCTGTGTTATGTTGTTTGTAGAACTCCTATTCACTGATATGGGAGATACAGAAACAGCAGAGCGCAGGCTGCACGGCAATTTCCGTAACTCCATCCACCTCTGGTTGATGCTTACTGTGGTTATTACTATCTGTGGCTCAAAAGGTCAAGATGAGAATAACCCTTTGGGGGAGATTTATCAAACTGGTGTAAAGTAGAACTTTCTTAGTTGCCCATAGCAACCAATCAGATTCCACCTTTCATTTTCCAAAGGAACTGTAATTAATGAAAGGTGGGATCTGATTGGTTGCTATGGGCAACTAAGCCAGTTGTACTTTACACCAGTTTGATAAATCTTCCCCTTTAAGTTTACACAGCTGGAGGACCACTATCGACATTTCTCACATCTTGCAAACTTGCTTGGGAATCAACTTGTTTTCTGTCTCCTTAGATTGGAACAGATCTCTATGGACAAGCACGCCTGCAGACCTGGCTGGCGTTGACCTGATAATCTGTTGTGTATTATTGTGACATATGGGGTATGCCTTATGGCAAAGAAATAGGAGTAGTGTCTCAATCAGGACCGCTCTACTAGTCACAGTAGAGAACCACTGGAGGAATGTTGACATTGGTACAATGCTCTTTTTATTGCACTCTGCTGAGCTGTTCTCCATGCGATAGCAAAATTGCACAGCAACGTTTCAATATCTCAACATTTCAACCCCTTAAGGGTACGGCTACATAGCGACACTGGTCACGCGATAGCTAGTTTCCCAGACTAGCAGTGATACCATAGACACGAATAGGATCAACCCGTCGCAAGAATTTCAACACTACTGGATTTCTTGCAACGGGCACAGTGACCCTGTTCATTTCTATGGGATCACCGCAACTCAGCAGACCTGGCATGGACGGCTGTCGCACGACTAGTGTAGCTGTACCCTAAAGCAGTTATCCTCTCACTTACCTGAAGGACTTTTTTCCCTTTTTGTGGGCAAGCAGAAACTGATGAGACAATAAAGCACCTGCACAGAAAATACCGCACCCACAATTTCATTCTCCACTGAGAGAGAAAGACAGCAATATATTTCTATAAATTTCTGGGCAGTTTCACTATGAGAATACTACATTGACACTGAGGGGAAGGAAGGGAGTAGAGAAGCTACTGAGCGTGTTAGCCCACCTCTGAATGCAGGAGAAGGTGGACCAGAAGGATAACCGGCAGAGGGGCTGCTTACCCAAGAAGAAAATGTAATGTACATAAAAACATAATATTTTTATTGCATGTATATTTTCATACTACTTCATTTGAAATTCCCCATTCATTGCATAACTTCACTTTTTAAAGGGAATGTGTCATCAGAAAATGACCTATTGTCTAAATCACATTTTTATGTAAAACATTTTTTTTTTTCCACATCACCATCTATATTTGAAAAAAAAAAGATATAATCCCTCAGTTTTCACACTGGCCACTAGGTCTAATAATAGGTCATGTACAGATAATTTCTCAGTAGCTATCTTGCTATCATTACAGGCAAAATTACAATGACAAGCGACACCTCTGTAAAGATAACACAGGATCTACCTGTGTTGTAGCTGTATGGGGCTTGTTTTATGTAGGGTTAGTTGTACTTTTTTATTACACTATTTTGAGATATATGTATGTTATTAATAGGATTTTACATTTTTATAATGGAAAAAAGAAATGACAACAATACCTCCCTCTGTCAAACTTCTTAAACGGCAAGGTCACCATTGACTGTTGCCTCAGGATGTCTGCTGTGAATCACCTGCTGCTGATGGCATCGGCATAGCTCCAGTCTCTGCCATCTACTGGACATGACATTTATTTTGACATCCAATTAGATCAATTCATATGTAATGGTATATATATATATATAGTCAGAAAGGGGATAAAGACCTCTATTTGCCATCAGTGAACAGAAACAGTCTATCCTATTCTATTGGGTTCAGGGCAGGTTTTGTGATGTAGATTTTGAAGCCAAAAATAGGTGTGTCTCATAAAGGCAGAGTAAAGCTGCATTTACACAGCCCGATGTTTTAGCCGATTATCTAGAACGAGCATTATTATGAATGCTCCTTCCCGATAATCGGCCAGTGTAAAGGTGCTGCAGATCACCGATAAAAGAACTAAACACTCACCTCATTCCTGGGCAGCAGATTTTGCTGTATAAACAGTACTCTGCTGCCTAGGAACAATGATGTTGTATGAGTGATAGCAGCAGCCATCGCTCATCCTCATACTGTGGAGGTGATTGCAGCATGTAAATGCAGCGGTCATCTCCACTTAACGGGTAGCTGATTGTCAGGAAGGAACTCATCCTTCCTGACAATTGGCTGCTCCTCGCAGCGTCTAAATGCAGCTTAAGTGTAAAGGACAGATACTATCTCACCTCTTTTTTTTTAATTAACTCCTGGTTTTGGCTTCAAAAACCTGCATCAGAAACCCTGACTGTGTAAACCTGCCTAAGGAGATAAACATTTTTGTTGCTGCTCTATTTATTTCAAAGAGAATTACCTTGGTCTGTGTTCACAAAAAAACGTAGAAAAGGCTTGAAAAGTGTGCAGGGTCATATTGTAAAGATACTTATAGACTCATTTATCAAAGGCAAATGTTAAATAGGTGCAAATTAGCAGTACAAGTGTAAGGCAGTTCATGACTGGAATAAAAAAAGACGTTCAAACACAGAATTTCAAATGCACAAAAACTGGTTTTCCAGTGAAACTTATTTAGAAAAGACTGAAAATGGGATCAAAAATTGAGGCAATGCTCACCTTTGTTCTGACACTTGCCAGGTCTCATTGGCCACAGTGGAAATTTCCTGCATGTCAAGAGAGAATGAGGAAATAGGCAAGTGAGGACCTGGAACCAGACTGGGGGAAAGGGGGGAGAAATCAATCATGGTCAGTATGTCTTCTTTTATTATATAAAGCTGAGTGTATGTATGTGTGTATGTATGTCCGCTAAAGGAATCCGCAGCGTCGCAAGTACAATCACGAAATTTTACACACACGTACATCAGGTGTCCGGGAAGGTTTTAGAACGGGTCTCTGCTCTCCAGGACGTACCATTCCTGAGATATTCCCAAAACATGCATTAGCCAATAGAAGCCTGGTCACATGACCCTTATAAGCCAATTGAAGCTCACAGGCAGTTAGTCTCCACATACACCAGGTTTCCATAACAACCCAGCCAGTTCACTGCTGTAGGTCTGCTTTAAAAGAGCAGAGCGCTGTGGATGACACTGTTAAAGGGGTATTCCGGTTACCATAATTATAACTTATGTTTTAGATTAAAACATCATCAATCATTACCTAATATAATGTAAATGTCACATATTTACCGTTCAGTAGTAATAAAAGATGTTTTCTTCCACTGCTACCCACTCTGTTTCCTCATAAGTTACCATGGCATCGACCTGTAATTCAGGCCACCCTCAAAAGAAGGACTTAAAAGCCCCACCCCCCTGTGCTACTAAGTCACGCCCTTGACTCAGGCCACGCCCCTTCCACTCTGCATCCGACCAGGATTGAAAAAACGAAGGTAAAAATCAACTTCTGTCAGCTGCAGGGGAGGGGGGAGGAGGGTGACTTTCTCCCTGCAGCTCATGCTCACACTGCACAGTGCTGCTGTCTGAGAGTGAGCTGTTCAAAAGGACATCCCTGTTTCTGTCCAGGCCCTGCACTGGACGGAGGACAGGGAGTCTGAAAGCTGGACTGTCCAGCCTAAAACCGGACCTCTGGCCACCCTAAGGGTAGGCTGATGTTAGGGTGGCCAGACGTCCTGTTTTAGGCTGGACAGTGCCTGGACGGACGCAGGGATGTCCACCCTTTCAGTAGCTCACGCTCAGACAGCTTCTCCTCCGTGCCTTCACTGAGCCAGGGGGCCTCGCCTAAAGTGGACCGGGGTCGTGGCTTCACGTTTGGGGGCATGGTTGGTGAGGTCCGGCTTTTTGGGGTGAAGACAGTGGCCACCCTAGCTGCTGCGGAGGTCACAGTTAAAGGGAGGGTGCTGTGAATGTTACTGTTAAAGGGCAGGCTGCTGTGGAGGTCACCGTTAAAGAGGGGGGCACTGTAGAGGTATCTCGATATCTTTTAACGACACACACACACAAACATTAAATGAAATAGATGAAATATACCCGGGCGAAGCCGGGTCCTTCTGCTAGTGTATATATATATTTAGCTCAGTCTGAGCGCTTTCTTCCCTGGACAACCTTTTTAAGAGACTTATGTGCAATTCTCAACAACTACTCTCTCCATTTTCATGGAAAATACACCGTTATTAATAAAATTGCTAAATTAAAATGAAATTTCAAACAGATTGCACTATATTTGAGAATGACTGGTACCTTTCATGTACTTTCAAATGATACCCCTGGTTCCCCTGCAGACTATGAAATTTAGACAAAAAGATCCTGAAATCCATATTAGTCATAACATTGTCTGCTGAGAACTTCACTCAGACAAGTAACTCCACAAATGGAAGTGGAAAGGAAGTGAAGATTTATAGGGCCCTTCCTGTGGAACTTCCTCTTGTAGCCTACCACTTTCTGCAAAGATTGGCGGAAACATTGAGAAAACAAAGTTATATTCCTATACTTTATTATTTGGAAATAAGACTTACTAAGCTATATTAAACACATAAACAACTGTCCGGAGAGGAGTTGAAGAATTGTTTGTAAGCTACTAATGGAATCCCATCCCATGTGGATGGGATCAGGTGAGAGTATGGGGGTGACCATTCGTTCCTTTCTAGCAGATTACTTTATTAGACTATTTATAAACTGTACATGGTCTGTCTTATAGGGAATGTATAATCAGAAAATTACATTATTTAAATGGGTCATCCAGCTGGTCGGCAGGCAGTCCTGCATACTGCCCGATGATCAGCTGCACCGTCAACATTGTAGTGAACAGAACTCGTTACTGCAGTGCTGTGCTTACTGATGACTTCCTGATAATAGGTCATCACTTAAAGAAGGCGGGACAACCCCTTTAAGCCTAAAATTATTTTTTTTATTTAGTTTTTTTAAATATCTGTATAAAAACCTGAAATATTGTAGTTTTTACAATGGTCGCTGCAACATGCATAAAGGGCTGACGTTTCTTGTTTTCTGTACTCGCTTTTCAGCTTTGCTCTGTAAAATGGGACAGGGTCAGAGGCTAGATATTTAAAGGGGGCCTAAACCTTTGCTGTAACCACAATGGTGCAGCACTTCTGAGAGTGGTTTTCACATTTACGTTTCATCAGCTCTGTTCATTTTTTGCAGCACGTGGAGTACGGATCCTTAAAAAGTATATTGGATCTGTACTGCACATGCTGGAGAAGCCGAGCAGAGCTGATGAAACCGAAAGTGCAGAGCGCAAGAAGGGCTGATGGTTTCAGCAAAGTCCTCTTTAATGTCTATTCTATTGTATTACTGGAGGCTTGAATAAGGCAGGATAGTAGCACTATATATCTCTTTCAACCACACTGTGTATTTATATACACCCTGGTACACATACCGAGAAGTGTATATGTTTAAAGTGTACCTGAGTTTAAAAAAAAAAAAAATAAATAAATTACATAATGGCTGTGCTTCTATGTACAATGTATTTAATGTATTTTTCAGCCATATTATTCCCTGTTTCAGCTGCACAGCTAGATGCATTTCTCTCAGAAGCAGGCGGCATCTCCCATCTGTGAAATCTGCCAGCACTGTACTGCTGTGATTTCCTTTCTCTTACCTCCCACTATGTTTCTTTTCAGGTCTGAAGCTTAAAGCCTTCCAAAGCTGTGTAGAAGCAAATCTTTTATGAGGCTCAAGATCTCAGCTATCTCTGACACCCCCCATTTCCTTTGAACCGTCTTCTGTGTGGATGCAGACATATTTTTTAAATTAAAGGTGTTGGCCAGTTTTTGGTTACTGTTAAGCAAAGCGTTTGTGAGATGATTATATGACACTTACTGATATAGCCTTTGTTGAAGTTCAGCACAATTTTCTATATTTCATACGGTATGCCCCCTTGTTTCCCAGGTCTTTTGTCCATGGAGGCCCTGTCCATAAAATGGCATGAAAACTAGGAGGGTTACCTTATGAAAAATAGACAACGATGCAGTGTTTCAACAAAGGCTATATTAGTAAATGCCATACAGTCATCTTACAAACACATTGGTCAACAGTAACAGGAAGTTGCTAGTTACACCATTCTCTTTCTAATGAAATTGTGTGAAAGTACAGTGACTCTTTAAGCACCACTGTCACTGGAGACTATATACTGTGACTGTCTCCAACTAAGGCTACTTTCACACTAGCGTTTTTAAATTCCGGTATTGAGTTCCGTCAAAGGGGCTCAATACCGGAAAAAAACGCTTCAGTTTTGTCCCCATTCATTGTCAATGGGGACAAAACTGAACTGAAGACAACGGAATGCTCCTGAAAGCATTCCGTTCCGTCTTCAGACCGGAGAACAAACCGCAGCATGCTGCGGTTTGCTCTCCGGTCCAGGCATCCGCACCAAGACGGATCCGGAATGACCCCCAATGGAAGTCAATGGGGACGGATCCGTTTGGTGTGGACACACCAGTAATCCGGATCTGTCCTCCATTGATTTCCAATGGGGGGTCATTCCGGATCCGGCATACATACACACAGACTACATACAAACAAACATACAGACATACATACATACTCACATACTCCCGGGACGCCGGCAGCAGGTCTTCACGCGCCTCCTGCACGCTGCGATGACGTTTCCCCACTGCGCCCAGCAGAGGGCGCTGTGGGGAATCGTCATCACTGCGCGCAGGAGGCGCGTGAAGACGTTCTGCCGGCGTCCCGGGAGTATGTGAGTATGTATGTATGTCTGTATGTTTGTATGTATGTCTGTATGTTTGTTTGTATGTAGTCTGTGTGTTGTTTTAATGTGTGTCATGTGTGGGGCCGGAGCGCTGCTCCGGCTCCACACATGTATAGCGTTAGCACGGATCCGTCGGCACCCTTTAGGTGCCAGATCCGTGCTAACGCTAGTGTGAAAGTAGCCTAAAAAAGACATGAGGAAGAAGCATTGTGTTGTGATCCCTGATAATTAGATGTTCTTACCCAATTAGCAGCATTGGGAGCGTTTTCATTAACTGACTGACAGCTCTACCTCCCTCGTGTCCTTTCAGTTGGATATGGGTACAATAAACATACTCTCATGACAGCCTTTTAAATTCAAATAAATATCACACAAATGATGACAATGTGATCGTATTTATTACACACGTTCATGACAGTTTTAAATAAAACGTAGTAAAAAATAAGACTTATCACATGATTAAATAAAATAGAAATAAAAGGCTTCAGTGTTAACAATTGTTCTTCCTCATCGTTTGTACCATTCTGGAGCTTCTTTCTTTGTCTGCAATAATGAAAAACAGAGAATAGTAAACATGAAGCTGATTGTAGCTTGGTAGATGTAATTATATAACAAGCTTCCCTTTATGATAACTGCATCCTGTTTGCACTACTATGATCTTCTGACTTTACTTTCCATCATCTCTATTAGAAAACATTTCAGTTTCCAGAGAACTAGTTTCATACATGAGGCACTTTTGGAATCCGTAAACATTGGCATTGCCCAACAGTAGGTATAATATGAGAACTGACTTCTAAGATTCTGTAAGCCAGGCTGAATATTTTGTTTGGCTACATGTCCCAGGAATAAAGTGTTAGTAAGTTACATAATATTGCTCTCCTCAAAACATTTTGGAAATTCTCTGTACAGTGAACCGGATAGTGCATTTTAATAGAAAAGGTAATGAGGATGCTCACCAGATAGGTCTTTGGTATCTGATTGGCGGGGGTCCTGGGTGTTGGACCCCCACCAATCAGCTGTTTTAGAAGGTATCGGTGCTCCTGAGGTTGCCACAGCCTTCTCACAGCTTTCCCTAGACCAGTGATTTCCCATTCATTGGTCACATGGCCTAGGCGCAGCTCAGCCCCATTGAAGTGAATGGGGCTCAGCCGCTATACCAAGCATGCCGCTGTACATGGTAAGCTGAGATAAGGTCGCGTTGCTTTCAGACAGCTGATGAGCAAAGGTTGGACCCCCACTGATCAGATACTGATGACCTATAAATAGCATAGCTCATAAGTTAAAAAGTGTTGGAAAACCCCTTTTACCTAAAAACTAAATTATACTAAAGGAACACTACAGGTAAAACTGTACATAGGTTAGGGCCTGAGGGGACAGTGCATGTGTTTTGGAATCCCAGTATCACACTCACCCCTCAAGGGTTGCAATAAGCATAACAAAGGGTATATGTTTTTTTCGTTAAACACTGAGAATCAATGACTACATCACTTAGCAAGCTAATACAAAACAAATGATCAGATCATTGAAACCATATTAATATGTGGCCAAACATCCAGGTGCCTTTAGTAGAGAAGCACAAGAATCAGGCATTGATGAAACCAGATAGTTTGTCTGAATTTATAACGTTTGATTCCCTTTTTCAAGCCAATTGACCTTCATTCTTCTGGTCATAAGTACTCCAAAGAGACGGAAAAGGACAGTGCTTCAATAGAAAGTCCATAAAACAATATCTTCTTTATTTAACCCATCTTAAGATATATCCACACATGGATCCAAGGCATACAATGGATAACGTGTTTCAGCAAACTACCGTACTTCTAGACCTTATGAACGACTGTTGGATTTAGGTTGGGCCCATCTGGAATACTACAGAACCTGCACTCATTTATGGCCTGTCTGCTTCTTATGCAGCTGAAATCAATGCCTTGTGCCATTATCCTTTACCAAGCAATCACTGGACCATTAATGTCACTGCCATAAGGCACCATGGGCTTCTTTATGATACCCTAGAATATATCTCCATCTATTTCGAAGTTGATGACCTTCAGAAACTGACGCTGGATTAAGAAATGCAGGCACAGATGGTCACCAAGGGTAATATTTTTTGGCCCTTGGCCTGTTACATAGATCTCCTTGACATTGAACTAAAACATAAAAAATAGACTTATTGACTAGTGCACATTGACCTACTTATGTATTTGTATGCTAGTTTACACTTTCAGTGACTCAGCTCAACCCTTATAATTCTTTTCATTGATTCACGTTTTCACCGGAACACGTCCATGCTCTCCAGCCGCTCTCAGCTTAAATTAAATTGTCCAGTGACATTTATGGCAAGTAATTACTATTAGTCCAAATGCTCTTCACCTTAGAAAATGATTTACTTCCACTACGTCGGCTAGCATCCATCAGTACGTGAGACACTATGGGTAACTAACAGAAGATGAACATCGAGGACAAAATGAACATACTAAAGTGTCAGGCACAGTGGGTATAAAATCTTCAAATAAAGCCATAAAATACTGCAGATAAACAAAGAATTCTCAATCCACAACTTTATGGCCGTTATAAAGTGTCACATGTAACAAATGGCAGTTTACGATTAACTACAAGGAGCATTAAAGCAAAGATGAAACACTTACAAACACAGTTGGTTGAGGTATAAATATGTTCTCGTCCTGGCGGGCCTGAAATGCAGGTTCTGGTGATGAAGATTTTCCTTTAGTTGCCCGATTCCTCACATGGTCTTTACAGCGAAGTAAATCTTCCACTGGTCTCTTATTCTTAAGACCAAGTAAGACTTGCTTCATTTCAGCCAACTCCTGTAAAAAAAACAGGACAAAAAGTAGTTTGATAATTGGTTTACTAGAGCATTAACTGTCCTAGAGAATGGTACGGAAATATTATGATGAAGCATTCGTATATTAGTACAGTATTATTATCACCATTTCACCATAGGAGATTGCAAAGCCTCCAAAGCAGTTCTCTATATCGCTAGCTGAATACATGCTGTCAAAAAGATGGTTATGTCTATGTCCACCTTCATAACATGTTTTTGTATCAAAAACTGTTTTGCAACAGGTCTTAAAAATCTTAAAGTTTCATAATGTTTTTTTCTACAGTTCCTAGGCAGACCTGCACAGGTCCAAAGTTGAGCTGCCTACACACTTTAGATAGCAGTTGGTCAAATGCTCGTTCACCTGACTGCTATTACATATGCACGCGTAGCTCAGTTGACTGTGTCGGGACAAGAAAGAAAGCTGCTGCCAGACACCTCTTCCCTGAAAACAAAATTATTAGGCATGTTAAAATCACGTTGGGACACCAGCATACACATTAGATGGTCAGCCAAAATTGGCGTGTTGAGCCAAGATTAATATAATGTTTATAACCAGCTTAACAGGCAAAACAATATCTACCTTTGATATTGTTTCAATACCATGAATTCCTTTTAATGATTTTTATAATTCATGACAGTTGCTGTTAAATTAGAATTGGACAATTAATATGAATAATTGATGTTTTCTAGTAAATAAAAAAAAACCCACAAACAAATTGACTGAAAGACAAAGAATTACCAAGAATATCCAAAATAAAAAAAGAAGCAATTTTGAAAAGAGTCTTAAACATATTCTGCCGTTTTGTGGTATACATACCCTATTCACACATATGTGTCTTCACATGTGGTTACAACAACGAACAAAACCTGGTTCTGCAGTCATATATTAGTCTATCTGCCATCTAACCCCTATTGTACTATGCAAAGTTTATAAAAAAAAAAAAAAAAGGGTAGTAGATAAGGCTTCTTTCACATCAACATTATTAGCTTCGAGAGGCTGTTCCGGCAGATTGGGCACTGGTGCGTAAAACTCTCCCACTCCTGAGTTTTAGGTTTTCGTGCTAGGACCAAGGTAGTGGCCTAGTGGAAGCCCTGCAGCGAAGACCAGATCGAAGTATAGGGGTGGCCAGGATAATACCCTTAGGTCTAGTCCAAAGTCAAACCGGATGGTTGCTGCAGTGGTTCCACACCTACAACCCGTAACAAAAGTAAATGACAAAAGTAACTGAAATTTATTAAAACAATATTCAATGGTGGCACAACCCTTTTTTTAATTGCCACTGCCTCCACTGGTCCTGGTGAGCATGTGATCCCTGCGGATTTGATCATATGACCCCCCCATTTATATGTGAAGTCTTTCTCCTAACACAGTAACTAACAAGGGCATATGAATATGCTCATTCTTTAACACTGAATATGCTGCACCAAGGTGGAAGGTTACGCCAAGTCTGATCAAGGCACAATAGGTGGTGCACGGAACGAGTATATACCTACACAATGATGGAAAAACATTTTGCCTATTTTTTTCTAATGCATTTTTATCAGATTAAAAAAAAACACCCCACTTTTCACTAGAAACAGAGGCACTCTTCCCCAAGGGCTGAGCTTGGTATTGCAGCTCAGTCCCATTCCCGTAAAAAAAAAACAGTTTCTAACCTCATAAACCCTTTTAGTCATAGGGGTAGTAGTTTATAAAGGAACCCTGATGCATGGCAGTGTCTGGAATCAGAATCAAAGCCAGTCATTCCCTGAAAGATGTCTAATTGCATTACATTTCTACGGATCACCAAAACATGAATCTCTATTCCTCATCCCAACGTGCTGAGCAAGATGGAGAGTCAATAGCTTGCAATTTAACATTGACTATTTGCATAAGGAAGCCGTGTGCAGTGGCATGTTCAAACATCTCAACTGCACAGCAGCTGTTTGAGGAGACTGCATAGCGGATGCCAACATGCTGCTTCGAGTTGTAAACTCCACAGACATGTTGCCAGGGGGATGCATAGACTGAATTGCTTGATGAAAATAGCTCAGACAACTCTATCGGTATCTACATGCTCCATCATTAGAGATAAAATCAGGCTGTGTTTTGGCATTAACAAGTGGTCTGTGTACTCGTGTCACAGGATCTAAGGCAAGAAAACAACACCAATAATCAAAAGATTACTGTTCAATGTAGAGAGGGACTGTCAGGCCTCTTCTTGAAAGATTTGTATTAGTACATATGTAGGAGATCAGCAAACTGCATTTTTCTTAATTCACACAGAAGTAACGTAAGCAATTTCCTTGTATCTTTCGCATGAGCAACAATGGGTGAACTTCCTCACTTTAGATGCAGGTTTCCCTTAAGGGATTCCAGAGTGATGATGAGTTGACGTGAAGTGTTGAGATACTGACAATGACTTCAGTTTCTGTACATGGGAAACTATTTGCATTTGATTACACATGTGATCGTTACACACAACTCAACATGACACTACCGCAAGCCAGGCAAGAACTACTAATCAGTGAGAAAGAACATCTTGATTCTATTCACACATATCTGTGCAAATAATAAAATGCCCAAAAGGCTCGGGATCAGGCACCCCATTCACCTACTCATGACCCATGTGGTCAACTACATGCTGTCCCAAACCAACAGGGAATTGGCACACAATTTGCAATATGCAATAAACATTTTTAGAAATGTATTTGATAAATTATCTGTGACTTACTTGGGAAATCCAAAAGAGATCACTTCACAGATTGTAGTTAAAGTAAGAGATTTATTCCAAAAAATAGCGTTAAAGGAGTTTTCTCATCTCAGACAATTGGGGCATATTGCTCAGATATGCCACCATTGTCTGATAGGTGTGGGTCCCACCTATGGGACCCGCACCTACACCACTAACGGAGCCCCGAAAGTTATGGAGGGCGCACTGTGCATGCACAGCCGTCCTCCATTTATTTCTATGGGACTGCCGACAATAGCCAAGCTCTGGCTCGGCTATTTCCGTCGGCCCCATAGAAATGAATGGGAAGAGCGCTTGGTGGCCGGACCCAGGGAAACCCAAGGTCCTCCGGCCACCACCTTTAAAGCACCGTTCTCAGTATAGGTGCGGGTCCCAGAGCGCGATATGCCCCCATTGTCTCAGATGGGAATTCTCCTTTAAGGCCCGTTCACACTGCCCAATGTTTGGGAAGATTATTGCTAATGGGCACTCGAACAGACGCTTATTAGGCTCATTTCACATTTTCGTTCTTCTGCTCCATTATAGGAGCAAAAGAACGAAAGTAACAGAAGTACCGTATTCAGCACTTAACTGAAGCGAACGAAGCCTATGGACCACATTGACTATAATGGGATCTTTTAGGTTTCTGTTCAGGAGAAGGTTTTTGTAAGTAAGACAAAAGTCCTTCATGCATTAGTCAATAGGGTCCGTAGGATCTGTTCGTTTCAGTTAAGTGCCAAATCCAGAGCTTCAGTTATTTTCGTTCTTCTGCTCCTATTTTCCTCCTCTAAAACCTAGGTGTTTCTTATGATCAGGTTCATTTTTTAAAGCGAAAAATACAGTACTTCAGAACACTGAGCTGCTTCAACCTCCTAACAGCTCTGCTTGTCAGGGCTTATGACCCTGAACACAGCTCATAAGAACTTCAGGTGAACCTCTGTAGGAATGGAGTTCATAAGGAGATAGCTGAAGTAAAGAGAGGATGGACAGGACAGACTGTGGTAATTTGGGGATGTGATAATGTAGCTGACTTCATACTGTGGGCATTAGCCACACCCCAACCGGCCATCCTCTCTGTACTTCAGCTGCCTCCATTCCTACAGAGATTCAGCTGAAGAACTTATCAGCTGTATTCAGGATCATAATCCCTGACAAGTAGAGCAGAGAGGAGGATGAGGCAGCTCTTTACCTCAGTGTTGTGAAGTAACTTGTGTGATGAGGACAGGTTGTGTGTGTACTAATAGGACAGCAGCCATTTTATTTCCCCCGATGATTGCTCCTTAGACAAAATGAGTCATTATAACTAATGAAAGGTATTTGGGAATATATTTATAATAAAGTAATATTTTAGTATTTTCAGTAATTTTATTTTATTAATTCCAGGAGAACCCATTTAAGATGGCCATACATATTAGTTTAATACTTCTGTCCGACAGTCGGAAGAAAGATCTTTTTTTTCAAAGAAAAATAGCTTGTGAATGAAAGATCTTTCTTTGAAAGAATGTTCCTAGAAAGATATTTCATCCATCCCCCATTTCAATGAATAATTTTGTACAAAATGTATTTGCCAAGAGTCTCTAACTTATTATACAAGCATAGCATGAGCTTTGGAATACTATATCACTATAGCATTTTGTGCTTTATCTGGTAGCGGTGTGCGGCTGCAATTTATGTATTTTCCTTTGACATGTATTCAGGATTATAATCCCTGACAAGTAGAGCAGAGAGGAGGATGAGGCAGCTCTTTACCTCAGTGTTGTGAAGTAACTTGTGTGATGAGGACAGGTTGTGTGTGTACTAATAGGACAGCAGCCATTTTATTTCCCCCGATGATTGCTCCTTAGACAAAATGAGTCATTATAACTAATGAAAGGTATTTGGGAATATATTTATAATAAAGTAATATTTTAGTATTTTCAGTAATTTTATTTTATTAATTCCAGGAGAACCCATTTAAGATGGCCATACATATTAGTTTAATACTTCTGTCCGACAGTCGGACGAAAGATCTTTTTTTTCAAAGAAAAATAGCTTGTGAATGAAAGATCTTTCTTTGAAAGAATGTTCCTAGAAAGATATTTCATCCATCCCCCATTTCAATGAACATGTATGCCCAGTTTGAACAACTATACCAGCCAATATGGACTAAAATGTGCATTTCCATGTCTGCGAAACAAACGTTAACCAGATTGTTTGTTCAACTGATCAACCAATTTCTAATAATGATTCTAATATCTAATGGGTATGGCCAGCTTTACAATGGGTTGTCAAGTTTTCTTGAAACACAGCACCATGCTAACTATCAAAGAGAAGGAAACTGATGGACAAGTACTTCTGGAAACTTAATGGAAAATGTTGCAATGCTTATCGTTTTCTAAACTTGACACAATCACAATGGATAAAATAGCACATTTTAAAGATCGGGTAAAGGTTCACAAGCTGAAAAACGACATAATAAGACCAGGAAGTATACCACTGAATAATGCAGAACCATTTTCTAGCGAGTAGCCCCTTATCTTTACAATGTGTATGCACTGGACATGTTATCATATTCCCACAAAGCACAAATCCCACACTGCCTTGGGCAATATAACATATACTTTAGACTCTTAAAAGTGCTGAGGCATGTCAAACTGCAATGACAAATTTTAGCTTTATGATATGTCTGTATATACCTGCTTCCCTGCTATCGCTGTTACACATCATATTGAGGTGGGCTAGAGCAGCTAATATAGAAATATACATGTAAAAAAAAGTGTTATACGCCGAGTGTATGTTTAATTATGAAATAAATGTACTCAAATGTATTCTTTGGCTTATCCATTGACTTTGACAGGCCAAATGTAGTCCAAAAGTGTCCTTTATGTTAGTATAATCTACTACTCTAGTCTGTCCTCCAAAAAAACAGTATGCATGACATAACTTTATTTAATTTATACCAAAGTGAATGGGTTACGCATGCAGATGTAACAATTTATAGCTGCTTATGTTAAAATGGTACATTTTTAATTCCTCATTAAAACAGGTGTTAATACCCCATGACTTTACTGAAACAAAGGGTTCACTTATAAATAGGTGCTAAACAGAAGGCACAATGACATTCTTTTCTCTATGTTTTTAGAGTATACAATAAGGTGTTTGTCTGGGCCTTGAAAAGAAACTGTGGATGGCCAGACATGGTGCGTCTCCATCCAGCTGCTTCCAGAACAGTATGCACCTGACCACAAATGAGATGCGCAGCCTCCGTGCATGGCACTGCTTCCATCAATCAGTGGCCTCAGCAGTGATGTGTGCAGGCACGGCACATGACAGCGGAGGCCACTTACGGACCAGCAGCAGTGACATGCAGGGAGTCCATACAACACACTTCTGGCCAGACAGGGACCAAAAGTGTTGAGGATAGAGATACGTTGCAGGAGTCAGGATGACCAGAACAGGTGAGTATTTTTTTTTTCTCCTTTAACTAATACACGATGCCCGGCCAACCCCAATATTTTTTCAGGGCCTAGACAATTCCTTTAAATGTATAAGTCAAAGATAGGTCCAAGATGTGATGTGAATAGGATTTTAAAACATTTTGTCATAGGGAAAGGTTTTTAACAAATACTATTTCATGTTGCTTGTAAATCACCAACATCACAACTGTACAGAAATTTTTATTAAGTTTTATCTCCACTTCGGGCTTTGGCTGGAAATCCTGAAGACAGATCTGCCCTAAAGCCTTGTCCAAAAAACTTGTCTGGCTTTGTCTGTAGCCTTAACTCCTTAGGGACAGCGATTTGGGGGGTTTACAGGGCGAATGATATTCCAAATGGTGCAATCTCCAGGTCTGCACAAAAAAAAAAAAATGCCAAGGTACCAAGACCTAAAGTCCTCCTAGAGGCAAAGTCTAATAGGATGTTTTTCAGTTGCAGATGTAAGATGTCCTAGGACTTAAATTCTAAATAAAAAACACAATATCTCCTGTTTTTGCAAAGAAATTTATTTGAATAAAAAATAAAAACAAAAATATATTGGTATCTGCATATGTGACAACCCATAAAAAATCATCACTTTTTTTCCCCTTATATGGTGAATAGCTATGAGCGAACGTGCTCGTAACGAGCACTGTACCGCTCGGCTCCCCTGCGCTCGCATGGGCGCAGGCAGCCGCTTCCGTCCTCCTCACCCGACGGAAGCGGCTGCCTGCGCCCATGCGAGCGCAGGGGAGCCGAGTGGTACAGTGCTCGTTACGAGCACGTTCGCTCATCTCTAATGGTGAACCCTTAAAAAAAAAAAAAAAAAAAAAAAAAAACAAGCCCTCATACACCTCTGTGGATAGAAATGTAAAAATGTTGTGGGTCTTTGAATGCAGCAAACACAAAAACAAATGATTTTCAAAAATAGAGGGTAGATTTACTATTGGAAATGCACTACAATTCTGACAAGGCAGCAATAAGGAGTGTAGCTTAGGGACAGAGGGGACATGGCTTTATATGTGCCAAAATTCATGCACCAGATTCAGGCACAAAGGTGGCAAAATGTAGACTTAGGCTACTTTCACACTAGCGTTTTTAAATTCCGGTATTGAGTTCCGTCATAGGGGCTCAATACCGGAAAAAAACGCTTCAGTTTTGTCCCCATTCATTGTCAATGGGGACAAAACTGAACTGAAGACAACGGAATGCTCCTGAAAGCATTCCGTTCCGTCTTCAGACCGGAGAACAAACCGCAGCATGCTGCCGTTTTCTCTCTGGTCCAGGCATCCGCACCAAGACGGATCCGGAATGACCCCCAATGCAAGTCAATGGGGACGGATCCGTTTGGTGTGACACACCAGTAATCCGGATCTGTCCTCCATTGACTTGCAATGGGGGGTCATTCCGGATCCGGCTACACAGAAATACATACAGACATACATACAAATACATACATACATATTTAGGCCCTTAGATACCATGGCCCCTAGAGACTGTGGCTTTTAAGTGGTGAGACAGAGAGGAACACACCCTCTGTCGCCTCATTGGACCCCTCGTGAAGTGATCACAGGGTGCTGATGGGTTGTCATTGTAGTCGTGAGGCCTAAGGCTACTTTCACACTAGCGGCAGCACGGATCCGGCACCTAAAGGGTGCCGACGGATCCGTACTGCCGCTGATACATGTGTGGAGCCGGAGCAGCTTCACGCGCAGAGGGCGCTGTGGGGAATCGTCATCACTGCGCGCAGGAGGCGCGTGAAGACGTTCTGCTGGCGTCCCTGGCTGGAGTATGTAAGTATGTATGTGTATGTATATGTATGTCTGTATGTATTTCTGTCCCAATGTCTGTGTCAACATGTGTGGGGCCGGAGCGCTGCTCCGGCTCCACACATGTATCAGCGTTAGCACGGATCCGTTGGCACCCTTTAGGTGCCGGATCCGTGCTGCCGCTAGTGTGAAAGAGGCCTTAAACAGTCAATGGTGCATCAAAATTATCATTCAGTACCAGCCACTGTGGTACTGTAAACCTGGCACATTTGTAGTGTCTACAATTTGCACGTAGTATTGTATTTTTATTGTGAAAAAAATAAAATAAATACATAATAACATATAGGGGTCATTTATGATCCAGAAATACGTTGTGCCGCCATCTGTGACTTTTCAGGCCCATCTCATTCATAATTTTCTACGCCTGTTTTAGGCTTAGAAAATGGTCTAAATGTAAGCCAGCTGTCTTACATTTAGACTGGCGCTGGATGCGCTGAAGTTATGTAGAGGCCTGCGACTTTTCATAACTTCTGTAGATCCACCGCCAGATATAGGGGTTATTAAAACAGACGTATAAAATACCTGTCTTAATAAATGACCCCCTTAATACACATGCAAGCTTGGCCTAAACAGGCATGTGACCTGAGCAGGGAAGAAAGCCTCTGTCAAACACCACTGGTGGTCGCTCATTTCCCCGAGAATGAAAGGATTAGGATAGACCATCAATATATGATCAGCAGAGGTCCAATAGCGCTGTCTATTGTGCAGTGGACAGAGCTCGTTACTGCAGTTTTGCTCCTACTAAAGTGAACTAACCCAAAATAGCTGATCCGCCGGTTGGGGACTGGGTGGCGGTGGCGTCAGATACTGATGGGCATATTAAAATTCTGTAAAGCCCTCTGATTTTAGAGTGCGGGAGGAAGCCCACACAAACACAACATTACAAATGCAAAGTTCTAGATGTTCTAGGAAAAAGTTTAAAGCCGATTTAATGAGTTCATTTTGTCTACATAAAGCTGGAGAAGCAGAGTTTCGACTTTAATAAGCTCCCTATAAAGCATTTACTACCTTATTTCCTACCCTCACGTTGCCCGTTTACTCACATTTCCTATGTACATTGGATTTGTATCAGAAAGAGAATACTTCAGTAGACCATGCCATCAGCCATTACAAGATTACCTCCCTAAGTTTGTTAGTGTACTTAAAATGTTCCTTTATTCTGAAATAATAGCTGCGAGGATTCCCAAAGCTTGGTTAATACATTATATCCTTATCAGTGTTTACATCAAGAAGCACTCCTGTGTAGAATGGCTTCAGAGTTTACACAGCTGCAACTCTATAAAATGGCATTTAACTCCCTGATACGCTGCCAACCTGGCCTATATGACTTCATATAGCGCAATGCTTTCAAACCCTGACCACCTATTGAGGGCAACTCTTCTCGCTGGAGCTAAAGCACCAGCATACCACTTAAATCCACAATCTAAACAATCGACTAAAAGAGTTTCAAACCATTTCATTAAAGTGGCAAAATACATTTTTCTTGCTAATGCCCTATCTGTAATAGGCTTTCATAAATAGCAATCATGGCTGTCACGAGACCAAAGGCATTTAGAAGTAGGCAAATACTTCAGCTAGAAACTCCTCCATGCCTGTTCACAATAATCATCTTTATATTGCACCAGCGTATCCCACACCATAATGTTCTTATTATTAGTAAAACCGCAATGAAATCTTTTACACCAAGATAATAACCATACAGACTGGATGTTATACAAACTACGACTACAGCCTATTTTAGCGTCGCTTTGTGTAATATATGAAATAAGTTTTATAGTTTTAATTAAATGAAGCTTGATCGTTGTGTAATAAAACATGATGCAACTTTCTAATATTCCCAATTTACTGTTTACATCCACAGGCTGGAAACCTATTTAAGCCCGTCACACACATTGATGCAGGCTGAACCCGTCGATTTCCATGGGACAAACCCACCATCTAAGGCTACTTTCACACTAGCGTTTTCTTTTTTCGGTATTGAGTTCCGTCATAGGGGCTCAATACAGGAAAAAAACGTTTCCGTTTTGTCCCCATTCATTGTCAATGGGGACAAAACTGAACTGAAGAGAACGGAATGCTCCTAAAAGCATTCCGTTTCGTCTTGAGAACGGAGAGCAAACCACAACATTCTGCAGTTTGCTCTCCGTCCTGGGCATCCGCACCAATGCATGACCCCCAATGCAAGTCAATGGGGACGGATCCGTTTAGTGTGACACACTCAGTAAACGGATCCGTCCTCCATTGACTTTCAATGGAGTTCATGACGGATCCGTAAACAGCACACCACACATGACAGACACATACACACAGACATATACACATACACACTTACATGCTCCCAGCAGCTCCGCACATCACAGGAGGAGGAGGACTGCGCACACATAGGAAGATTCTCCCTCCAGCAGAGGGCGCTGTGGGGAATCTTCCTATGTGCGCGCCGTCCTCCTCCTCCGGAGCTGCTGGGAGCATGTAAGTATGTCTGTGTGTATGTCTATGTGTATGTGACATGTGTGGGGCCGGAGCGCTGCTCCGGCTCCTCACGTGTACTTGTGGCAGCACGGATCCGGTGGCACCCTTCACCCGCCGAATCCGTGCTGCCGCTAATGTGAAAGTGGCCTAATGTGTATGGGGCCTCCCTAACTGCAGATGTCTGGGGAGATAAGGTATGGGCAGTTTGATTTCAACTGGTCGATCCTTTAGTTCTCAGGGATTTTTCTCTTTTCAGGACACATGCACACTTGGCTATGTGTTAGGAGAGACACTTGAAAAGAAGGCTTGGGCTGTCAAATGTCAACATGCACAATCCTTTTATTCCCAGGTGAAATAAGCAGATGCCAGAGGTGTCTGGCAGCATGTAAAGGTGGATTTGGATGAACCAATAATCGTCCAGATCTGGTCGTCTAAATGTGCTGCTGATTACCCAATAAATGACCAAAACGCTCATTCATAGGTTCATCCTGTCATTCGTGCACCAATCATCATTTCTGGACAGCAGATCGTGCTGTCTAAATAGCGATCTTCCGCCCAGAAACAATGATTCTGTATGAGGACGAGGGATCACAATAGCGATCCCTTGTCCTCATACTATGAAGGAGATCACTGCATGTAAATGCACAGTCACCTCCACTGAACGAGCAGCTGATTCAGAGGGAACGCTTCCTTCCCTTCAATCAGCCGCTCCATTGGTCCTTCTAAACCCGCTTTTACTCCCATCCGCGGACAGCTATCTAAGGTGCAAACGCTACCCACTTACTTTACAAAGCTGTCGCCAGCCCATACACATGAATAAAGAAGGGGTGTAAGCTTCTGCAAACATCACTTCCACTGGCTTATCTCCCTGAGGACTGGGCATGTTGAAATCCAACAGACCAATCCCTTCTTTTCCCCAGTGAATGTCAGCTGATTCTGTTATAATTGTGGGTTCGGCCGACATGGTCGAGTGTGTATATTAATGATGAGTGAAGCGTAACCTGTTGTCAGACACTTTAGTCAATGGCTTATTTCCTATTCCATTTAGTTTCAAGTTTATTGTATATGCCCGGCTTATGGCTTCCTGCACACGTTGTGGATTATGCTTGTTTTTTTCCGCGCGGATTTTCATGTGGAAACAAGCAGCCGTAACACAGTACCAGTAAAGTGTATGAGATTAGACAAATCTCATGTTCAATCTGCTTTTTTCTTCTGTGCAGATTTTTAAATACACAGCATCTTAAGTTTCTGTGAATTTCTTTCATCATTTGCATCTGCAGTAAAACCACATCAAATCTGCACCAAAAAACGCAAATAACACATGCTGTTTTCCAGAACTATCCTTAGGATAAGTCACCAATATCTGTTTGGCAAGGGTCTGACCCCCGGCACCCCCCTATCATCTGACAGTGGACAGAGCTGTGTAGTTCTGGTTCATATTTCCAGCCTTAAGTTAATGAAAAATAGCGGATAGTGGGGGTGCCGGAAGTCAATCCACACTGATCAGATATTGCTGATATGGATAGGCTAATCGATATCAATGTCCTCTTTAATGTAATTTTTCATTTGAGTATTTTTAAATTTTTGACTTTATATAGCTGGATCCAGTCTACACAAACTGTTTGTAGAAAACTATTAGACAGACACACAGTTATCATGGTTCTGTCCCAGTTAAGTTTTTCTTATCCTTGACAATTTATGCCACAACTTGAGCCACAAAAATATTCTACTGAATACTTATGTAATTGCATTTAATAAAAAATTTGTATAACCACTAAGTATTCAATAAAATGTGTCTATATAGTGCCACCTGCTTTTCGTCTTTTCCTTTTTTTCTTGACAACCTCACTGAGGTGGACGTATGCGCTCAGTTTAGATCTTCAACTGTCACCAGCCATATATTCTGTTAGAAGTTGTGGCAGTTACTGGGAAAGAGCTACAGTAAAAAGGACAAACCCCCTGAGAAAGGACATGGCCTCTGGATTCATGTGAGGTACACGGCTGGTTCTAGCTTTGTTAGTAAGAGATTGTCATGTCCTATATGATGTCTAATTTTCATTTTTTTATACCAGTCATGGCATAGACCCTTTAAGTCTACCCAATAATAGGAAAATGGAAATCTGAGAGACCATGACAGGTCTATGGAACCATTAGAATTGATTACAAATTCATCATATTCTTTATGGATCCTTTAAAAACACAAGTCAGTGACAGAAGCCATCACATTTTTGTGCTGATGAATAACACTTCTGCATGTCCACCATAGACATGCATGCTTGGCCGAGCTTGCTTATTTCAATAAAAAAGGCAAATAAGCCAATGTTTCCCCAGCAGGAACAATAGATCTCTTTTCTCTAAAATCTGGCTTAGATGGGGGGGTTGAGAAATCAGTGGGCTTGGAATACTTTTATATGTAAGGACAGCTGTAGTGTCTGATGAGCGGACATGCATGGATATCTCCGTCTAAGACAGAACCTGTTTACATCCCTGAGGCGACCAGGGTGAAGAAATGGTGCAGAGACAGAACAGAACGCAATGTACATTAGTACTTTATTTCAACTCTTATCTTCTTCTGATGTTTGCCTATTAAACTTTAATTACTAGATCCTGGAAAACCTTGTAACTTAGGGGAAAATATATGCATACTGACAATGTTGCCTGTGAGTGGAAATATCTAATGTATTGTAGAAAGCTCATTAAATCTTTTGTGTAAATCTTGAAGTCAGCTTTTGTAATACAGATAACCTATCCTCGAGGACTGGTCATCAATATCAACTGCCAGCACCCCTGCCAACCAGCTGTTTGAAGAGAAGGCAGTGCTTGTATGAGTGCTGTTTTCTCTTCACTATTTACCTGCTCGCCATCATCAAAGCAGTGGCGAGCAAGTGTAATTACAACTGCTCCGTCCCCATTCACATTGATTGATGTGACTAGGACACAGCCGTCTCATTGAAGTGAATGGGATGGTTGAGCTGTAATTATACTGCTTGGCACTGCTATATCAACGGCGAGCAGGTAAACAGTGAAGAGAAGGCAGCGCTCGTACGAGCTGTGCACTCTCTTCATACAGCTGATGCTGGCAGTCCAAAAGGTCATCAATATTACAAAAGTGGACATCCCTTTTAATGGTGAGCTAATGAGCCAAGTGTATTAGTACCAGATAGTCCCACTTGGCTTGTTAATACCAGAGAAACCATTTAATGCAATTCCCATTCCCCATGTAAAACACTGGGATCAATATTATAGCAGCTATAGTGTAATAATTCATCTATAAGCTTCATAAAAGAACTCTATAGCTTCTCTATTAAAAACTTTAAGAAACCACAGACACTACATATGTAGTTTATTATATAAAATAGGATAAATAACTAATATTTCGTATAATGGCTGTGCCTAGTCAGATGACACTGACATCTGTCTATTCAGAAGAATAATTTCCATTCCACTTTTAGCACGCTGACTGCATCACACACATTGCATCATTTCACCAATGCCAAGTCTGTTCTGGACTCCCTTCCCTTGTGGAAGGAGCGATTTCCTTTTCCCCTACTCATACTGTCTGGCCAAAGAGCACGTTCCCAAATAGTTCACACTCCTGTATGTGGTTCATCTTATTTTTGCCTACACGTTATCTAATTACCCCTTACATTATCTGCGATCACTGCATTCACTTTTCTATTCTCTATCCATGCGTATTACTGATTATTTTTCTCACTCTTCTGCAAATCCCTATGTGACCCCATCATGTATAGCTTTTGGCTACATTCTACAGACAGCCATGCCTAATGAGTAATGACGTGCAGTCTAGCAAATCAAGTTGCACAAGCCAAATTTAGATTTATTTTTTGCAAACTCTGTCATTGTACACACCTTGTATATCACAGAATATCAGAACCTCAAAGTCAATACTGTACTTTCAAATATATGAACGGCTATGGGAACCTTTTTAAAATTTGTCATTTCAAATACTAAAAGGAATTATATGCAGAATGATAACACTGTAGGCCCCGATGTATTAACACACATTTGGTTATTTCAAATCAACCTCATTAAAGGGGTCGTTCACCTTTATGATGGTTTTTACAGACACCAACAATGTGGCCAGACCTGAACTTACCTGATCCTCACCTCTGGGTTCTGGCTCCATCGCTGCCCCGCTGGGTCTAGACTCAGTGATGTGCCACATGAGTGACGTTATAATGAATGGGGGTCTGGCGGTGCCTGGCTATGACGTATACGGTAAGTCCAGGAGTCTGCTCCTCTACCGTAACAGATTAACCTAACGCAGAGGTAAACCTACTTTAACAGTGTTTTTCCAGAATGCTTCTGTTTGGATCTACTGATGTCATCATGTCCATGACTTCTGTGATATTAACTATTTGGCTTGTGTTGCACTCTCTATTTTCTTTTCAATTTTCCTAGTAATAATTGCTTTTCCAGTGAATTTGGGCAAAAAAACAACAGTTTCAACTACACATTTATGCTTCAAAAGGAAAGTTAAAATGGTCTCTGGACAAGGACTAAACCCTCAATTTTACCTAGAGGGGAACCAAACTCCACAACATTTGTAACCTTTGCCTGACTTGGGAAATAGCATTATTTTTTACACTCTCTCTCTCTTCTGGATCTTAGTAATATCTAGCAGATAGCATATTTTGTTTACAAATGTTCTTCCTATCCATCTTTAACCCCTTAAGGACAAAGCTACTTTTACACTTAAAGCCGAAGCCACATTTTTTAAATCTGCCATGTGTCACTTTATTAATTCATAACTTTGAGATTCTTTCACCGATTCGACTGATTCCAAGATTGTTTTTTTCGTGACATATTCTACTTTATTTTAGTAATAGCTTTGGGTTGACATTTGCAGTGTTTCCTTGTTGGAAATTCCACAATTTCGTGAAAAATTGGAAAAAATAGCATTTTTCTAAGTTTGAAATTCTCTGCTTCTAAGGAAGATAGTGATACCACATAAATTAGATATATATTCATATTAGCAATATGTCTTCTTTATGTAGAGAAAAAAAATTCTGTACTTTTATGTTTTCAAGGCATTACAGGGCTTCAAAGTTTAGTAGCAATTTTCTAAATTTTGACCAAAATTTCAAAATCTGTTTTTTTGAGGGACCAGCCCAGTTTTGACATGGATTTATGGGGCCTGCATGTTATAAAACCCCATAAATCACTCCATTTTAAAACTTCACCCCTGAAAGTACTCAGAACAAGATTTTTTAAGTTTATTAACCCTATAGTTGGTTCACAGGAATAACCCATAAATAGCCTGTAAAAATGAATAATCTGATTTTTTACACTTATATGTTGTTGTAGCCCCAAATTCTTCATTTTCACAAGGGATATAAGAAAAATCCTACAATATTTGTTAAGCAATTTCTCCTGAGTACGGGACTTCACTGAAGTTGGTGGTGTCAATGTGGATCCCTGCGGTGGAACAAAATTCCACAACTGGTGGGGCGTAGGAATCCATTGACAACCAAGTGGTGCCACTGGTGCTAGCGTCTTGTCTGAGTCTCCTCATCATTGTCGCTAGTGGACGAGGGCAATAAAAATTCCTCCATCTCACTAGCGCTGTCTGTATCTGAGCAAAGCATAGCATATGCTTCCTCAGCGGACTACAGACGCTCAGACATTATTTTTAGAAAGTTAACTTTTCTCAAAATATATAATTTATTTTTTTATAAACACAAACCCTATAAACCTACACTACAACTTAACAACGGTCCCTAACGCTAGCCCTATCTAACTAATACTAATTGCCCCCCTAACACCCTAAGCCTAACATTTTAAACTAATCCCCTCTACCATTTTTTATTAACTTTATATATATATATATATTTTTTTTTTATAAAAAAAAACGGGGGGATGGGACGGTAAAAATGGGGTACTGGGGAACTAGGCAGACACAGCTCAGTTCTTCTTATCACTACTGAGCTGTGCTGCTATTGCTGGATCCGGCTGGGGTGCTGCTGCTGGATCCTGGGGTGCTCATGGAGGTATGGGGGGAGAGATGGGGTGTCTTGATGTGGGGATCCCTGACAAAGCAGACACAGCTCAGCTTTTCACCACTGAGCTGTGCTGCTACTGGATCCTGAGGGGGGGGGGGGGGGTTGGAGGACACAGATGGGGGATATGGACTATATGAAGGGGGTGCTCTTGAGGGATGAGGGGGGATCTGGACACTGGGGGGGTCTGGGATTAAGCAGTCACAGCTCAGCTCACAATCGCTGAGCTGTGCTGCTTACTGACAGGGGATCACACTACAGTGAGGATGGGAGGAGGACTGTGGGGTGGGCTGGGGTGTATTGGGGCGTGATGGGGGGCTCTGGGGTCTTCTTTTCTTCACTGCCTGCCTCTGATTTTTACACAGTAATGCTCCGATCTCTCTCAGGAACACTCTGAGGAGATTGGAGCTGTTTCTGTGTACTATAACCGGCATTATAGTACACAGAAGCTGTGATTGGTCTGTCATATTTGACAGACCAATCGCTGACGTGGGGACCACCGATTGGTCCCATTGTCAGCTTCCTGTGACGCTCGGCTGTCTACGACAGCCGCCGCCACAGGTATGTCACAGTCACAGTTAGCACTGTGAATGTTACAGTCTATGACGGCTTATCCCGTCATGGGGCGGCAAGCGGCCCCCCCGCCCATGACGGGATAAGCCATCATCGGGCGGGAAGGGGTTAATGGACCAGCAGGATCTAGTTAGTTAAAGGGGTAATCCCACAAAAAAGTATTACTATACAGTGAATATGGCATTCCAAATGAATCATTGCTGCAATACACATGCAATAAAAAATATTGGTACTTTATGTACATTACATTTTCCTCTTGGGTAACATGCCTGCTGGATATCATTCTGGTCCACCTTCCATTGCATTCAGAGGTGGCCTAACTTGCTCAGTAGCTTCCCTGCTCCTCTTCCTCTCTCCTCAGTGCTGATGTGATTTCATAGTGCAGCAGGTGAAACTGGTCCAAACAACTTTCATTAATTCATTGATTTCTGTTTCTAAATTCACGAAAATACAGTATATAGCTCTCTACAGACCGTGGGGAAGAAAATTGTGGGGACATTACATATCATATGTATCTCTGGGGCAATGTGTGAGGAACTATTTTCTACACAGGGGAGGAACAAGAGCTAACTACCATGTATTCTGGGAGATGCAGGTGTTGATAAGCTGCTGTCCACAAAGTCCTTCATATGTGGGACTGTTAAAATGAGTTTTAAACTAGTTGGTAACCCCTTTAAGATAGCAGCCCAAAAACATACCAGGACTCCCAACAAGATGTTACCTTCAGAATTTTGTAAGTGTAATCTTAAATGGAATGTGTCATCAAAAAATTAGCTATGGTATGAATCCCATTTTATGTGACATTTATTTTTAGAAATTTTTTAGGATTTTGATTTTTTATGTCAATAGATTTAAAAAAAAAAAAATCTTAAAATAGTGCAGTGTTTGCAACAGCCACTAGGCCTAATAATACGCTGAGACTTCCAGTTCCTTTTTCAGAGGCCATCTCATCTCATCATTATCATCAAAGGCAGGAGTACAGATTACACATTTGTAGAGATAAAACAGGATCGACCATTCAAAATAAGTGATGGTCACAGCTTATCTTCCGCCCCCTTCCCCATACAGAAAACTCTCTCATAAAAGTCTATTGTGTCTATGGTCCTGCTGTAAAGCATATCTATAAACAGGAAGGTTTGACATATTATTAGGTCTAGTGGCCACTGTGAAAACTGCACAATTTCCTTTTTTTTTTAAATCACAAAACAAAATCTACAAAAATGTTTTAACACAAATTAAACAACAGGCGATTTTCTAATGACACACTTAAAGGGACATTTAACTTTCCATCTCTATTTAAGTACAGTACAGTAAATGGGTATTTATTGATGCCCAGCAGCAGACATGGCCGAAGAGAGAAGGTATAAACGTATTACTAATTAGGACTAGTGACAGGAAATCCAGAAAAATGTCTGCCTCCATGATCATTACTTTATGGCAAATATCTCCAGTTCTAAAAAGCACCTGCAACATTTATATAAACATGCGGACATGATAGTAGCAAATCCTCCTATGAAAGGCACTTATCTTCACATTAGGGTTCCTTTTAGATGTTCAAGATCCTGAACGGTAAACTAGAGCTGCCTACTCATCGACCCAGCGCAATGTGTGGCTCTCGGAAACCTTATTTTTGCCATATTCTTCCTTTACATTTTGCAATAGTGGTTCATACAATTATGATGTAGAGGTGATGAAAGAAATGAAGTAATACTAAATAACAGCTCTAGGGCCGATACAAATAAAATAAATGCCAAATGTGTTCAATAGAGATCTCATGTTCATAAAATATTTTCATTGGATGGTGATCTGACAAGTGTTAGTAGCGCTTGTTTGCATTTAAAAGAAAAATGGTTTTTAATTCAATAACGACATATTCCTTGAGGTCAGCGCTAACAAATGGTCGACTTCTGACACGGTAAATGTCTAAATTATTAAAGGTTCACAGCCAACGAAACTCTTGATTGTTAAAATGAAAACAAAAGGGGCATTAGAGTTTGGCAAGTCTTTCATGGATCATTTTAAAAGGTAAATCCAATAAAATGCATAATGCCTTTTCCCAAACTTTGTACCCTTAACCACTCTGCAATCAGTGACGTACTACTACATCATTCAGAGTGTGTAATGTTCAATGCAATAATAATATGTCAGAGTGATGGCACAGGCTCAGGAGCAGGGCCCACACCTTCGCTTGGCACCCTGCTCTCACTGCCGGCATCAGAGATAACTCTGACCTCAGCAGTTTGATCGTTAGACAGAGGGAGTTCCAATTACGTTTGCAAGGTGCCCAGTTGTTATCATGGCAGCCTGGGGCCTTCTAGAGATAATAGACTGCCTGTAACTAACCCAATACACTGTAATAAAAAAGTATTACAGTGTATAGTATAAGCGATCAAACAACTGCAGGTTCAAGCCCCCTAAGGAGCTTAAAAAATGTGAAGAACAGCTGAACAAAGTTAAACATAAAAAAAAAATTATATATATATATATATATAACAATTCAATGTTATATTACTTTTGTAATTTACTGTCTACAGTTGTAATATTCTCTTTATTTCCTTAGAATGGTGCCCCTCTAAGGGTTAATCTGTATGGTAATATGCATGTCCACCTACTTATGGTCCGTGGTAGCAGAATCCATAAAGGAATTCTTAGATAACCCGAACCTTGTACGCTAAACTTGAAACACAAGTTCCCTCGTCCCTATCCATCACCCACTGACTGATATTGTTTTTAGTGCTGGATCCTGTTTGTTGAGTTTCAGTTTAATACAATGGAATGGATGCATCCTGAAGTATTAAATCGAACAGAAGCTCTTTGCTCCAGTTTCGAGATCCTCTGCCGGATCTCAAAACTGGAACACAAGACGCAGATGTGAAAGTAGCCATAGACAAGTTCTCATCATCCATTACCGAATCACCAAAACAGGATCGAAAGCACATATGTACATGTGAAAGTGGCTGACCTGTTGCAGGTGTGCATACCTGTCCAAACTGCTGAGAAAAATTAAGTTTTAATAGATGCAAATAAGGCTCTAGGAGCAACGGGGCGTTGCTGTTACACCTAGAGGTTCTGCTTTCTCTGCAACTGCCGTGCCCTCTCCACTTTGATTGACAGGGCCAGGGCCAGGGCAGGCTTGATCACTTTGGGACCAACACAGATGCCTTCAGCTGCCAAGAGCACATGTAACACATCAGCCAGCTTCATAGGTACAAATCTGCTGACAGATGCCCTTTAAAATGAATTCTAGCAATATGTCACCAATGGCTGAGGTGAGACAAGGTGAGACAACCCCCTTTAAAGGGTGCTTTCACTGACAATGTATTTGTAGCTAGGGTTAAAGCTCCATCAGGACTGGAGATTCATGCCCGGTCAACTCTTGAAGAAAAATGTTTTCTTCGGGCGCTGAGAGAACACTGGTTTAGGAACTCCTCAAGTGATTCACCCAATAAACTCATAATTATACACTAGTAACTAAATTATGTTACTAGTAGTTTGTCAGCCATGTATGTGAGGCACCACCATTGTTCTTTACACCCTATGGAGAAGTTATTACTGTATAGTTATATAAACATCTGAAATTATTTTTACTGAAAAAGTTTCTGTCCCTTTAAACTAATCTACCATAATATAAGAGAGCCCCTACTATATAACAATATCGTAAAATACAACAGATTGGAAATGCTTTACAGCCTTGGTCTGAAGCTCATGAACGACAGAGTCTCGGTGCACCTACAGACAGCCTGACCAGATTGCCAGGAACAAAACGGAAGGAAATATCTACCTACAGAATCAGAGCTTTATCTTCACTTCAATAAACAGTGATATTTCGCAATGTTCCACCTTCACTTACTTTTTAGTTTCAGTTTAGTTGTCATTTGAGACCACATATGAAATACAGTCCAGCGAAATCGATTTACAGCTGCTAGATACAAAACACGAACACAAACCCGCCGGATAATCTGATGATCTGTTACTGCCACTTGAAGAGTTAAAAGGATGAATCAGGAAGGATTTTTTTAGTATCAGCTATGAGATTACACAACTGATACATACAGTATATTAGTTGAAACGGTTACACAACGGATGTTGGACATCTGTACTGTGCTCCAGTTCTATCACATAAGACCCTATAAGTCACTTGAGGTGTGATTGAGTAACATGTGCAAAAAGCTTATACTGTACCTCTCGCTGATTTAGAAGCTTCTCCAGATCTGCCGCCATTTGGTTTTTGACACGGAGTAGAGAAGACTTCTCTTTATTTAACTTACTGGAAAACAGGAGACGCAATGGAGACACTTCAGACCGTGCATTTTAAATATTGCAAACTTTTTATCCAGCCAGTACAAATGATGACGGCATGAGACTACACCTAAAAGCTGATTTTATTTTTGTATTTCTAATACACATTATAAAAAAAACATTTTTGTTTTTTCTTCCTGGCCTTCCATAATTTTTTTTGCTCTTTGTTCACATAGCCGAACAAGGGTTTTTTTTTGCAGGAAAAGTTGTATTTTTTAATGGCACTGTTTATTTTACCATAGCTTGTGTTGGAAAATGGGAAAAAATAATTCAGAAAATGGTAATTCCACTAAGGTTTTTTAGCTTTTGTTTTTACGTCACTTTTCACTGTGCCCTAAAAATGGCATGAAGACCTTATTCTGTTTTACTACTTAAAAAAAAATTGAAAAAAAAACTCTCTTTGCATCACCATATTCTGACATCCATAACTTTTTTTTATATTTCTGTCTACAGAGCTGTATGACTGTGTTTTTTACATTTCTTTCAAACCTTTTTTTACAGTATTTTTTTGGTCCCCCTAGGGGACTTGAACGTGTGATCTTATGATTGCTTGTCCCATAAACTGCAGTGTCCAATCAGCGCTGAAAGTATTAGGCCTGTTTCACACGAACGTTGTGTTTTGCGATCCACAAATTGTGGATCCGCAAAAACAACGGATGGCATCCGTGTGCATTCCGTATTTTGCGGAACGGAACAGCTGGCCCCTAATAGAACAGTACTATTCTTGTCCGTAATACGGACAAGAATAGGACATGCTCTATTTTTTTTTGCGGCCTACGGAACGGAGCAACGGATGCGGACAGCACACGGTGTGCTGTCCGCATTTTTTGCGGGCCCATAGAAATGCATGGGTCCGCATTTTTCATGTGAAAAATGCGGATCGGAGCCCGCAAAAAATACTGTCGTGTGAAAGAGGCCTTAGGCTGTGAAAGAACACTTCGCTTCGACAAGGGGAATGGCAACGCCCAGTTGTCAGTTTAATCATCAACTGTCAGACGGAATAGCAGAGTAACAGCACATCACAGAGGTACAAGAACAGATGCTCCAGAACTGGTATTTCAAGGAGGATGTAAGTATTATCGTCAGGAGTAGTGACAGGTCCTTTTTACGTCACTACTTTATATACTGTAATTCACATAACACAGAAAAAAATGTTGCCAGGTTTGACCTCAACACTTGTATTCTGTATCACCTGTATACGAACAAATGCGTGAAGGTTAAAGTTCACTCAGTATGATTAACTATAAGATCTCTATCAAGTAAAAATGAACGGCACCTTTGTCAGCCTTTAACTGCTGCAGAAAGCAAACATCATATAAGAAAACCCGTCCATTTAGTCTCTGGCACCTGACAGCTATCTCTTCTGTCTCCCTCCTGGCTTCTGCAGAACATGTATGTGTATACCATGTGGAGGGCGGAAATGATCCTTGTCTCTGCCGACATTATCTGTCGGTGGGGAGTCGAGGGCCCCCACACACATTAGTGTGTATGACAAAAGAATAATGTGCATGGCTTACACTGTATGTACTATATTCAGAATCCATACAATATAAACCCCATAGATGGTGGTACTGCATACCGCCACATAAACAACTGCTAACTGCTCTATTGGCTGTCACATCTCGGACCTTGGGGAGGAGGGGGGGGGATTTATCAAGGCTTTTTTCAGTTTTCTGCCATAAAAAGAGTTGCAAATTTTTGCATAAACCCCGTTTTGCTAAAAAATTTGACTTTTGTTTACGCTATGCTCGCCACTTTTCTAAGACCTCATGCACACGACCGTATCCATTTTGAAATCTGCAAATTGAGGATCTGCAAAACATGGATTCTGGCCATGTGCATGCAACATTTTTTTTTAATTCCTGAAGAAATGTCCAATCCTTGTCCACAAAAAGGACAAGAATATGACATGTTCTGTCGCAGGGTCGTGGAATGGACATATGGATGTATTGCTGCCCTACTGAAATGAATGGGTCAGTACCTGATCTGAAAAAAATGTGTATTGGATGCGGGCCAAAAATACCTTCGTGTGAGTGAGGCCTAAAGGTGAGTGAGATCAGGGTGCCAGAAAATCAGCAGAAATTCCACCAGAAATCTACGCCAGTTCATAGCTCATGTAAATTTCCATTTACTAAATATAAACCTCCCGAGATGCATTAAAACTTTTTTATAAATTTGGCGCACCTTATGCCACCATATGAGGAGTAAGAAACCAGTTTTAGTAAATTCCCCTCCTATTTTTCTTTCTGCAAGCGCAAGATACGGCACTTTATACTCAACAGTTTTGCTTTAACCACTGTGGTTCTAAATTATGTAGCACTGGCTCTACGGGTTTATGTAAAAATTGATTTAAAGCAAAAAGTTTGTGAAGAAAAAAAAATGCTGACATGGCCACTATAATATCTGTATCAAGACACTCAAGCGTATACTAACATATACTTGTCTGGGTCTGAACAGTTAAAGTAGAGGTAAGGGTTGCAATATCGCCTAATAATTGTATAATGAGCACAAGCCGATAACCGTAGCTAATGAGACACTCTTAGAGAGAAGAAAGCTTACAATCCGGCTCCCATGAGCGAGTTTCATTTTCTGGGAAAGACACTTTTTTTTTACGGTCAGGTAAAAATAACACTGATTGTTTAGGTGTCATGGTAACAGGTATTTGTTGGGTTACATATTTCCTCAGGTGCTCAGCTTTCTGACGTATTCTGCACACGAACAGACTAAGACCTGAAATCACAGAATAATCTGTACAGAGAGCCTACGTGGTAGCAGTTTCCTCTAGATCTGACTGAACAAAAAACGGTATGTTCACACGCCACAGATTTGCCTCAGGCACATCCAAAGTATATTTCAAGAGACTCTTCTAAAGGAATCCCAGAGTGACATCCGGATTACAGTGGTGGATGTGCTGCCGGATCTGCACGAGGATCCCTTTAAATGATGCTCATCCACATTGGGCTAATCTGCGGCTTTTGTGAGCGGAGTCCGTGCAAATGATGAACACGCTCATTATTTCCATGGGAGACTTTATTCTACAGCATGGCCAAACATTTTATCCAATTATGTGAATAGGGTTACAAAACCCCATTGTAAAGGGGCTGTTCACATCCGCGTCACAATCATCATCATATACAACAAAAAAGAGGAACACAGAGGATATGGGAAGCAAATATGTCATTCTTTCTGATGGCTCACATACACCAATGTTCTTTATTTAAAGAGGTCATCGCATGGGTAATGTAGAAAATGAAAACTAGATATCATACAGTACATGACCGTTTCTTTCTAACAAACTAAGAACCAGCCTTGTACCTCACATGGATCAAGAGGTCTGTCCATTCATGGCTGTAATTGCTTTGCTAGATTTATTCCAAACTGGTAGCTCAAGGGGCGAGCACTTTCTCAGGAGTGTGTCCTTTCTGCTGCAGCTAGTGGCAGTTGAAGGAAGGAATTGAGCATGTCAACCTCAGTATGCTGGACAGAGAATTTAGAAAAAAGACAAACAGCAGGTGGCGCCATACAGATAGATTCCAATGAATGACTCACTGGCTATACTAAATTCTTCAGTACATACAATTAGGGTCCATTCACACGTCAGTATTTTGTCATCCGCATCCATTCCTCAAATTTGCGAAACGGAATGCGGACCCATTCATTTCAATGGCCCTGTAAAAAATGTGGACAGCACAGTGCACAAAAAAAATAGAGCTTGTCCTACTATTGTCCGTAAAATGTGGTCCGTGGTCCCACTGTAGTCAATGGGTCGGCAAAAATGTGGATGACAAGCAGAATGCATCAATACGTCATTCGCAATTGCAGATCCGTTTCCAGGAAATAGAAAGAATTTTTTTTTGTACCCTAGCAACATATATTCCTCATTTGTTTTTTTGGGCAGAAAAACAGAATGGATGCACAATGATAAAGACGGAAGGTTTTTGCGGAAACACGGATCCAAAAATGGAGCGAAAATCTGGAAAAAAAATACTGAAGTTTGAAATTAAATTGGATCCCGTTTTTTCACAAATACCAACGCCCCTGCCCACACAATGGGGGGAATTTATCATTAGGAAAATATATGAAGTCAGTTTTGCTTCAGTCTGTGTTGGAGTACTTTCTGCCACATTTATCAAACGTCACAGGTTGTTTGATAAATGTGGCTTGTCCTTAAACCTAACACTTCTGTCTAGAGAAGCTACTCCACTTTTCCTACTCCACCCTCCTCCTGGAGTGAGATTGCGACTATTTTGCGACTTTTTTTAAAAAGTCGCAATGATAAATCTGGAGTGAAACTCATTAACATAGCTAACCACACCCACTTTTCCACCCATATTACAAACTGGAGTGAGTGGTGTACACATGCAAAAAGTCGCAAAAAAATGCACAAAAAAGTCGCAAAAGCCCTATCGTGCGACTTTTTGAAGACAGAAATCTGGAGTGAAGGTGTGATAAATCAGGGCCAATGTGTTTGGTATTGCATCTATGGGTATGTTTTGCTGTTGTACATGTGATGGGTCAACAAGCAGATTTAGCTCCATTCATAGGGTGTAAGCTACGAGTGTCCACCCACCCTGGTCTCAGCCATAACTGATACGTTCATTCCTTTTTTTCCATGCGGTATGAACTTTGCATTGGATTCTCACTGGGAAACAAGGTGGAGATGGAGGTGGAATGAATGCGGTTTTCCCATGGATTTCAGGGCAGAACATGTGCCAAAATCTGCACATGAGACAATGCATCTCAGCCATGGTCTTGGATTTCTCTAAAACTGTAATTACAATGTAACTATTTTATTTGTGTAAATTCTCTGCTCATAAAATACATTTGTTGAAGGCGCTGAACAGATGTTTAAGTAACGTCACATCTCCTAGAAAATAGTCATGATGCTATTACACAGGCCGTCAGCACTTTCTCAATATAATGCAAGGGCTGAAGTAGGAATTCTACCTGCTACCTCTTTCTTCATGACAGTCATAGGATGACTCAACTTTGAACTTGGTTACATTTCTTAGCTGGCGTGAGCTGTGCCTCTGTAATCCTTAGAAGAAAGCTGCAATCTCATTTGGCTCAGACAAAGGATACACCCTGATTTAGAACCAACAAACCCACAAAACCAAGAAATACAGATTTTACACCATCGCCACTTATATTCAACACATTTTCTATTTTTGGCTATTAATACACCTTTTTACGGCGGCTCTTAAGCAGACTTATTCTATACCAGTCACATTTTTACAGTGCCGTAGAATAAATCCTGCATGAAGGTCCCGTGCTAACATGGAGTAAATGCTCTGGTGTCTGATGATAACCACGCTCCTGCTCTAGTGGACTGTCCTAGCTGTTTAACTCTTTCAGGGACCACAGCAGGATCAAAGGGGGCTCTTCCCTTTAATCGGGTTACCAGTCTCCCAGGCACAAGACTGAGGACCGCGGCCCCCCTGAACATTAGTTTATCGTCAGTCGAACCCACCGAGAAAGGCATGTTCAGCTGCTACTCTAATGTGTGTCAGCGCTCAGCTATTTTCGGCGACCTCATAGAAATAAAAGTAGGACGGCTGCGCATGCGCAGTGCGCCCTCCACCACTTTCAGGGCTCTGTTCTCGGTGTAGGTGTGGATCCCAGCGATATGTCCCCATTGTCTGAGATGGGAACACCTATTTAATGGGATTGAAAATATAATAAAACATCAAATAAAGTTAGCAAAAATAAAAATTAAGCATATGTTACATTTTCTACTGCATACATTACATAAAAATAAAAAATAACCTTACATATCAGGAATCAACTTGCAATTACCTTGAATTAATTGAAAAGGTTATTTAATGTGAAACAGAATAAGAATATATATGCAAACTACACAGTAACTTATAGGTACCCCCCAAACTGTGCCAAAAAATACAATTTCTTGTGCATAAAACAAGGCCTCATACAGTCATGTGAAAAAAACGTTTTATATATATATATATATATATATATATATATATATATATATATATATATATGATTATAGCTGAAATGTAGAGATGTAAAAATGAAAAAAAAAATTCTAGTCATTAAGGGCCAAACAGGCCTGGTCAAAGCAGAGAGTACTAAAGATTATTGCTTAAGACCATTCTCCTGCTTAGACAAGTGTAAATGTTACGACACACCAAGCTTGAGCGTGCTGTTCCTAATGCAAGTTTAACTACAGGACAGGAACTTATGTAACCAGCTCTTTTAAGAAGAGGGAAAAAACTATAATTATCATCCTTAATTTATAAAGCATCAACACCTTTAGCTGACTTGTACATTATGTATGTAATAGATAATTACATTCAGTGATATTACACTCAGTGACATATAATAAGGGAAATTGACCCTGCCCAAATGAGTTTACAGTATGGGCTATTCTCAATTCACAGCAACCTATAAACAGCAGTCACGCTGCTTTGTAGCAGTTAGACTAGAACACATGGTGACTTGGGCGTATGGCCAAAGACAGACCTGCCTGTATCAGAACTAATAAGAGTGAAATGGGTCACGTTGCAATCGGCAACTTATCACAACATCAATGTAGCAAGATATACAGAAGATTTGGATATCTGGCGACTTTCGTCTAATTAACAGATTGCAACATGAACCCATTCACTTTCATTAGCTGCCATGCAGGCAGCACTACACTGTGATGCTTGGCTGTACGATACGTATCGTGGCTAAAGAGCCAACACTGACGTAGCCTAAAAGAAGCCTTTTCTTACTATCATCACAGGCAGAATTATAATGAAAGATAACACACACACACACACACACACACACACACACATACACTGACGAGCAAAAGGAGTAACAATGTTTTGAACTTTTGACTTTCAGGCTCCATATCTCACCATCCACTACAGCTACGTGAGACTACTATCCTATTATAGACAATCATCTTGGCTATCTCATACATAAATTAGACTTGCAACTGTTTAGCATATGATTAGTTATGCAGATTCTTGTCATGTGACTGCATTGTTACTATTTTGCTCCTAAAAGTCAAAATTTTTATTTTTATTATTTTGTTAGTGTTTTGTAAATTCACCTTTGGCTTTCAACACTGTCTGAATCCTTCTAGGTATGCTCACGATCAGAAATCTGTTCCCAGGTCTCTTCTACATGTTCCAATATTGAACAAGTGTTGCTTCAATTTCTTGATCCATTAACTCCCTTCTGCCTTGTTTCTTCCACACCCATTTGCACCGATCAGAGCCCAGTCTATTGACTTTCGTCTCATCACTCCAAATCACCTGCTTCCAATCTTTTACTGTCCACTGTGCATACTTTTCTGCAAACTTGAGCCAATGATTTTTAGGACAATATTGAAGTCGATGCTTCTTGACCTTTTTCCAGGCCACCATTTCAGACTTGTGTAAAGTACTTTGCATGGTGCCTGCATGGATGTCTGTGATGTCACTATTACAAAGCATACAAGCCGCCTCCACTGCAGTGTTTGTTGCGCCAGAACTAATAGACCTTGTGATTAGCCAACTTGTCGACTCCGATCTTTTGCCTGGACGTCCACCTCTTGGCTTTGGAATGGATGGACGGACTTAATTTCATATTTTTCCAACTGTCATAGCACTCACATGATGCAGTTTGGCAATTGTACTGGCTGAGATACAGCTACCTATGTGCTGGATGATGTTGTTTCTCTTTTCTTAAGAAATGTTCTTCATGGCTGCTCCTTGATTCGAAACCAGTGACCTTTTTCTTGGGAATCAACCTAATAACACACTGAGCTATTAGGAAATGTGAGAACAGGTTGTAATTTGTAGTATAAAAGAATAAACAGGCTTCTTCTAACAGCTAATCGTCGGGGTTTCGGGTGTTGAACTCCTGCCGATCTGAAATTGATGAGCTATCCAGAGGATAGACGGTTGTGTCCTTTAAATTGCCTGTAGTAGTTTTCACTAAAAATTTTGTAGAGGACTTCAGAAAACACAAAAGGAGGAGCATGAATATGTCCCATAATTTGCCACCATCTTTTTATTTGTACAATGAATTTGGAAAAGTCTTTCAGACCCTTTCACATTTTGTTATGTTGCAGCCTTGTGCTAAAATTAAAACAAAAATCACGTTTTCCCCATCATTCTGTACTCGATACACAAGTATTTTAGAAATCTTTGCCAAGTTATTGAAAAGGAAAAACTAAAATATTGCGTTGACAGTATTCAGACCCTTTACTCAGGACTTAGTTGAAGCACCTTTGGCAGTGATTATACCTTCCAGTCTTCTTGGGTATGATGGTTTGCATATCTGGATATGGGGATTTTCAGCCATTCTTCTCTGTAGATCCTCTACAGTTCTGTCAGGCTGGATGGGGACTGTTGATGGACGGCATTTTCAGGTCTCTCCAGAGGTGTTTGACTGAGTTCAAGTCAGGGCTCTGGCTGGGCCACTCAGAACATTCCGGCTGCAGTGATGGCTGACCTTCTGCAAGTTTCTCCTACATGCACACAGGATCTTTGGAACAAAACCAAAGTTGCCATTGGGTTTTTGGTCACTTCTCTTAATAAGGGACTTTTCCCCCAATTAGTTAGTTTGGTGGGGCAGCCAGCTCTAGGAAGAGTTCTGGTTGTTCCAGACTTCTTCATTTTATTAGAATTATAGAGGCCACTTTCAGTGCAGCGGAAATGTTTTTGTACCCATCTCCAATTTCGTCCAAATCATGTCCAATCATCTGAATCTACCACAGGTGAACTCCAATCAAGGTGTAGAAACATCTCAAAGGGGATCAAAAGAAATGGGAGTCCCCCAGAGCTAAATTACAAGTGTCATAGAAAAGGGCCTGAATAGGTAAGTACTTGCAAAATCTTAGTTTTTCCATTTGTCTAAAATTATGTTTTCACTTTGTCAGTGCAGATTCATGGGGAAAATGTGATTTTTAAAAAATTTTTACTACAACATAAAATGTGAAAAAAAGTGAAACGGTCTGAAGACCTTCCGGAGGTATTGTATGTGCACATTTACACATTATAGGAACTGTAATCCAATTGCATTGTACTTGAATAACTGCCTTACGTTTATGGTTTTATGCCTATAATCAGTGCATGGAATAACTGACTAGTCATGACGCATTTCAAGTTCTTCCTGTATGTGTAGACAATTAGTCAATGAATTTTATTTTGTTGAACACTAAACTTTCACAATAGCAGAAACTGTCTTCTCCTATTAAGTGTACTTGTGCATGATTCACTAAACAAGCAACCTGAAAGGTTCAGTAAAATCACGTGGGATCAGGTAGAGTTAAGCTTAAGCATATACCATGCTGGCTCATTGTATGAAAAGTTAGGAATTTACAAATTTCAGATGGGAAGTACTAAAAATGCTTAGTTCACAATGAGCCAACAACTGTGAATTATTAGTGGGCGGTTTTTACTTTTCTGAGGCTATACACATACGGGTATATGTAATAGAACTAACTACGCTGGAATGGAACATATCCCAATGGCATAAATAGAAATATTGGAAACTGCCAAAAGCAATTCTTTCATTTCTTTAAACAGTAGCTGCACAAGAGAGGACATTGCTCTAGCTGAGAACTGGGACCTCATTGTTGGTAACAGACCACTTCACAGAGGGTGTCCACATCAGAAACCCCTTCTATGAAGTTCATGTGCCCTAATATGCACATAGAATAAGTCAGATATAATGATATTTTGAATTGGTTTCCCGAAGTTGTTTTTTTAATCATTATATATGCACATGTGCTTATGTACAATCGTTATACACAAGCAAATATGAGAGCTGAGATAATTACAGTGTGTGTGGTCTGTTTTTCCAGACTTGGGCTACAATTACTTTAACTGTATTTACAGTGGATGACGCAAGAGAGAAGCAGTGCTGCATTCTTTGTTATTATTGTCTAAGGGTATGCAATAAGCTCCCCCTAGTGGTGGCTTCAGCCAGACAGCATATTATCTTTAAAATATTTGTCTATACGGGGGTCCCTATCAACATAGGAAATGTGAGCACTCAAGCCAATCAGCAGTGACTGAGCAGGTTAAGGGGTTCTCCGAGTTATATATATTGATGACCTATCCTCAGGATAGGTCATCAATATCAGATCGGCGGGGGTCCAACAACTGGCACCCCCGCCAATCAGCTGTTTGAAGAGGAGGCGCGCGCCGTATCAGCGCTGCCTTCTCTTCACTGTTTACATGCTGGCCGACACGGAGGTAGTGGTGAGTAGGTGTAACTACACCTAACCACCCCATTCATTTCTATGGGAAGAATCCATTGGAACAGGGGTGGTGAGAAATTGGTAACATTCTTAAAACATTAACCCCTGTACGACATGTGGCATGCATATACGGCATATGTCATGTCTTTAAAGATGCTGCCTGCTCCAGAGCAGAGTAAGCACCATAGCTGCCGGGTACCTGCTGTTTTACACAGTAGACACCCGGAGGCAATGTCTGTGATTGCCAATAATAGACATTTAACACCTCAGATGCCGTGATCAATTGCGACCACGGCATCTGAGAAGGCTTTTCCTGGGAGCACTGCACTTATGCGGCCCAAAGGGCTGCCCCGTACCAAGACTGAGGGAGCGGTTAGGATGCTATGGAAGCCTCGGGCCCCATGAAGGATCTGAGTCCTGACACAGCTATGTTCCAATGAAGCCCTACTTGTGGCAGGGCTCCCAAGAAGCAAACTGATTCTACCATAGGCTGCAATGTTAAATGGGTTATCTAGGAATTTGACATTGATGACCTATCCTCAGTATAGATCATCAATACCAGAAGTATTGGAAGTTCGGCCCCTGTCAATCAGCTGTTCGAAGACGCAGCAGCAGTGAGCGCTTAGACCTCTTAATAGGCCAGTGGATAGGTCATCAATATCAAATTTTTGGTTAAACCTTTTATATCAGTGCAGTTTATGGGAGAAGCGATCTGATGATCACATGGTAAATTCCCATAGGGAGACTAAAAATAAATGTCACAAAAATGTAAAAATTCAAATCACCCACCTTTCCCCTTAATAAAAATAAACTATGAAACAAATAAACATCATAGGTATCACTACATTCCAAATGCCCTTACTATTAAAATATAAACATACTTATCCCATCTGGTGAACGTTGTAACGTTCTCATTTTTTTCGTTGCTTCACCTCTCAAAAAAATTTAACAAAAAGTGATCAAAAAGTGAAACGCCCCAAAATGGTATCAATAAAAACTGCAGATTGCCCTACAAAAATGAGGTCTGTAGACTTAAATATAAAAAGTTATGGGTGGCAGAATATGGAGATGCAAAGAAAAAATTACAGTATTTTCCCCAAAAAAGTGTGTGTGTGGGGGGGTGTCAGTGTGTCTTATAGGGTGAATACTAATGAGCGCTTCCATTGTCTGATCTCACGTCTGATTAACATGGGGGTCTGTTCTCAGGTCTGATTGGGGGACTTATTAACATTGGGGGGTCTAATTGGGAGTCTGAGTTACGGTCTAATTAACATTGGGGGTCTAAACAGCTATGGGAATGGAAAAAATGGCTCTGTGACGGTAGGAAAAGAAAAAAACGTAAAAGCCTAAATGGAAAACTGCAATCTAGAAAGGTTTAAAGTGACCCTCTAAGACTGGGTCCACATATATCAATTGTATCTGGCCAGTTGTCTAATGGCTGAACTCGACACAACAATTTTGGTATCTGGTGCACCATAGCATCAAATGGGTCATGGAACCAAATTACACCAGATTCTGAGACACATATCTGTTAATGCACCCTAAGCTCCCCCTAACTAAAGCTCATTCCTCTCAGTATATGTGGGGCAGTTACCTGAATGACATCTTTTTCTCACGGGTCTCACTGATTTCTGATGAGCCTGTGACAGACTTGTGTTTATACACAGCAGTCAATCTGAGGAGGTAAGGCTGCAGTGGAGATGCGACAGCAGCAGATGCATGTTGCATTTATACATCTTATTCATGGCACCTACTGTTGGGACAGTAGGTACAATGAATAAGATGTATTATTGCCATATACATGCAATAAAAGTGTCCCCTGCTGTTTCCCCTGTGGTCAAAGGTCTGGTCCATCGTCTCCTGTATTCTAGTGTACACTGATATGCTCAGTAGCTTCTCTGCTCCCTTCTTCCCATCATCAGTGTAGTGATCTAATGAAGCGGCCCAGAAATTGTGCGCGTATGTGGGATGGTGGGTTGCATACCATGGTGCTATTTATTAGAGCAATCTCTGAAACTGTGTGTGAAGGGACTGTTTTCTGGGAGATGCAGGTGCTTGGTGGTCTTATGAGATGAGCTGCTGCCCACCCACACAAAGGGAAGAGACCAGAGCAGAAGTCAGCAACCTCCGGCACTCTAGCGGTGGTGAAACTGCAACTCCCAGTGTGCAAACTTGCTCAGCTGTTCATTGAGCTCCCATAGGAGTGAATAGAGCATGCTGGGAGTTGTAGTTTCAGTAAAACTGGAGTGCTGGACATTGCTGACCCCTGCACTAGAGCTTCAGAGAGTGAAGTAAAGAAGCTACAAAGGGTGAAAATGACATTGGAGAACATTTTTTTTTTTTGCATTGATATAGTTATAATAAAGACGTGTACTACTCCAGATATTTTTAAGAAAAAACTTGTCCAACTGCACTGCAAATGCCTCTAACAAGAGGATATTTTTAGCTATTTGAGTTCACTATTGCATTTCGCAAAGGGAAATCTGAATGGGACAACAATGCAAGTCAGGTGTTGTGGGGTTTCTATTCGATTAGAATATGAAAACAAATTACATTGAAAGAAAAAGCAAAAGAATCTCCCTTTTACAGCAAGTCGACCTAGTGGAAATACAATGAAGAAAACATCCGGTAAAATAGTGTCAATGGTAGGACTAATGTATGCATTGTATTTCCCAACAAAAAACTCTGTGTACACACAGCTATTCATTGTTACATTAAAAACCTGCAGTAAAAACAAAGGCAGGGGCTTAGAAGGACAAGAAACGCTGTTTTCTCAAGACTTCTATAGTTGTACCGTCATATGTTATGCCAGCACTGTGTGCAAGTGTTTTATCTTTACAACTGTACGTGTTAGGGAAGCATGCCATTTATATTGTTTCCTTATTGGAGCTATGATAACATGTCACTGTAATCCTTAGCGTTATTGAAGGGGAGTATTGTGCTTCTCATACCTCCAGAAAAAAAAATCTGAATAAAAAATATTTGGAAAGAAAATAGCACGTCCATCACAAGCTATCTGTAACTAGGCATATATACAGTAAATAAATCATGTCTGCACAAAGTGTCCCGCAAGGAAGGCGATAAATATTTTCCTTTCTTTTCACAGAACAGATCCCGTGGAGAGATTGTCTACACAGCAATGAATAATCAATTTATCACACTGTACACAGGATTGTTAGCGTAAATGTATGGTAACATATTCTGCTGGATTAAACATCACGTCCAACTACAAATAAGCCTCCTAAGATTTCAAAGCGCGGACGTGCTACACACACATACAAGTGTGCTGAGAATAAAATGTGCATCTTGGGTAGAATTGTTTGGCTGGAATAACGAAGGAGGATTATTCAGGCTGTGAGTAAAATTAAATAAAAAATATTGTGGTAAAACTGTTGCAAATCAGAAATTTTGAGAAATCTATAGGACCTGTTCTTACCTTGAAGATCTAAATGTAAAAGAAAAAACATTATGGGCGACAATAGTTTTTGGGCTATGGTGGTGAGTTAAGGAATAGCGTAGTCTACGGCAATAATCTTGCTGTCAAGAATATGTATTCATGTATGACTCAAGACAATGTTGAGGTGTGATTGCTTTATTATTATTATTATTCACATATTTTATATGTAAAAAAGGGCACTCTGTTCACAGCACGTTCAATAGTGGCCATCTCTGACGAATCGTCCATACACATGCATGCTTGGCCAAGCATGCCTGTATCCTGAATGGAAGGAGCGGCCTATCTACCTGACAACAAAAGTATAAGGCGGCTGAAATCCAACTGCCTGACAAACAGTTGAGAGGGCTCACATACAAAGCAGATTGATTGGCTAGTCCTGCTGAAATTGGCAGGTTTTGGCAAATTTTATCTAATGTGTATAGCCGGCTACACACCTGGCATGCAAGTTTGAAGTGTTCTGACGAACAAACGCTCCTGATACATGCCTATACAGCAGCACATTTCTAACATTACAAACCAAAGTAACCCCAGAAACCAAAAATAAAAGTACTGTAAACTTTCTGTAGGATCATTTGTGATACAGTTTAAGGCTGGTCATGTGCAGTCCGCGTGACGGCCACATTTACCGGTCCAAAGGTGAGCTGAACACACAGCATCATAGTGATCTATGATGCCGTGAGTTCCAGCCTAAGGGCTCATGCACACAAACATATTTTATTTCCATTTCTGTAAGCGGAACCATTCACTTCAATGGGTCAGCAAAAAATGGAAATGACGGTGTGTGCATTCAGTTTCCATATGTTTGCATGTCCGTTCTGCAAAAATAAATAGAACAGGCCTTGTTACAATGGATCCGCAAAAAAATTGATGCAATATGGATGTCATCCATTTTATTCTGCGGATCCGTGTTCTGCAGACCACAAAATACATATGGTCGTGTGCATGAGTCCGAACAGCGGGTCGATTGTCCCGAACTCAAATGATGCCAAGTATGGGACAGTAGGCTCAAAGTTGGGCTGGAACTCAGAGCATCACAGATCACTATGAGTCACGTGAGCTGTGATTGGTCCAGGAAATGTGGCGTTGCACGGACCACATTTTGCGGACTGCAGAAGGTCATGTGATTGCAGGCTAAATAAAAAAGTTATATTGATGTATACATCAGGACGTGCGCTCTGCGTACACCCCAAATGCACATCGAAAATGTGGTGTCACCAGAGCCTTAGAAATGTAGTGAAAGTATACACTACTGAAGAGAACCAGTTTATATGCATGCAGTAGAAGACAGCCTAAGAAAATACACATACCTGCCAGATTTGCTTAAGTATCTTTTAGAATTAGAATATGTAGGTATTTCTTGGCAGTATTATGTTTCTGGGAAATGCGCCAACAATTCAATGTTTGTTGTTAAGAATAATCTCTGATCATAAATGTTTCAGTAAGTCTAATTTTTACTATATATTTGTGCATCTCCGCATACAAAGACATAGCTTTGGGTGAAAAATGGTCCGAGCTGCAGGTCTCTACTGGTAGTCACTTATTCAGACACTCCTGGATCATAAGACTGAAAGAAGGACTTACCTTCAGTCTATCACACTACGAATGGACATGAGAGGTAACACTCCAGGTAAAATATAGACACCACTGCATGGTGCATAACACAGGGACATCAGAACATCAAAGAAAGAATAACTGTGTCATGCTCCGCCCCCTCAGGTAGCACATTTTACAAGATTATAGGCTGTTTTTTTATAATCAGGAAAATAAAAAAGAGAATTTTCTTATGGTCAACAAACTACTATTAAAAATACAACTTGAGGGTAATTATTTCCCTAATTAGGCAATGATTTACCTGCACAGCCCTTTTAGGATGTTATTACACTTTGTGGCCGAGTGCAGATAAGTGATGTGATGCATCTGTACTCGATATGGTTTCTAATTGCAAGTAAGGTTGCAGCATGGTAGTGTGTGGTAATCCATGGCTCTTACCAAGTGTTCATTATCATATTTAAAGGTGTCGCTAGAAGATGACCTGCTGTTTAAATCACTTTTTTATGCTTACCCTATTTTTAAAGAATTTTTGATTATGTTGCTTTTCATTTTCCATGCACTATATATATATATATATATATATATATATATATATATATATATACACAAAAAAAAGGTAAAATTGTGCAGTTTTTGCACTGGCCACTAGTCTGATAATTGGAGCCACTTCTTGCTTTATACAGATCACTTTACTGCAGTTATCTGCTTATCTGTCATTCTAATCCTGCCTGTAATGAAAACACCTCTGTGTATAGATAAGACCGGATCCACTATTCACCATGAGTGATTGTCAGGGCTAATCTATTCTTTCCTTGTACAATCACCGCTGCACAGATGGCCGCCCTAATAATCATGTTGAGGGAGAATTAAAAAAAAATCTGTAATCAGGAAACGAAAAAAGATTATAAAAAAGGAGATGTGCTACTATCTGATTTTAACTGGCAGATAAAATATGTTTGGTGACAAATTTCCTTTAAGGGTGTATTCATGCAGAGCAGTCATATCGTCTTAATGGGGTTATCCAAATATTGCTAGTCTATCCTTATAATCCAATTGAATGAGACCAATCTGCAATTCCCAGCACAGCCATTATGAAAAGTGCAGTGTTGTACAGTACGAGCCTACGTAAACAATGAAGAGAACCCTCAAATAGCTGATTGGTGCCAGATCCGCAACAATCTAATATTGATGGCCTGGCCTAAAGGTACAAATTTTTAAAACCTGGAAAACCCCTATAACAATCATGACAATCAGATTCTGAGCCCCTACTGCTGGTCTCCGTGGTCCCCCAGTTACTACAGAAAGCAGTGTCATGATGATATGCCCGATCAGCAGCAGGGGAGCGAGGGACCAGAGTAGATGTGGTAAACTGATTTAAAGGGGTTCTCCGCTTTTTTATATTGATGACCTATCCTGACGATAGCTTATCAATATAGAACTCCTTTAATGAAGAAAAGTAACATGGACTGCAATAGAATAGTATTATAGTCCACAGTATAAGTGATCACGTGTTCATCTGCTAAAGAGACTAAAAAGAAACAAAAAAATATGAAAAGTAAAAAAAAAAGTTTTTAAAGATATTTAAAAAGATATTAAAAAACTATTTACCAAGAAAAATAAACAATAAAAAGTAAATATAATTAGCACTGTTGCATCAAAAAATGTCTGAACTATTCAAATATTACAATTAAAAATATTTATCTTGCATGGTGAGCACCATAAATGGGGACAACAAAATCAGCAGAATGTTTGAATCATCATTATGAGTATCAGAACATGACAACACAAAGTCATTTTTTTTAAGTTTTATTTTTTCTTAACTCTTTTAACCCCTTCAACCCCCAAAAGAGTTTTTGTTTTTCACGTTCTGCTTTTCTAGGGCTATAACTTTTTTATTTTTCTGTTAACATGGTTAAAGGGCTTATTACTGGCAGGACAAGTTGTACAAGTATTAAATGGCACCATTTAATACTGCATACTTTATAGTGGGAAGCTGGAAAAAAATCCAAATGGGGGTGGAATTGAAAAAAAAAAAAAAAAAAAGGAATTCCGCCAGTTTTATGGGTTTTGTTTTTACGGTGTTCCATCTGCGTTAAAACTGACCTGTTACCTTTATTCTCCAGGTCAGTGTGATAACTACAATACCACATTTATAGTTTTCTTGTGTTTTAATATTGAAAAAAAGAAAAACTTTGAAAAAAACAACTTTTTCTTTTATGACGGCTCATAAAAGCCACTTTTGATTTTATTTTTCTGTCTTGGCATCTGCCGTATGGGATAAATATCTTTATATTTTAATAGTACAGACAATTTCACATGCGGTCATGCCCATTATGTTTTTTTTTTGCTCATTTTTATTTTTATATTGGGGAAAAGGAAGGGGGGGTATATATATTTTTTTTTTCACTATTTTCTTATGGAGCCCTGGTAGAGTCTCCACAGGCAGAGTCTCCATATCTCCATATCTGCGGCTGTCTCAGATCATTCAGGAGGACCAGGGCTGCCGAACACAGTATTCAGCTCCCTCGAACCCCACTAGGGCGAGCCGTTGCAGGTCCGGGAGAGTGCTGTTTTTCATTATGAATTAAGAAGTGCATGTAAATTATAGGGGTTATTAATAATTAAAGGTTCTGTCCCATCTGGACATTTATGATGGCAGATGTCAGGGAAAGAAGGATCACGTTGAAGGATTTCAATATGTATGATCTGATGAGAGACAGGCCACCACCAGAGGTAACTAGAAGCAACTTATTTCTTTACTTATTTCTTTATACCCATTACAAAATACATGCATGCTTGGCTGGACAGAGTATGCACATGTATGAAAGGTTGGGAAGAGTAGTTGTCGGCCGAACAAGCTATGGGCAGTTTTTGATATGCGGCCATTTACAGCTAAATAGCATATTGAGATGGAACAGCTGACTGTATGTTTTAAAGTCTACAGGAATTTGTCTGTATTGCTGTGTCAATAGGGTGGGTGTGTTGAACTGCTGCCCCTTCTGGATAATGTAAGGTGTCCATACATCTGAGAAAGTTTTGGTGAAACGCTTGTTCATCAAACAGCTGAGTATGCATGTGTGATCTCAGTATGGAAAGGATAATAGGCCACTGCCAGACACCTCTGGCGACTGGCATCTCCCTTGAGAACATAGGATAGGGTATGCTGAAATCCAACATGTCCAACTCTTCTTTCCCTGGGTAACTACCATCGGGGAGGAGTTGGTAAACCGCTATGCGCAATTCATCTAATATGTATGTTCTCCTTTAGTAACCAAAACCCACAGTTTTTATTGATATTTTAAAGGGGATTTCAGGGAAAATTCATTAAATGGCTTTATGATTTATTTCACTGGGGCTGAGCTGCAGTACTGGTCACAGCTGCACATATGAGAATATCACTGTACATGGATATGTACTGAAGGGGAAGGGCACTCTCTTCATTCTGTTGATCCTGTTGCCACCAAGTGTTTTCCTGGAAAACTCCTTAAAATGCTTCAATCATACAGAACTGGCAGTCTTCTTTTCTGAAGCTTACCTCAGCTAAGGGGAATATGTGCTTTGTGTGATATAGTGGAATTACCTGTTTATTAAGGAGTAGGCATATTTCATGTTAAAATGCATTAAGTTAAAGGGCTATTCCGGTTACTATTCATGATCTCCTACTGGATAGGATATAACTAATTGGTGGGGGTCTGGCTGGCTGCTGGGACATCCACCAGCAATAGAGAGGCATCCATTCTCTTCTACATTAAAGGGGTTATCCCATGAATAATGTAAAAAATGAAAATCAGAAATCACCTAGTAAATTACAACTTCTTTCTAACAAAGCTAGAACCAGCCCTGTACCTCACATGGATCCAGAGATCTCCCCATTCATTGCTCTTATAGATTTATATCAAGCTGACAGCTCAGGGAGTGTCTTTCTTGCTCCAGTTCAGGGGCGTGTCTCAGCTCTCCCTATCACAGCTCAGGAGGCAGTTGAAAGATGAAACTGAGCATGTGCGGCCTTTTCAGTGAGCAGGTCAAAGAAATGAGAAATTAAGTGGCACTATACAGATACATTTTATTGAATAACTCAGTGGCTATACAAACTTTTTAATTACATGCAATTACAAAAGTATTCAGCTCCAGGTGCTGGTTTGAAAACTGTAGAATATTTTTCGTGGGACAACCCCTTTAAGATGGGAGGACGGGACCCCTGTTCTCAGAATCGGTGAGGGACCCAGAGGATGGACTACCACCGATCAGATCATTATTCCATATCCAGTGGATAAGAAACAACTTGTAGTAACCGGAATACTCCTTTAAAGTGAATGTCCCAAAAGTGTTTTTTTTTTAAACATGCTTAGAATGCTGTAAAATAAATTTTAAAAAGTCATACACACCACAGAAAATCTTCACGGCTCCGATCCCGGTGATTACCAGGTCCTCTGCCTGCCTCTGGACACATCAGTACATTACAGGCTGAGACCAGGTATTTACTGTCTGTCCAGAGGGAGCAGGACGCAGAGACAAGCAGAAGACCTGTGAAATGTTGGAACAGGAGTGGCTTGGGATCGATGATAAGATTATATGTATAAAAATAAATGATATAAACGGCTTACCTGACATCTTTCTCAAGCTTTGAAATCTGGTCCTTAAGAGAATCGATTTGGGTATCTCGTTGACGCACTGACTCGATGAGGTATTGGTACGGCTGGTGAACTTGACTTAAGAGCAAGTTTGTTCTATCCAACTATAAAATGTGTAAAAAATAAAAGTTACAGATGCAATTCATAATTTCCCCCATATTGTGTTAGCATATATTTTTCTACAGTCTTCAACCTTCTCCATATCAATACCAACAGTGGCTACTACAACCTCTATCTTAAAGGGAACCTGTCATCATCTTTATGCTGACTGTACTGAGGGCAGCATAAAATAGTGACAGAAATGCTAAATTCAGCGGTCTGTCTCTCTTGAGCTAAAAGTGAGTGGTTGCTGAGAACCAACATCACAAACATTGCATCCCAGGCCTTGAAAAGAGTCAAATCTACCTGAGAAGAGTCATGGTTATTCCTAATCTCCTGCTCTCCCCACCCATCTGCTGATGACTGGCAGTTCACTCCTAGAGAGAAAGGGAGAAAACTAGGTAGAAGCCTGTCAGTCATCATCAGGTGGGCAGGGAAAGCAGGAATTCATGAATAACCATGACTTCTCATGAAGATTTAACTCTTTTCCAGGCCTAATCTGCAATGATTGTGATGTTGGTTCTCGGCAACCACTTTTAACTTATAAATGACAGAATGCTGAAATCAACTCACCTGTCTCTACTTTATTCTGCCGTTAGTATGGGTAGCATAAAGGTGATGACCGGTTCCCTTTAAATGGACTGACCGAGATTTTGATATTGATGGCCTATCCTCATGATAGTTTATCAACAGATTGGTGGGGGGCTGACTCCCGGCATCTCCATTAATCAGCTGTTCGAAGAGCCCACATCATGCGTCACGTTCTCTTCCTAGGCTAGTGATTTCCCATTCATCACGTCACATAGCCTAGGTGTGGCTTAGTGCCATTCAAGTAAATAGGTCTGAGCTGCAATACCAAACACAGACGCTGTACAATGTATGTCACTGTGTGGGTAAGCTGCAAGGAGGCAAAGCTGCTCACAGGAGCACCACAGCCTCTTTAAACACCTGATTGGCCGGGGTTCCAGGATTCCGGTTGCCACCAATCAGATACTGATGACCTATCCAGAGCATAGGTCATCAATATCAAACATCTGGACAACCCCTTTAATGTTTTGACCCTGCACAAGAAGATGAGCAATATGAAACTCGTCTGTATTCCAGAGAGTAACCATGGACAAGTTTTCAAACAGACCGCACACAAATGGCATCCGTGGCATCAGCTTTTTTTTGGAGACCCATTTGCTTCAATAAGTCAGTTTTGTGGAAAAATCAAAGACGGATGGTGCATGCTGTGATTTTATCTGCATGGAAAATCACACTGACAACAATGGGTCAGTGTTCGGTCCGGGGGCTGTCCATTCTACCCTTCCACAGTACACAGACATGAACATTACCCGTCTGAATGACCCCCAAATACAGTTTGTGCTGTAGGTAAATATTGTTATAACACTTTGCACATTTGTACTGTAAAATATTTGATGAAGTTATAATATCACGTTATTGAATAACTATGTTGGCCTAAACTCAGGAGCCCAATATGAGAACATGTTTGCTAAGTTAATGAGCTATTCTGAGTCACTATTACCAATACACTTTGTACTAACTCAGGGTGGAGGATTCTTAAAGGTACAGGACAAATTACGTGCAGGGGCAGATCGTTAATATTATCGTTATATTTTAATCAAGTTCCGTAACTAAATTATCGCAGCATTAATATTAGGGAAAGATGGCACTCAATCACTATATAAAGACTGACGTTCAAACTTCTAACCATTCCTTGTAAGATCATTTATTTTTCTGTTATTTTCTGTTTCCGTTTAAACCCAGGTTAAATTTATTTAACAAATCCACTGAAAATATCCTGAAGTAGTCAACCAAATCAAATATTCAACATGACTGAAGTGGTCTTGAAGAGGATCCTCAAAGATTGGAATAAATGCTGAGTTAATTAAATGGAATGTGCCACCTACAATTTTTCTCTGACAGTTAAAACCAGAAAGTGACATTTTTTCTCATCTGTTTTAATTTTATAATTATAGATTATTTTATTCTATTCTTTTCTTAACATAATTATGGAGGCTGTTAACAGCATTTACAGACATGTTTTACACAACGTAATGGCAAAAAATGAAAAACAAGCGATTTGCCTTTTTTTGTCATCTTGTCCCCCCCAAAAAATTGAATAACAGTGATCAAAAAGTCTTACATACTAAAAAAATGGTACCAATAAAAATTATAGTTTGTTACGCAAAAAAACAAGCCCTCATACAGCTCTGTAGACCGAAATATAAAAAAGTTATGGTGGCCAGAATATAGCGATGAAAAGAAAATGTAGATTTTTCCAAAGGCTTTTATTTTTTAAAAGTAGTAAAGAAAACAACTATTTAAGTGTGGTATCGCCGCATTCGTATTGAGCCGCAGAATAAGGAAGTACATTGTGAATGTCGTGATGTCAAAACTCCCAAAATCTTAGCGGAATTCAGGTTTATTTTTTCAATTTTGCCACACAAAGAATTTTGTTCCGTTTTCTAATACAAGATACGGTAAATTAAATGGTGGCATTAAAAGAAAAAGCATCTTGTCCCGCAAAAAATAAGCCCTCATACAGCTATGTGAAAGGAAAAATAAAAAAGTTATGGCTATTTGAAATGGAAATAGGCACTGTCTTTAAGGGGTTAAGGACTAAGATGGAGTGCTGATAAGTACTTAGCTTTGCGATCTTAATTTTTTTCACATCATTGAAAGTTATATAACTTGAGTTCAATCTTTGCAATACTTTGTGAGCAAATTGTGGCATGATGTCATATTCAGTTCTTATGTTATAAAGGTTTGAAGCAGCAGATTTCAAAGGAAAGGAGAGCAGGCCAGGAATTAAGTACCTGTTTCTGAAAGGGATGTCATTTAAGGTGCGCATATTAGTAGACAAATGCCCTGCATGCTCTACTGTGAAAAACTGGGTTGTTGAATTTAAAACCAGCCAGTTCAATATCGTTGATGAAGACCATTTCTGGGAGGCCTTTAGTGGTGACTGTTCCAGAAACCATAGACGACATCCATGACAAGCTTCTGGAAGACTGTTGAATTTCTGCTTTGAAGACAGCCTCTGAACATTTCCAGAAAAAAAGTTGGGTCCAAAAATTACGATCATCAGGACTTGAGAGGAGTGGCCAAGTGGGTTCCAAAATGTTTGTCAGCAAATCAAAAGCGTGCCCTAGGGCAATCGTCCCAGGGAATTTTACAATGTTTTCTGAAGGATAAAGTTGGGATACTGCTTATAGACTACTTTCCAAAGGGGTCTACTCTGTGTATTACACAAAACGTCTGGATAAATTGAAGGAGGCACTGAAGTAAAAAAGGCAAGGAAATTTGGCCCAAGATGTTCTTGCATGATCATGCTTCATCCCACACAGCAACTGGCTGTCCTGGGCTTCAAGGTGCTGGATCAACCTCAGTATTCACCTAATCTGGCACCTTCAGACTATCATCTGTTTTCTAATTTGAAGAAACACCTCAAAGGAACTAATATGAAATTTCTGACGAAACTGCAGCGACTGACTCCCAACCAAAAGAACTCTACCTGGATCGGTTGAAGAAGTTGCAAAACCCCAGTGAGAAATACTGAAATTTCAGAGTTCTATCTCAATTTTTTGTGCTCAAAGTAAAGGACTTATCAGCACCCCCTTGTAGTAACATTTTTCCCCCTCTGTGTAGGAGACCTTATGAACACTGAAAGAAAAAAAAAAACCCTGAATTTAAGTTTGACAGTTATAACTTAATGGTTTTCAAGATACTGTTATGTGAAAGCAAGCAAATATCAGTGTTCTATGGGACAAAAGAGCTTGAGAACATTGACCATGCCAGCAAAGCAAACAGATACACGGCTGTGTTTGCACCGTTCACTATTCTGTGACACATTTTTATTTAAAGATTTCGAATGCTCACGTGCTGTTCCATGTACTGAATAATTTAAAAAATGTGCCATTCAATCTTATGATAAAAAAAGTAAAAAATATCTTTTATATATTAGATATTGATATTGAATTATACAGACGTGTCCACATATAAAAAAGACATACAGTGCCTTGAAAAAGTATTCATATCACTTGAACTTTTCCACACAAACCTATATGTATTTTATTAGGATTTTATTTGATAGAGCAACACAAAGTAGCAGTATGTGTTAAATGAATCAATATTTTGTAGGACCACCTTTCGCTGCAATTACAGCTGCAAGTCTTTGGGGGTATGTCTCTACCAGCTTTGCACAACTAGAGGCTGAAATTTTTGCCCATTCCTCTTCGCAAAATAGCTCAAGCTCAGTCAGATTGGATGGAGAGCCTCTGTGAACAGCAATTTCTTGAAACAGATTCTCAATGGGATTTAGGTCTTGACTTTGACCGGGCAATTCTAACACATGAATATGCTTTCATATAAAGCATTCCATTGCAGCTCTGGCTGTATGCTTGGGGTCGTTGTCCTGCTGAAAGCAGGGTTGCCAACCTTCCTTTTAAATTTTTCTGGACAACTTAACAAAAAATTACGGACAGCTTAAAATTTTTACGGACATAGGCCCCGCCCCTTTTAACCCTTTCGCGCCCGGAGGTTTTTTCGGTTATGCATTTTCGTTTTGCGCTCCCTGCCTTCAAACAGCCATAACTCTTTTATTTTTCTGTTCACATAGCTGTATGAGGGCTTGTTTTTTGCGGGACAAGTTGTACTTTCCAACGCCACCATTTAATATTGCATATGGTGTAGTGGGAAGCGGGAAAAAAATTCCAAACCGGGTGAAATTGCAAAGAAAACGCTATTCCGCTACAGTTCTACGGGTTTCTTATTTACAGCGTTCGATGTGCATTAAAACTGATCCGTTACTTTCATTCTACTGGTCAGTACGAATCCGGCAATACCTAATATGTATAGTTTTTCCTGCGTTTTCATAGTGATAAAATAATTAGAAAGTTGCCCTTTTTTTTTTTTTTTTTTCCTTGTCAAATCTTGACCCCTATAACTTTTTGGTATTTATGTGTACAGAGCTGTATGGGGGCTCATTTTTTGCGGGACGATCTGAAGTTTTTATTGATACAATTCTGGGGTGTGTATGACTTTTTGATCACTTTTTATTTAATTTTTTTTAGAAAAAAAAAGCGACAAAAAACGGCAAATCGCCATTTGGACGCTTTTTTCCGCCACACAATTCGCCGTATTGGAATTTTTGGAAGTACGGGCGTTTTCGGTCACGGTGATACCCATGATGTCTATATTTATTGTTATTTAGGTATTTATTTTTTAATTATACGGAAAGGGGGGTGATTTGAACTTTTATATCTTTTTTATTTTTTATATATTTTTTAACTTTTTTTAAATTTTCTAAATTTTTTTTATATTTTTTTTTACTATTTGAAAGCTCAAATATGGGCTTATATATTGTGGCTTTTTTTTTTCTTTATGAGCAATCAGGGATTTTATAGACTCATAAATCCAAGAATTGCTCATTTCTTATCCTGGCCAGGCCTGCCATCTAGTGGCCAGAATAAGAATTGCACTTTGAAAACTGTAATCCTCACCAGCGAGGATTACAGTTTTCATATGGTGTACAGACACCCCGATTGGCCACATGGGGTGTCTGTACACCACCCGGAAGCGAATGCTTCCGGGTTGAGACGCAACTAGATGCCGTGATCACGTGTGATCACGGCATCTAAACTCCCAGTCAGACGCCGCCGATGGCGGTAAGTAGCGGCAAGTCTCTGCTGTTAGAAACAGCAGAGACTTGCCGGCCATGACGCCCGCCACACTTGCGAGCGGGCGCCATGTGCCCGCATCGCCCCAGCGCCGTACATGTACCGCGCTGGGCGCGAAGGGGTTAAAGACCACCCCCCCCCCATTCCACGCCCTAAAAATGACTTAAAGAGAATGCCCTTGAATCACAAACACTGTTACATCCCCACTGCTCTAGTCTGAGTGCTTTGATTATATGGCTGCAGTAAAAATGCTTGCGGGCTGGGGAGACACTGGGGAGATGTGACAGCCGGGGAAGACACCCTGCAGGGCTTACTCACCACTCAGTGCCTGCATCACCACCTCCGCTGCCCGCTGTTCAAGTACCACTTGGTCTTGCAGAGCTGCACAGTCCTTTCGCCTAAAGCTGGGGACACAGTTACACTCAGCTGAAATGAAGTTTAGGGGCAACTTGGTACAAAGTACCGCGCACATGAGAGCTTCCCCCTCTGCAGTGGTCTCAGATTGGATGCTATGTAGGCTTAGGGCAGCACAGGGCTCTGAAGGGTCAGGGTGGTAGGCTTAAAGTGGCAGTGGCACAGAGGGCTCTGCAGGGCCAGGGTGGCACAGTGTGGTGCTATATAGGATTAGGGTGGCACACAGGGCTCTGCAGGGTCAGGATGGCACAGTGTGGTGCTATATAGGATTAGGGTGGCACACAGGGCTCTGCAGGGCCAAGGTGGCACAGTGTGGTCAGGTGCTATATAGGATTAGGGTGGCACACAGGGCTCTGCAGGGTCAGGATGGCACAGTGTGGTGCTATATAGGATTAGGGTGGCACACAGGGCTCTGCAGGGTCAGGATGGCACAGTGTGGTGCTATATAGGATTAGGGTGGCACACAGGGCTCTGCAGGGCCAGGGTGGCACAGTGTGGTGCTATATAGGATTAGGGTGGCACACAGGGCTCTGCAGGGTCAGGATGGCACAATATGATGTCATGTAAGCTCAGGGTGACATAGCAATGCAATGTAAATTTAGGATGGCACAGAAAGGTCTAGGGTGATGGTGGCACATTACATGACTTTAGGGAGCACTGCAGGTTTGGGTGCTAACTCCCCCCTCCCTGTTCACAAATCTGCAGGGTCAGTGCGGGGGTAGGCTGGACCCACGTGCTGCCTTTTACTGGCGCCTGTTGTCACACACACTGATGCACCTAAAATGGACTCCAGTCCACAGCAATCGGCATCTGCCCGCGCGGGAAGCCAAGCTCCGCCCCCCTAGTCCCTCCTCTCTCCTCCCTAGCAGCAGGCTCATCGTGCTGGTCCTCCGCCCTCTGTGTTGTGCCCTCCTCCAGCTGCCAGCAGTCCTCCCCATGGCCCCAGTACCTCAGGTAAATCCATCTGCTGAGTGCTGCTGACTCGTGACGCTGATCCTGCCTGCTTCTGCCTTGCCTTGCGCGCACCGGCCCGCCCACTCCAAGCGCCGCCGGGGAACAGTTCTCTGAACTGCATGCATGCGCAGTTTACACTTGTGGATTTCGGCATAAAAATTTACGGACGTTGTTTTTTTCTGCCGGACGCTACAGACGGCAGAGAAAAACAACCATTTTTTGCGGACTGTCCGTAAATTTACGGACGGTTGGCAACCCTGGCTGGAAGGTGAACCTCCGCCCCAGTCTCAAGTCTTTTGCAGCCTATGGCCTTTTTCACGTGGTCAGTATTTGGTCAGTATTTTGAATCAGTATTTGTAAGCCAAAACCAGAAGTGGAACCTACAGAGAAAAGGTTAAAGAAATATTTGTGCCTTTTCTGTGTTTTGGATCCACCCCTGGTTTTGGCTTACAAATACTGATACAAAAATTCTGACCAAATACTGACCGTGTGAAAGAAGCCTCTAACAGGTTGTCCTCCAGGATTGTCCTGTATTTAGCTCCATCCATCTTCCCATCAACTCTCACCACCTTTCGTCTGTCAATAGTGTTTTGAATTTATGCCAAAAAGTTCAACTTTGGTCTTATCTGACCAGTACACCTTCTCCCACCTGATCTGTGGATCTCTGCAGCTTCTCCAGAGTGACCATGGGTCTCTTGACTGCTTCTCTAATTAGTGCTCTACTTGACTGGACTGTAAGTTTAGGTAGACGGCCAAGTCTTGGTAGGTTTACAGTTTTGGCATACTCTTTCCATTTTCGGATGATGGATTGAACAGTGCCCCGTGAGATGTTCAGATTTTAGGATACTTTTTTTTGTAACATAACCCTGCTTTATAATTCTCCACAACTTTAACCCTGACCTGTCTGGTGTGTTCCTTGATTTTTATGATGCTGTTTGATGACTAATGTTCTCTAATAAACCTTCACAGAACAGCAGTAGTTATACTGAGAATAAATTACACAAAGGGGGACTCTATTTACTATTTAGATGATGTCTGAAGGGGGCTGAATGCAAATGCACGCAATATTTTTCAGATTTATATTTATTAAAACTTTTAAAAACCATGTATCATTTTATATTCACTTTACACATACTTGCTACTGTGTGTTGGTCTATCACATAACATCCCAATAAAATACATTTGAGTTTTTAGGTGTTCAAGGGGTATGAATACTTTTTCAAGGCACTGCATATACACTGTATATTACATATTAACAGCTTTAGTTGCAGGTTAACTATCTTAGAATGCTCTATTTCAGTGTGGCTACTGTGAGAAAATTGGAATCTAAAACGTATTGAGTCAAAGAGGAATGTGAATGGATGTAATGCATCAAATGTAGCTAATAATAAACCATTTTGGAGAAATTGCCAATAATCCTGTCAGTAATGAAAGATTTAGAGCCAGTAGTATTCTACAATGTTGTTTTCAATTTCAGTCATTAAAGGGTCGCCTGCTTTGGATCTATAAAGGTCCCCTGACAATACGCTGATCCCATGATGTCTCGCTGCTCAGACACCAAGCAATAATTCTTTAATTCCTTAGCAGTATTAAAACAGGTAAAATGAAGTATAGGTGGGACCCGCACCTATCAGTCATTGGGGTCATAGCCTAACGATATGCCCCTAAAGTCTGAAATGGTATAACCCCTTTAAAAAGTAGAGGGGATGCTACACAATGAGATGTTTTGCTGCCATCAAGTTTTAAATGAGTTAATTTTTTTCATGAAATGGTAAAATGTCTCACTTTCAGCATCTGATATATGTTCTACGATCGATTGTGAATAAAATCTGGGTCTATGAGATTTGCAAATCATTGCATTCTGTTTTAAGTTCCATTCATTTCCATTCTACACAGCGTCCTAACTGTGTTCGCAGCACTCTGAAATGGCTGAATAGAATATTAAAAGCCTTCAAGTGAGAGAAAAACTCATTAATCCATAGACATGATTTTAAGCAAGCATTTGCCCAAAGAAATGTAAGTGTACACATTTTCTTCTCCTTGCCAACTATTTGTTAAATGTCTTATGGTATGAAAAATACTGTACATAAATCACAAATAATACATGACACCAGTAAGAGGCAGGTGCATATCACATTCTCTTTGATATATACCGGTAACTGGTTAATCAAGAATGTCACATTTATGCCTCAACACTAAATATGACCTATTTCTGGAGGGTATTTTTTATTTTGATCTCAAATATATTTCCACAGCAAACAACATACAGTAAAAGCTGGGGCTCCAAACATTAAGCTAGGGTCCTTTTACTTACTTCCAGTGACAATTTGCCGGTTTGCTCCTTCTGGTGCTCTAAATCCTTAATCAGAGAAGAATTTTGTCTCTCGAGTTGAAGAAGTCTTCTTGCCAGGTGCACACTAAAAGAGAACGGTACCACAAGGACATTTTAAGATTTCAGTGTACCACAGTCACTTATATCCATGTACATTCTTCTGGCCATACACAAACTAATACTTTTCGCTGGAGAAAGCACCATCTAACAAGATTCACAAATGATCTGGGTGCAGGACATCAAGCTCACAGATATTGGGGCACCTGGCTTTTCCCATTTGATCCTCTAGTGATTTTAAGTGGCCTCTTCTGCATACAGAACAAATTTTAGAACTAAAGAATAGATATATACTTAGGTGTCAGCGTAATATAGTACCCTATCTAAGGGTAGCATGTTACAGCCACAGATCCATACTGCTAAAATGGCACAGAAATAACACTGCAACTAGTAGCTCTGAAAGAATACACCAGAGACAAGGGTATGAGTCTGGTGTATTCATGAGTAGAGCGCCCCCCGGGCCGCTGATGGAAATCATCACTCTGGAGGGGGGTGGGGAGAGACAGGGGAGCACTCTCCTCATGACCACACCAGATTCATAAAATATGCATACAGTGTGGATATTTATGGCATATCCACTGGATATGCTATTAATGTCTGACAGGTGCAAGTCCTACACTATCTCGAGAACAGGGCCTAGATTTGCGCCGTTGGGAATGGAGAGGTGGCTGCGCATGCTCAGCTTTCTCCATTTGGTTATGGGTGGTCAAAAAATAGCCAAGCCCTACTGAGATTGCCAAATTCTCCTAAGCTTCTGAAGGGGGTGGATGAACCAAAACAAGTTTGTTGTCCCACTTTCCCAGAGCTACAGCAAACCAAACCTTTAATATTCAAGGAAATATTTTAAATATGCTTTCTAATATTCAACATATGAACCAGTCATGAACGAGAACCTGTCGAGATCAAGTTGTCTACTTATGAAATAGACTGATCGCTCAGGACAGGTATAGTGAAGGAAGACTGTGATATAACAAAGACAGGCAGATATATGTACCATTTATACTGCCTTTTAGATGTAAATACCCAGGTGACTAGGGTAAACGATAAAATCTACTTTTAAACAAGTTTTTCTAATAGTTTTAAGGGTCTAAAGTTAAAAACAACTAAAATACAAAGATAGGGAGAGTAAGACACGTAATATTGATCCCACACAATTGATGTGCTTTAAAAGGGATTGTCTCACTTCAGCAAATGGCATTTATCATGTAGAGAAAGTTAATACAAGGCACTTACTAATGTCTTGTGATTTTCCATATTGTCTGCTTTGCTGGCTTCATTAATTTTTCCATCACATTATACACTGTTTGTATCCAGGGATTATGACCACCCTGTTATCCATCAGTAGTGGTCGTGCTTGCACATTACAGTAAAAAGCGCCGGCCTCTCTGGTGGAAGAGCGCATAGGCACGCATGTACAGCAGCTCCTGCCCCAGCCACCTCATATCTGTGCTGCAGCTGAAACCCCTGGATACGACCAGTGTACTATGGGATGGAAAAATGAATCAAGCCAGCAAAGCAGACAATATGGACAATCAGTACATTAGTAAGTGTCTTGTAATAACTTTACAAGATAAATGCCATTTGCTGAAGTAAGAAAGTCCTTTAAAGTAAGAAAATACTTGTATACACTTGGACTGTCTGTGCTGTGTTTGTCAATGTTTTATACTGCATCTAGTTAGTAGTACTAATCACCGGCCCTCTCGTCTTTTATAGAAATATCTATGTTATAAAATGTTAATAAATGTCGATAATAGGAATTGAAAATGTAGAAATGCATGAAAGTCTAAGGGGAAGTCCACAGGGGGTATATGATGCTGATTTTAATTTTTGTGACCCCACAAATGATCTGTTACTGAGCAAGCATGTCTCTCATTCATCGGGTATTGGCGGTACATTTACACCGCCAGATAAACGCTAACAAGTGTTTTTATGAACATTCGTGATTATCTGCAGGAGTCTCGGTCCGTGTAAAGGGCCCTTTAAACTGTACAGGCAAACACTCCCAACTGGTAATACCCAATTGGCAAATCATCCATAAACTGCTGATAAGAACATTAGAGGAACAGTACAACATAGTTATAGAGGCTCCAGAACTGTTAATACATGGGGAATGCAAGTAATTACTAAACCAGGCATGTCAGGCGAGGTGACAGGTCCTCTTTAAAAGGCTCTCTTCAAGGTGTTTTCCGTGACTTTTACGGTCTATTCTGAGAATGAAGACAATGAATGGCATGACCCATTGTTTACACTGGCATGGTGGCTTATTTGTATGGGCAACTGTGCCTGGTGCTGCAGATTACTTCTATTTGAGTGAATAAGACTAAGCTGCATTACCAGGCACAGCACCATGGTACCCCTTCATTGTGCTGATCAGTTGTCAGACACCCAATGATTAAAAATGAATGGCTCAAAGGGTTTGTCTGGGCTTTTACTATTGATTGATTGATGACCTATCCTCAAGATAAGTCCTCAATAACAGATTGGCGTGGGCACCCCTGCCCATCAGCTGTATAAGGAGACGGTGCGCACGTGCAGTCTCCCATCTCAGCACCAGAATCTGTGACTTTTACCGCTCAGGCCAAGTGAACGTGAACGGGGAAGTGGACTGGTGGGCAGGCCTGTCACATTCATAATTTTCTACGCCTGTTTTATCAAGGAAGCTGACTTACATTTAGACTGGTGCTGGATACACTGACGTTATGTAGAAGCCGGTGACTCTTCATAACTTCGGTGGATCCACCGCTAGCTATAGGGGTTATTAAGACCAGCGTCTCAAACGCCAGTTTTTATAAATGACCCCCTTAGTATTTGGTATTTCTGTAATCGTACTGAATGCGAGAATAAAGTTATCATGTTATTTATGCAAAAAAATGAACACTGCAAAATTTATATTGTTGTTTTTTCTCATTTCCCCAAAAAAAGTTATTAAAAGTTAATCAGTAAGTTATGTGTACCCCAAAATGGTGCCATTAAAAACTAAAACTTGTCCTGCACAAAACAAGCCCTCATAAGACTACACTGACGGAAAAATAAAAAGTTGGTCAGGCTGGTCACTAAGGTGTTAAACAATAATAATTAAAGCGGTTATCCCATGAATAATGTAAAAAATGAAAATCAGACATCATATAGGACATGACAATACCTTTCTAACAAAGCTAGAACCAGCCCTGTACCTCACATGGATCCAGAGATCTCCCCATTCATTGCTCTGCTACATTTATATCAAGCTGACAGCTGAAGGGGACTGTCTTTTATGCTGCAGCCAAGGGGGCGTGTCCATGCTCACCCTATGACAGCTAAGGAGGCAGTTGAAGGATGAAACTGAGCATGTGCGGCCTTCTCAGTGAGCAGGTCAAAGAAATAAGAAATTAAGTGGCACTATACAGGTACATTTTATCGAATAACTCAGTAGCTATGCAAAATGTTTAATTACATGCGGTTACAAAAGTATTCAGATCCAGGTGCTGGTTTGAAAACTGTAGAATATTTTTTGTGGGACAACCCCTTTAAGTAAGACACATAACAAGACAAAAAGCATACAGACATTTAATGTACCCATAATCCTGTGCTCACATATGTCAAAAAAAGTATCATTCAACAGGTTTCTATGTTTTTGAATGGACTGAAAATGACCTACTATTCTTTTCCAGAAGATTTCATTTGTAATTTACCACTAACAGTCCATTGTCGACTGCCAGTGCACAAAACACTATGCCTGGATCTATTTATAGTAAAACTAAATAAACATATAAAATATATATATTCTTTTACAGATATGTTCATGGCAATGTCAAAACAGCAGCCAGTCTCATCAGTCTCAGTAACATCATCATCTTAGATCGAAAGACCACAGTTCTTGCATGACGTGATGTCACCATGGACAGATTCATTATAAAACAAACTAACACAGAAAGAAAAAGGTTCAGGTCACTATATCACCTCAAAGGGGTATTCCAGGACTTCCCCATGCCTTTTTTCATTTTGGACTGTCCTGAACCATTTCTCCATGTATATTAATCACTCTTGTTTCCATCCGGTATGTAGCACTTCCAGTTGTATCCAACTAAACCCATGATGCACTTCTCCATCCTCTGTCGCAGCTCCAGCACCGCCCCTAACAATGCCCAGCTAGTTACATAGACTCCCCCTATCACATACCCTGTTTCTAGTTTGATTTATCCATGGACATAATATCATAGCAAAATAAGACAGAGCTGCATAGACAAAGTCATGTGACCACAGCCCAGAACGGAAGATAGAAGCAATGAAGATAAAAGAAATACATTACAGAACTACAGCTACCTTCATAAATGATTATATTAAAATATGTTACTGCAAAACCCTTTAAGAAAAAAATGCGGCATGAGCTGGTTGAGATGTAACCAGCTTTCCCTAGACCAGTGACAACACGTTCATCGGTCACGTGACCTAGGTGCAGCTCAGCCCCTTGAAGTGAATGGGTCTGAGTGCGATACCAAGCATAGCCTCTATACAATATAAGGCACTGTACTTGGTGAGCTGCAAGAAGGCCGCAGGGCTTACAGGAGCATTGATGCCTTCTCAAACAGCTGATCTGTGGGGCCAACTGTGAAATGACCACCAAAATAATCTAGTCAGGTATCACCAGCCTCAAAAAAAGTTGCCTATTTTTATGGACTGTCCAGAAGTTTCTGGACGGTTGGCAATCCTGTGCGGGGGTACTGCTGTCGGACCCCTACCAATCAGATACTAATGGTGTATCCAGAGGATAGGTCATCAACTAAAAAGTCTCCCCTTCAAGGGCTGCTTCACCACAGACAGCCCCTTTCAAATTGAAGCTGCAACGGCAGCCAGAGGTTTTCAAAGGCTCCACCTCTCAAGAACCTTAGCAAACAGCTGAATTTGACACTGGATGAGAAGTGGCTCCCAGTGAAACATCTACTGGAGGAGAAATGTAGTATTACTTGGGCAACTGAAATATAGCGGCGCATGAGCCAGCTCAGTTCTAGATTCTGGATCATGGAGGGGATCCCTAGCAGGGGAGATCCTATTTGATGCCCATAAGAACTAAAAGTACAAACGGATAGGGACTGTCTTCATGAAAAGTGTCCAATGATTTCTGAGAGCACACAAAATCACAAGGCTGGAGACAAGTTCCAGCGCCTACAGATAAGACATATATGACCACTACATGTGCACATTTCTTCAGACACCTGTAAGGAGGGAGCTGTGTGAAGCACGTTGAAAGTCTCTATGTGACCAGTTTCTTTGCAACTGAATCCACAAAACCTTCACAAAGCAAACACATTCACCACCATTATAAAGGTGTACAAAGCAAGCAGAGAAAAAAGGCTTAAACCTAAACCATTATGTCAAGAATTGAGCGCTGAGCACAATATGTATCTTCACTTCATTTGCTTTGAAAAGCTTAATAATGAATGCTAATGACAGGAGGTGAAATGTCAGGACAAGAAATGTACAACCAGAAAATCTTGTTTTGTTCTTTCAAGATGAGCCTTGAGTGAAATAAAAACATTACAACGATACTTTTCAAGTTTCATCAAGTTTTTCTGTAATGTTTAAATTAACGTTATTAAGTCCAACATGTCCTCAACTTTCAGTAAAGAATACAAAGAAATCTACATTAGCCATGGAAATGAAAGCTAAAGCTCCTGCTATAAAATGCAACTGAAAGGAAAGCACATGGAGAAGAACTGAACACAATGTGACTCTAGATGTTCAGACATTTCACTAGAGATATCTCTGAGAAATCCGCTGAACTCAAATTAGAGTTATCTTTGATGCTAACAATTTTAATATGGACTCTAATTTCTGAGTAATAGGGGAAAAAATGCTACCGCCCTGTACCAAATTTTAGAAAGCACATCACCCTTATGAATGCAGTCCTAGTCCTATACCTCTAAAAACCCATACCTAGTGGAAGAAGCAGTGCTGCAGTAACCAGGCACATCTACAAGGTGGACAGAGCTGTGTAGTTATGGTGCCTCAACCGTCCGTCACCCCTCACCAATCTGATATTGGAGACCTATCTTAAGGATAGGTCATCAACAAGTAAGTCATGAAAAGCCTCTATAAATAGTAAATTTAAATTAAAAAAGATATTAGTCCATCCAAAGTGGCAGTCTCAAATCTAAGAAGGACGTACAGCACTATTATAGGAGTTTTCCGGGATTACTATGGTTTTTAACAGTTATGCACATGTGGTTGCTTACCTCATGTACATCTTCTGCACTTGTTTTTTCAATTTGGACTCTCCTGACTCCTGTCACTTTCTTTGGTTTCCATTTTGAATGTAGAACTTCCTGTTGCTGTATCCAACCAAACCCATCATGCACTTCTCCTTCCTCCGCCACAGCTGCAGCACCGTCCCTAACAATGCCCAGCTAGTTTATAGCTCTTCCCACCCAGCTAGTTACATAGACACTCCCCTATCAGTGCCCATGGACATAACATCACAGGAAATAAGACAGAGCTGCATGGGCATGGTCATGTGACCACAGCGAAGAACGGAAGATAGGAGCAATAAAGGTAAAAGAAATACGTTATAAAATTACAGCTAAGGGGTTGTCCACTGGGCAATCACTACTTGTTGGAAGGGTTCCTTGACAATAATCTGGTCACTAAATGTCTTCTTGTTGAGAATCCTCACAGCATTCAGCTATAATCTATGGGGAAACCAGGCAATAAGTATTCAACTTCCATTGAAGTGAAAGTATGCAATACACAGTGCCCATTCCTGGGAATGCAGGACAGGTCATCCATAGCACAAGATCCGGTTTGTAGCTTCTCTCCACTGCTGCCAAGAAATGAGGATTATATAAATCGGGGTGCACAGGGGCCACATGCAGCCCTCGTTATCATTCTGTGCAGCCCCCAACCATCTGGTAATAGACATCTATGTCTATGTCTTGTGGCTGCTCACCATGCATTTTTCATGTATTCTCCCATTCAATGGGAATCCTGGAGGTGTAACCAGACATTTATAGTATATACTGTATGTATATTATGCCATAAATACAGTATTTCAGTTGGTAATATCCCTTTAACTTTTATTTTCGGCGCTTGGGATTTTTTCAGTCTGACAATGTGGCACTGCCAAGAAAAGATTGTGCAGCCCTAATATAAATTATAGGGGGGGCAGAGTGTACAAGAAATCAGTATTCTAATTACATTGCCTCTAAACAGCAGCAGTCCCATACCGTGGGCTGCTCCTATATATCCTGGCATTAGGAAACAGGGTGTCCTGCCGTGCTGTCTAGGTTTCTGTATCCAGTAGCGGGCACAGCACTGTAAGACCTGAAGCAATTCTACAGTGCCAGCTCCTGTTCTGGATACAGGACAGGGCATTAGCGTCTCTTAGTGAACATTATACATACGTTATATATGGCCCACAATATGTACCGCTGCTGGCATGTTAAAGCAAAATCTCCTATAAAAGTTATATAGAAGACCGTGCACATTCCTGCACTATGATCAATACATAACTGGCGGTACAGTTTAAAAGCCATAAAGATATCCGTCTCATGTCTCAAATACCAGGACACCCACACAGTATTGTGAGATGACAACCTGTAATTCTGGTACTAACAATTTCCACTGTAAGGTAGTGTATAGACGACGTAAGAACACCTTGCACACAGGATATTGTGTATTCCTGGTGTTGAGTGCAGATGGAACAGCAAATGCCCTTTGTAAGAACTTGTGGTTTAATAGATACGGCTTCTGCAGATGTCTGGCAGAATACTGCGGCTTACTGCTTTACTTTACAAATCTAGTCAGATTCAGTGGCTGGTCGTGCTTCCTGGGCATAAACTAGCACTACTGCCAGGTGCTGACTCATGGCACCAGCGCCAGCCAAAGGCTTTCCTGTAGCAACAAGACAGGACAGAAAGGAAACCATGTTCTCTATGGCTGATAAATTAATAAGGCACATGTGAAAGTAGAAGAAAACACACAAAAATGAGACTGGAATAAGAGGAGCGCTGGAGAAGCACATGGTAAAGCATGCACACACGGTAACAGCATGATGTTATCATACGCTATCTCACAAAACTGAGTATACCCCTCACATTTGTGTAAATATTTTATTCTATCTTTAATGGGAAGATATGACACTTTCATACAATGTTTAGTAGTCAGTGTACAGCTTGTATAACTCAACACACAGCCATTAATTAGGGTTGAGCGAACCCGAACCGCAAAGTTTGGGTTCGTACCGAACTTTGCGAGTTAAGGTACCCGGACCCGAACTTTTTCACAAAACTTCGGGTTCGAGTTCGGTGTTTGGGTAATTTTATTATTTTTCGTTATAACATGGTTATAACGGAAAATAATAGCATTCTTAAGGCAGAATGCTAAATAAAATGGCCTTCTAGGGGTTAAAAATAATTTAAAAAACTCACCTTGTCCACTTGATTGCGCAGCCGGTGTCTTCCTCCTGCAAAAGGACCTGCGGTGACATCACCGCGCTCATCACATGGTGATGTCACTGCAGGTCCTTTTGCAGGTCCTGAAAGAAGAAGAAGGAAGACACCGGCTGCGCGATCAAGTGGACAAGGTGAGTTTTTTAAAATTATTTTTAACCCCTAGAAGGCCATTTTATTTAGCATTCTGCCTTAAGAATGCTATTATTTTCTGTTATACCCATGTTATGATGGAAAATAATAAAGGGAAATTTGGGTCCCCATTGATTTGAATAGGGTCCAGGTTCGGGATTAAGTTCGGGTCCCGAACCCGAACTTTGACCTGAAGTTTGGCCGAACCCAGCAAACCCGAACTTCCTTGGGTTTGCTCATCCCTACCATTAATATCTAAACCACTGGCAACAAAAGTGAGTACACCCCTAAGTGAAAATGGTCAAATTGTGCCCAATTAGCCATTTTTCCTCCCCGGTGTCATGTGACTCGTTATTGTTGCAAAGTTTCAGATGTGAATGGGGAGCAGGTGTGTGAAATTTGGTGTTATCAGTTGCCAGCAGTTTAGACATTAATGGCTGTATGTTGAGTTATTTTGAGGGCACACCACATTTACATTGTTATACAAGCTGTACACTGACTACTTTACCTTGTATCAAAGTGTCTTATCTTCAGTGTTGTCCCAAAGATAGACTAAAATATTTACAAACATGTGAGGGGTGTACTCACTTTTGTGAGATACTGTATATGTGCTGGGCAATATACACTCACCGGCCACTTTATTAGGTACACCTGTCCAACTGCTCGTTAACACTTAATTTCTAATCAGCCAATCACATGGCGGCAACTCAGTGCATTTAGGCATGTAGACATGGTCAAGACAATCTCCTGCAGTTCAAACCGAGCATCAGTATGGGGAAGAAAGGTGATTTGAGTGCCTTTGAACGTGGCATGGTTGTTGGTGCCAGAAGGGCTGGTCTGAGTATTTCAGAAACTGCTGATCTACTGGAATTTTCACGCACAACCATCTCTAGGGTTTACAGAGAATGGTCCGAAAAAGAAAAAACATCCAGTGAGCGGCAGTTCTGTGGGCGGAAATGCCTTGTTGATGCCAGAGGTCAGAGGAGAATGGGCAGACTGGTTCGAGCTGATAGAAAGGCAACAGTGACTCAAATTGCCACCCGTTACAACCAAGGTAGGCAGAAGAGCATCTCTGAACGCACAGTACGTCGAACTTTGAGGCAGATGGGCTACAGCAGCAGAAGACCACACCGGGTGCCACTCCTTTCAGCTAAGAACAGGAAACTGAGGCTACAATTTGCATAAGCTCATCGAAATTGGACAGTAGAAGATTGGAAAAACGTTGCCTGGTCTGATGAGTCTCGATTTCTGCTGCGACATTCGGATGGTAGGGTCAGAATTTGGCGTCAACAACATGAAAGCATGGATCCATCCTGCCTTGTATCAACGGTTCAAGCTGGTGGTGGTGGTGTCATGGTGTGGGGAATATTTTCTTGGCACTCTTTGGGCCCCTTGGTACCAATTGAGCATCGTTGCAACGCCACAGCCTACCTGAGTATTGTTGCTGACCATGTCCATCCCTTTATGACCACAATGTACCCAACATCTGATGGCTACTTTCAGCAGGATAATGCGCCATGTCATAAAGCTGGAATCATCTCAGACTGGTTTCTTGAACATGACAATGAGTTCACTGTACTCAAATGGCCTCCACAGTCACCAGATCTCAATCCAATAGAGCATCTTTGGGATGTGGTGGAACGGGAGATTCGCATCATGGATGTGCAGCCGACAAATCTGCGGCAACTGTGTGATGCCATCATGTCAATATGGACCAAAATCTCTGAGGAATGCTTCCAGCACCTTGTTGAATCTATGCCACGAAGAATTGAGGCAGTTCTGAAGGCAAAAGGGGGTCCAACCCGTTACTAGCATGGTGTACCTAATAAAGTGGCCGGTGAGTGTATATGTACTGTTGAGACTGACGACTCTGCACATGGCCCAGATATACAGATGTATCACTACTATCAGCAGGCAAATAGCAGTTCGCTATAGCCAGAATATAATGAAAGAGTGCCACTGAGAACGTCCAAACTTTGATGTGATGGCCCTAATGCTGGGCATGAACTATGATTTAGCCGACAACTATCCCTCCTGAACCAGCATACACATGTACCCTCAGCAAAGCTGAGAACAAAAGCAATGGGCATGATAAAAACCCAACTTGCTGATCTTTCTTTGCCCTGCCACCTCTGCTGCTGGGAGGTCCCCGTACAAATTTAATGGTTGACTGCTTGACATCAACCTAATGCATATTGAAGAAGTGGTCAGTGTCCTAATGTTTTTGAATGCAATGATGACGCTCTGCATATCGCACATGGCCGCTGTATCCAAACACTGTGGTATCCAGCACAAGTAACTATAACTTAACACCTTTTTAAACACTTTCCTGACTATTTATCATTTTTTAAACTCTGAAACTCTTTAAGAAAGTTCACAGAGCATGCTGAGACTATTTGGCCTACTCAAATTGTCTTCTGTGCAGCTTAGTCCGAAAATTCGTTCCCTTCATTTCCTTCTATTAAGCCTACACTATATATGAGCTTAATCTTCCCAGCTACCAAACTACTAGATGCACCTGTATTTTGAAGCGGACATTGAGGTCAGAGAAAGTGTGCTCCACGAGGAATGTTACACGGCACCATGCATTAGCTACTTCTAAATTAGCTGAACGCAAAGTGATGATGGACAAATAGAGAAGATGAGAGGCCACCCGACCAAAAAGGCCTTGTAAAAACAGTAAAGCTAGCATGGCTGCAGCAGAGCAAACAGGTAATGAAAGTTATGAGGCTCAGGCTGACAAGTCCATTAGCAGCATGAAGGCTGAACCGTAGCTACACAATGAGAACAGGAAAACTGGGGGAACAAGTGTACAACTGTTTTTTTATTCCATTTGTTCAGTCTGATCAGGAAGAGGTGGTAGATTATAATGATCAGAACGTCCCCCATTTCCAAAAACAAGTAGCACAATATTTCAGACTAATTGATATATGATTCAGCAATATATAAAACTTTACCACCTTATGATTGCCCATACTTATGCTAAATTCTCACCACTCATCAATCTACAGCTAAAACAATTATTCTGACCATAAATATATCACAATGTCCTGCAAACTTCCTTCAGATCCCGGCAATCCCATTTACACAGGCCGAAACCACTGGGCAATGATTTTTTGTAGGACAAGTTGTACTTTCTAATGCCACCATTTAATATGGCATGCAGTGTAGTGGGAAGCAGGAAAAAAATTCCAAATGGGGTGGAATTGAAAAAAAAATGCAATTCCTCCACAGTTTTACGGGTTTTGTCCATACAGCGTTCCCTATGCGGCAAAACTGACCTGTGCCCTTCATTCTCTGGGTCAGTACGATTACAAAGATACCACATATGTATAGGTTTTATGTTTAATTACTGAAAAAAAAAAAATTTAAAGTGTAACTGTCATGTTTTCATTAAAAAAAATCAATTTTAGCATATGTTACTGTTGGTATGGCATTATGCATAAAGCATTCTTTAGTTTCTTCACATACCACTGTTTTCCTTGAGTTTTTCCCTTAGTTACGGCTGTTTTAACCTCTACAATATGAGGATCTTCTCAAGATGGCTCCTCTGCCAGCTCTCTGAAGCCAAAACTGCTTTCCCTCACATCACATGCACACTTGCTGTAGCCAGCAGCTTCAGGCCAGCCAATCAGATTAGATTACTGAGAGACACGCCTCCTCACTCTGAAGCCTAATGCAGGCATGCAGTGTGAAGGACCGCCCCTCTGTCTTCTTAGATGAGCCAATGCAATGATCTTTTAAGGGACCAGTGGAAAGGGACAGGGACATTAATGAAAGCTGTCATTATAAGGTAATTACAGATCTTTTGACAACCATTGACAGACTACCTCAGGTATACATGCCTAGCTCTAATAATCTAGCAAATAAAAAAATATGACAGTTACACATTAAATTCTTTTATTTATTTATTTATTTTTTACATCACCATATTCTCACCCCAATAACTTTTTTTATAGTTATGTCTACTGAGCTGTGTGGGGGTCATTTTTTGCGGAATGCTCTGTAGTTTTTATTGATACCATTTTGGAATCTTTTTGATCACATTTTATTCAATTTTTGGGGGTAAGGGAAGTGATGAAAAAAATGGCAAATCAGCCATTTTGATACTTTTTTCCGTTACTATTGACCTTATTGGAAAAATAGTTTTATATTTTAATAGTATGGGCGTTTTCGGATGCAGTGATGACCATGATGTTTATATTTCTTTTTACTATTTATGTATTAATTTTTTTTATTCTAAGGAAAGAAAGGTGATTTAAATTTTTATATTTTTAAACTTTTTTTAAAATTTATATATATATTTTTGGAGCCACTCTAGGAGGCTACAATGTCCGCTACTTTTTTTTTTTTAAGAGAATATTACCATACTCCCATAAGGAGTATAGTAATTCTCTAACTGCTGATTTTCAGAGAGACCCAGCCTATTATAAATTATGACTGGCATCCCCGATTGTTGAATGGGGATGCCGGTCTTAACCCTTTTTCACCCTTCAGATGCCGTGATCTCACATGAACATGGTATCTAAAGGCTGTAGTGTCAGCGACCGGCAATAATGCCCACTTGCGCCGTACTTGTATGGCACTGGTAGGTGAAGGAGTTAAACGGGTTGACCAATCTGGGACATTGATTGACATTTCATTAGGATATCCCATAAATGTTAGAAAGAGTGCGGGTCCCACCTCTGGGACTTGCTCCTATCTCCATAATGGGGCACCCAAAGTGAATAGAGAACAACCACACATGCATAGCCACCCTCCATTCACTGCTATGAGAATTCCAAAAATAGCAAAGCTGGAATTTCCATGGTTGTAAACAGAGAGGTGGCTGCCCTGTGCTCTCGATTCACTGCTTTGGGATTTCTGAAAACAGCTGAGGGTGCACATTTTTGGAACTCTCTTAGTGATGAATTGAGAGCACACTATGGATGCGCAGTGGGCTCTCCTTTACTTCGGGGGCTCCGTTCTGGAGATGGGAGCAGGTCCCCCACCTATCTAACATTGATGGTAGCGATGTATCATCAATGTCCCATATGAGCCAACCCCTTTAAATCCGTGTTCTACTTTCAATATCTCATGTATGGATAGCCACATAGTTTAAAATACAGAAATATGCGGTGTTAGACTTCAAGTAACAAAGAAATGTATTTTTTTTTGCTGACAACAAGGATATCAGGTTGCAAAACTGATCTTGATTTACATATACTGGATCATATTTAACTGCACATAAAGCAGATATCCATCTCTTTTCAGACACTGCCCGCAGCAAATCAAGTCACTAAATTTCTGTATCACAGCAAACTTGTTAAAATCACAGCAAGAGTTCGGAAGGCTCCTCCACTGTTTTAGTCACCTCTTTCTTACAGGTACAAAATATTGGCCATTTGCTTATGTACATTCTTTTACCTTTGCTTTAGCCTCCGTTTAGCTGTAGTAGGGACGTTGGCTCCATATCCATAAGAAAACAAAACTCTTTCGGCTTCGGCTTCATCTTCCACTGCAAAAGGGGGAAAGAAAAATAAAATCATTGGCTTTTAACTACATTTTTAATAACTTTTACTGTGTGAACCTTCATATAAAACGATATAATAAACCCCAAACAGTTAATACTAAAAAATGTAGCAGTTTGTTTTAGTATTATTATTATTTTTCTCAATTATATAGCACCGATATATTCCACAGCACTTTAAAGACATTAGCATCACACTGTCCCCAATGGGGCTCACAATCTAAGGTCCCTATCAGTATGTCTTTTTTTCTATTAATATGATAGCATCTGCAGGATGGCAGCCTCGTCTAAGATCCCTATAAACGTTAGAGTATTGTCATAAGAACCTGCCGGCCAACAATTTAATTACATGGGGAGAACCTGACAGATGATGTTGGGAAGAGAAGGACCGGCCATGTTGAATTTCAATGCCTGACCGTTTTGTCTTACAGGGAGATAAGCCGTCCTTCTCCACACTGACAACACACGTACACGTGGCTGAACCCAGCATGTATGTATATTGGGAAGTGGGGAGGGATAGCTGTTGGCCAAGTTCAGCTGACAGCTATTTGAAGGTGTATGGGTACCTATACATAGACATGCACATGTAAACTATCACTACCTCCCCCTCCAAGTAGCTCACATCGGCATCTGAAGCTCTGATAGTAGCCTCCATTGCACATACCAGGGATGTCCAACCTGCGGCTCTCCAGCTGTTGCAAAACTACAACTCCCAGCATGCCCAGATTGCCTACAGCAGGGCATGGTGGGAGATGTAGTTTTACAACAGCTGGAGAACCACAGGTTAGCCATCCCTGGCATATACCATAAAATTATGGACAAAGTAGCACAGCAATGGTAAAATCACAGACACCATTACAGAAATTTTCTATGACAGAGCGGAATAACAGAAATGATGTTGTTACCCAGAGCATATTTTATAATTAGGATTACTGTAATTTACTGTTCTTCATTTTCAGCGAAAAAAAAGATCAAGATCAACTTTTCTTGAAGGAAAACTGTAAGATCATACAGGAGAAGTACTGGGGAACTGGCTGGAAGCTCCACTGAAATCAGATTGTCAACTAGATCTATAGACAGCAATCCACTGTCTGCGGCCAGCTTTAGGCTGTTCACACTTGCTCCACAGCATTCCAGCAGGGCTTCCGACAGCCTTTTCACAAAAATGGCGCAGTCTGCAGGTTTAACTCATCACGCGTCATCATTTTTTGTGACAGCCATAACTAATATATAAAGATTGACATATTGCACAGTAATTTCTCTAATCTGCCTGCTGTGTATATGAATGCACAGGTAAATGAAAATAAAAATGAAATATAAAGACTTACTTTGCGCAGTCTGAATTATGACATCATCCAATTCCTGCTCCAACTTTTCATATGTCTCCAGCCTGACTCGTAGTTCAGAATTCTGAGCCTGTAACTCTGTAAATCGCTTTTCTGTGGAGGCTTGAAGAGCGTAAAATTCTTTTGTTAAAACCTGGAACAGAAAAATATTTAATTTGAACATATAAAACGCATAAAAATATATAAAAAGAGGGTGCGTTGATAACTTTATGGGCGAAGGGGGCTTATCTCCCAGGAGAACAAAGCATCTTTTTAACCTCTGACATCTTAAGGGCCCTTTACATAAGCTGAGAATCCGCCAGATAATCGCTAATGAGCGTTCATAGGAATGCTCGTTACTGATTATCTGCTGGTGTGAAGGTGCCACCGATTACCCAATGAACGAACGCTCGTTTGTCTGGTAATTGGATAGTCTGTGCCGGCACCTAAATTGACGTTTTCCGGTAGCAGATCCAGCCGTCTAATCACGCTCTGCTGCCAGCAAACAATGACTCTGTATGGGGACTAGCGAAAACATTAGCGATCACTTCTCCCCATACTGTGGAAGAGATTGCTGCATGTACATACAACAGTCTCCTTCATTGACAAGCAGGCAATTGCTTCCTTCCCGACAGTCGCATGCTGTATTATCCAGTCTAAAGGGAACTTTAGTTGGAGAAAAGTCAGGAGGTCCCCATCAACATGAGATTGTCTGGAGGTTTAACTTTAACCACTTCCCGACATGTGACGTAATAGTTTGTCACATTTTGGGTCATTAAAGATGACTCTTGCTGACGCCATAGCAACCGGGGCCTGCTGTATGAAACGGCAGATCGCGAACATTTAACCTCTCAGATGCTGTGGCCAAACCTGACCAAGGCATCGGAGCGTGTGAAAACCTGGAAGCGTGCTTCTGGGTATGTTCCAGCTCCGCCATATGGGGATAGGAGGAGCCGGAGCGAGTATGCGGCAGCCCCTGTCATTCAGAATGACAGCAGGCTGCTGCGTAGTAGTTTATTAAAGTGTAACAAAAATTTTTTAAAAAATATAAAAATTCAAATCACCCACCTTTTCCCCAAAATGAAAATTAAAAAAACTAAAAAAATACACATCATGAGTATCCCTGTGTGTGAAAATACCTGTACTATCAAAATAAAGAAGAACACAATTCAGTTTTACCACATAGTGAAGGTCGTTAGAAAAAAAAAAACGTAAACTATAAAAAAACTGTAGCAGGATTATGTTTTTTTTCCAATTTGACCCATTTTGGAAATATTTTTTCCCACTACGCCCTATGCAATATTAAATGGTGGCATTAGAAAAAACAACTTGTCCTGCTAAACCTCAGCCCCCACACGGTATGTGAATGGAAAAATAAAAAAGTTATGGCTCTGGGAAGAGAGGGAGCTAAAAGTAAAAAACGTAAAAACTAAAAATCGCCTCATCAGGAAAGCGTTAATCTGAATATGTATGGCCAGCTTTAGATGTGAAGCAACCAAGGAGCAACATATGTGTAATGGTTACATGTTCTTACATTGCAGAGCTGATTTCCTCCAACACTCCAATCATATACTAATAACTGTAGATTGTGAGCTCTGGAGACCAGAGCCCACCCTTCTCATTGAGCCTGTTCTAATGTCTGATTTAGCCTCTGATTTGTGCTGTGGGACATGGTGGTGCTATACAAATAGATTGTGCTGATAGATTATTATGTTTCTTATTAAATTGGCCCACATGTGGTGTGTATAATAAAGGGAAGTTAGATTAAAGGGGTTGTCCCACACATAATATTCTACAGTTTTCAAACCAGCATCTGGATCTGAATACTTTTGTAGTTGCATGGAATTAAAAATTTACTAAAGCTACTGAGCCATTCAATGAGATCTATTTGGATCGTGGCACATGGACGGAAGCACATGCTCAGTTCTATCCTTCAACTGCAACTAGCAGCAGCAAAAGGACACACCCACTGAGAAAGGACACGGCCCCGGAGCTGCCAGCTTAAAATAAATCTAGCAGTACAATTGGAGCAATTAATGGAGAGATCTCTTGATCTATGGAGGTACAGGGCTTGTTCTAGCTTTGTTAGAAAGAGCCATGCCATGTACTATATGATGTCTGATCTTCATTTTTTCCATTAATCATGTGATAACCTCTTTAATAGCCCCACTGATGACATGGACTGATGTGTCTCATTGGTATTACCATAAAAGAACTCCTATTTCCAGGGAAACTATATTCTCATCTCAAAGAGATTTGGGGTGGAGTTTATGGCCTAAATTCTGGTTATGATCTTTGCCTGCCTCCATGTCAAGTAGCTGTGGGCAAGCTGAAATCATTTTGCCGTGTGTAAACATGACAGAAAGTTATGCCTTGGTCTTCTGAGGAACCCTGCCCAGGTTCCTGGAAAGCCTGGTTGGAAAACACTATGCTACACAAATAATGGGAAAAGGGATTAAAGGGAAGAAATCATCACAAAATGATCTCACTATATTATCAGATGTATTATGAGGTTATTATTATAAAAATGACTTTTTATAAACAGATGGTCTTTTTATGTAATGAGCCATATAGAAAAATCATGTATTACTGCCATTTCTGAAGTCTTTCTGCAGCCCAATTGTCAGTTTTGCTGTACAGACTGGGACAGGATGGCCAGTCATTGTATCATATTATTGGAACTTGTGCTGAAGGCTTAGATAAGATAGCAACACTACACACACAATGGTACATTTACACATTCCAATAACTGGGGAGATGCTCAGGGATGAAGATTCCTGTGAATGCTCATTCCCAACAATCTGCCAGTCCAAAGGTGTAGCCGATCAGCTGAGAGAAACTCTCGTTCATTGGATGAAACTATTGTTAATGCAGACAAATTATCGTTTCTGGGCAGCAGATGGTGCTGCCAAACTAGAGCTGTCACGATACGAAAATTTTGATTCGGTTTCGATACCATAAAAAAGTATTGCGATACTCGATACCATTTGATACCACGCGAAAAAATAAAACACCAAAAAAGCCGCATGCAATCCGCATTTTATGGAACGTTCGGCCCAGCGGTATAACATACCCGACATCAATGACAGGGCGTGCGATCTGCGGCAATTAACCCCTCAGGTGCCGCACTTGAGGAGTTAAATTGCTGCATTGCCCTGTTACTGAGGCTGGTTATGTTATACGGCTGCCGGCACCCGCTGCCTCCTATACTTGATTTAATGTGCTTTATATTCATACTTGATTTAATGTGCTTTATATTCATAAAGCACAGCCTAGTATCGTTAAATAGTAAGGCCCGGTATCGTATTAATCCGGGTCCAAAAGTATCGATTGGGTATCGATACCTTGATACCCAGTGCAACTGTATGTCAAACAGTGATCTGCTGCCCAGATTCCATGCAGCTCTATGAAGATGAGCGATTGCAAACAGCTGAAAAACAGCCAGTTGTCAGGAAGGAACACTTCCTTCCTTAGTATTCGGAGCAGGCGTAGTGAAGGAAAGATGCTCACCAGCTGCCTACTTCCTTGGTGCGCCGAATACGTCACAGTACACCCGGAAGAAGATACTCTCTACAGAGCGATGCCGGCTGGTGTCTTCTTCTGGGTGTACTGTGACATATGGCGCAGTAGCAGTAAGGAATTCGGCAGCCGGCGAGCGTCCTTCCTACACTATACGGCACGGCGCAGGAGTGAGATTTCAACTGCACTCAGGACCAGACAGGAGGACATGAATGCTGCCGGGCCCTGTCAAGAGGATAAAACATCAAGAGGATAAAACATGAACTGGGTATGAACAGAACACTTATCTTGCACCCTCTTTTTAACTTCTCTGTTGCTGATCTGTCAAGTCCTTGGTCCTCTTTCTGCTATCCAAGATGGCCAAACTGCTCCTCAGACTACCTGATGCATACTGGCCTTTTGGTATTCCAACAAACTTCCTGCTGTCCCTGGCCATGTAAGCAGTGCTGGCCAATCCAATAGCAGGTCTGAACAAGCAGGAAGTGTCTTGGACTACCAAAGCACAGTGTGCATCAGGTGGTCTGAGCAGTGCAGCCATCTTGGATGACAGAGGGGAAGCTCAGGAATCGAGACATCTGAAGCTGAAAGGAGGTCACTATATAAGTATGCTGTTGGTTCTCACCTTATGTGAGCATTTAAGGCGACTGGCCTGTCGCTTTAAATGTTTTACACACTTTCAGACACTTTTTGCCAATATTTCAACAAAAGGCGTGGTTTAGCAGAAAGCATTGGCACAGTTTTTTTTAAGTAAATTAAAGGGGTTGTCTCACTTCAGCAAAAGGCTTTTATCATGTAGAGAAAGTTAGGCATATTATACACTGCTATTTTTCGAGCACCCTGCAGTCCAGCGGCGGCGGCTGTGCTTACACACTACATACAGCCAGTGATAAATCAGCTTAAAGGGGTTCTCCAGGAATTCGGAAAATGAAAATACTTAAATTATACTTTATTATAAATATATTCCCAAATACCTTTCATTAGTTATAATGGCTCGTTTTGTCCTAATCACACAGCAGGACAAGTTACTTCACAACACTGAGGTAAAGAACTGCCTCATCCTCCTCTCTGCTCGTCAGGGATGATACTGTATACAGGTGAGAATGGAGATAATGAGGAGACATGAGAGGAGGGTGAGGTTTGGCTAATGAGCAGCAGCACTTGTATGTAGTCTCGATTAACACAGCCCTACATTACCACGGTCTGTGCTGTCCATCCTCTCTGTACTTCATGTCTCCTCATGAACTAAATTCCCCAGAGATTCAGCTAAAGTTCTTATCAGCTGTATTCAGGATCATAATCCCTGACAAGTAGAGCAGAGAGGAGGATGAGGCAGCTCTTTAGCGCAGTGTTGTGAAGCAACTTGTCTCTCTGTGTGATTACAACAAATTTTGCGTGTACTAATAGGACGGCGGCCATTTTGTTACCCCTGATGATTGCTCCCCAGACAAAACGAGCCATTATAACTAATGAAAGGTATTTGAGAATATATCTATTACTAAGTAATTTTCTTAATTCACGGAGAACCCCTTTAACCACTTTGCTACCAGCGTCGTACATGTATGGAGCAGGAGTGATGGGCAAACATGAGGCCGACTCGCACGTGAAGTTGTGCAGTGCCATAATATTGATATCATCAGGATAGGTCATCAATATCATATTGCGGGAGTCCAACTGCCGGCACCCTTGCTGATCAACTGTTTGAAGAGGTCCAGCGCTTGTGTGAGTGCTGCGTTCTCTTCAATATTTACCTGTATACCGTCTCCATTGTAGCAGTGGTGCAGTGTAATTACATACCCACTGATCTAATATTGTTAACCTATTCTGATAGGCCATCCGTTTTATGACACTGAAGAACTGTCTAAGATTACCCTGTCTTAAGCCTGCATTTCACTGGCCTAGGATCGCCCAAATCATCGCAGTGATCTGCTTGTGTAAATGCTTGTTCATCGGGTAACTGCATCTTTTATGCGGTCCCAAAAATGGTTGCTTGCTGGCAGCAGATCGTGCCATCTAATCAAGCTCTGCCGCCGGCAAAAATGATTCTGTATGGGGATGAGAGATGACATTAGCCACTGCTCGTCCCCATACTGTGGAGGAGATCGCTGCTCCTTCACTGATGAGTTTAATACAGTGTTGATAATATGGGCAATTATCTCTCTTTTACATACTTCTCACTAATAAAATGAAAACAAGCTCACACAAAGGCTGCTATGTAAAGCTCATAATTGTAGAAAACACAAAGAAAATGGTCTACAATAATATATGAAATGATATCCATGCAGCAAACAATTTTTTGCGTTGGTGGGTGCTATATCTCACAGGTCGCCATGTGGCCTAGGACGTGCAAGAAACCTTAATATATAAACTAACTCTATGTCAAGATTTTTTTAAATTCACACAATTGTCCCATCAAATTAATAACCAGCTTTTCTTTCAATTATGTGAGAAACACTTTTTTTCTGTGTAGATTTTATGATAAAAAGATTATTATAATAGCTCTGAAGCATACTAAATGAATGACCATTTGTCTGTGTCACAGTCCATGTAAAGACTGCTGGAAACTACACGGTTAAACTACATGTTTAAACATACATTGACTTGCTTGGAACATATGCAGTGAAATGCTGAGGTATGAGGTATGTCAGCAGATTTACTGAGAAATTGAAATTAGGAAATAAATGCTCCAAATCAACAAAGACAAGGTTCATGGAGGTTATGAGCAGGGAGGTGAGGCAAGGACAGAATACAAATCACAATATATAGAGATGACAGAGCACGAAGATGCGCTGCATGTCCCAAGTGTGGGAACACAAAGTCTTATCAGGTCATCATCTTGTGATGACAATGGCGGTAAGAAAAATGGAATGTAACCCAGATCTAAAGATAAGAATGGGACTAAAATATTCGAGATTAAACTCTCAGCCCATACCTCCAGCTTTTTCTGATACTTCTCACACTCTAGTTGGCACTTCTGTAGGTTGTCCGTGGTCTCTTCCAATACCATGTGGGCACGTTCAGCCTCAAATGATTTAATCTTAGCCTGATGGAGAAGCTCAGACATTTTGCCCTCTGTACCCAGCTGCAACTGTCTATACCTAAAAAAGAAGCGGTAAAGAGATTTGTTGTTAGCAAAGACATTAGTAATACTGCGAAAAACTAACCAAAGATTACCCAGCACAGAAAATCACAAGTAAAAAGAGATGTAAAACAGCTTACTATTGCTTTATTACTTCCACGGCTTTGATGTAACGTCTGAATCCCTAACTGTTATGTTGCCACACACAGTTCTGTAAGCTTGTGTGAGTTGCCAATTTTCAGTGGAGGTTTTGGTCCTAGATTTTTTTCACAACACTTAAGGGGGTTGTCCACCTTTCTTGTGTTTTTTTTCACACCTGATCTCCCCAGCTGAGTTCTGGCTCCATCACCATCCTCCCCGTGCACCACTGGTCCCATAGGTACCTGCGCAGGTCACATCACCGCTGACATGTCACTCACTGGGTCACTGTGACATGGATGAGTACATAAGATGTGACCATTAACTATTGTGAATGGCGGATCTGTCATTATAATCCTACCTGTGATGGTAATGAGATGACTTCTGAAAAGTGAACTGTGCAGACCAAGAAGTGGTGCCTATAAGTAGTCTTAGTGTCCAGTGTGAAAACTGCATGTTTTTAGGTTTTTGTTTTTTTTTAAAATATGGATAGTGACATGAAAAATTAAATACAACACCAAAAATTCTTTAAAAATCTTTAACATAACAATTTGATCTAAATGGTCACTAGCTTTTCACAAAACATTTTATATGTCAGAGAAATTTCAAAAGTTTTGATCAGTGGTGATCTCAACAATCGGACCCCCACTGATCAAAACTTTTGTAATTTCTCTGACATATCTACCGTAGAACAAGAGAAGCACATGGATATCGTGTTCTCTCTGTACAAAATAGGTTACAAAGAACTACATGGGCCCGATACGATTCCGTCCTCCATAGCATTATGTGATCGCTCCTCTATGCTCATTCTAGGGATCAATTGGGGTCTCACAGCTCAGATCCTCACTGATCAAAACTTTTCATATGAATCTATGACATATACCCCAAAAACGAAACTACGCATCACATATGATCTCATCTTTATTTAGACATTATTAAAAAATAAATTACGATAAAAAACATATAAGCAGTGTATGGAACAACACATCAGCTAGTCATCAAACTCATCAAGGTCAGGTAAAGTGCACAGTGTGACATTAATGTTTTATGGTGCCAATCTGCATCCAACCGTATGCAATGGGGGCAAGCCCCAATACTCATAACTAGTGCCAAAGTCACATAAATCCACAATCAAATGTGGCCAATAGGCCTACATACATTGTAAATACTGACCAGAGCCCTTGGGAGATGACTGCAGTCAAGAGATGCTGATGCTGAATCTGACATTTTTATCTTTCTATTCACTTGCTTTCTCTCACTGTTTGCTCAAAAATGGAGCATGTGCTGCATGATGATACATGGAGAATACTCCTAAGGCTGCATTCAGTTATCCCAACCTGCCTATATCAAACCTCGTAGTCCTTGCAAAGCATAGCAAATAAAGATCTAATTAATTTCAAGCAGCATCAGGCACATGCCCTTCACTGCGCATGCCTTACACATTGGGCACATGAGCAATGAAGCATTGTGTACTGCCTTCCGTATCAGTGGATCGATGTGCATGGCAATACTGAAGATGTGGCTCCCCAAAGTTAGATCAATTATTTTACCGGAAAGGGATGGTTTGATATAGGTAGGTTTGGAATCCTAAACCACAGGTGCAAAATGGCATTCTGGTTGGTGCAGTGGCCCCAAAACAGGTTGCAGGTTTCCTTTAAAGCGGGATCAACCCTATTAAACCAGACATACTGCCCGGTAAGGCTCAACATGCTGATTAAAAGTATACCTTTCTTTTGTCTGTATGATAAACAGCTGCAGAGAAATCTGTGTTTTGATTCATATGCAAACAAGAAGTTGGAGCACCAGGAGGCAGGACTGAATCCTTGGAGCACTGCTTTGTAACACCTTCTGTGCTCCCCTTGATTGACAGGGCTGGATATCAGCATACTGAGGGTACAGCTATGTCCTAGCATGTACATATCATATACTTTATGTACTATAGCTTCACCAGACTGAGATCTGCTCAGAAAGCTAATAGACATACTACCGCTGTATTCAAGGGCACAATGTATGATTATACAGACACCAGTAATATGTGTTAGCTTATAGGCATAGAAAAAACATGCATCTCTCTGTGGTAACGATGTTAAGTGCATGGTTTTGCATGTAGAGAGGTTTGAATCCTGGGAGAGAAATAAAAAAAATGTTCTGTTATTTTTTTTTTTCCTCTCTCTCTCATTTAACCCATAATAAAAGGCTATACTAGAATGAATAATATATAATAAAAATAAAAGGCCTTACTATATTGAGAATAGTGTTTTGTTTATTTTTGCTTAGGAATCTGTAACCTATTACTGGTTTATTCTCAGGCACAATACATGATTATAAAGAAACCAGCAATATTTATTAGCTTTTTTAAGCCTAAAAAATCTCAATATTATAAGTATATAGGGGGAGATTTATCAAACTGGTGTAAAGTAGAACTGGCTAAGTTGCCTATAGCAACCAATCAGATTCCAGCTTTCGTTTTCCAAAGGAACTGTGAAAAAGCAAAGGTCGAATATGGTTGCTATGGGCAACTAAGCCACTTCTACTTTACACCAGTTTGATAAATCTCCCCTATAGATAAGCAAACACCTATTACTGGTGTCTTTCTAATCATATATTATGTATATTGTGTACCGTGTATAAGGGCTCATGCACACAAACGTATTTTCTGTCCGTGTCTGTTTTTTTTTACCCCGTATGCGGAACCATTTATTTCAATGGGGCCACAAAAAAACGGAAATTACTCTGCGTGCATTCCATATCCGTATGTCCATTCTGCAAAAGAATAGAACATGTCGTATTCTGGTCCGTTGTAGACAAAGACAGGCATTTTTACAATGGATCCGCAAAAAAATGGATGTAACACGGACAACACACGGATGTCATCCGTTTATTTTGCGGATCCCTGTTTTTCAGATGGCAAAATACTATGGTCTTGTGCATGAGCCCTAAAGCAGTAATATGCATATTAGCTTTCTGAGCAGATCTCAGTCAGGTGAAGCTATAGTACCTAGTGTATATGATATGTAGATGTTAGGACACAGCTCTACCACCAGGAGGTCTTTCCTATACGTATAAGATAACACATATTACTGGTGTCTGTATAATCATATATTGTGCTTGTGAATAAAGCAGTAATATGTACTTTCTTAGCTTTCTGAGCAGATCTCAGTCTGGTAAAGCTATAGTACCTAGTGTATATGATGCGTAGATGTTAGGACACAGCTCTACCCTCAGCATGTCTTTTCTATACGTATAAGCCAACACATATTACTAGTGTCTGTATAATCATATATTGTGCTTGTGAATAAAGCAGTAATATGTAGATTAGCTTTCTGAGCAGATCTCAGGCTGGAGAAGCTATAGTACATAGAGTATATGATATGATTATGTTAGGACACAGCTCTACCCTCAGCATGTCTAGCCCTGTCAATCAAGGTGAGGTGGAAGTGTGCAGAGCACAGAAGGCGTTACAAAGCAGTGCTCCAAGGGTTCATCCCTGCCTCCTGGTGCTCCAACTTCTCATTTGCATATGAATAATAATGCAGATTTCTCTGCAGCTGTTTAGCATACAGACAAAAGAAATATGGAGTTTTAATCAGCACGATGAGCTCTACCAGCCAGTATGCCTAGTTTAATAGGCTTAAAGCAGTTCTGGTGACAGCTGTTTTAAGCTGCAGTTTTGATGCAGTTTTTGAGGAAAAGCCAGGAGGGAATACAGAAATAGGGAAAGGTATAAAGGAAATAATGATAGGCTTCCTCTCCAATGTAAACACTCTTGACTGTGGCTTAAAAAAAAGAGAAGCATCAGAAGCAGCACCAAAAACAGCTTCAAACCTAAAGGTGTGAATCCAGTTCACATGGATAGGTTTAAGCAGAACGAAATTTGATAAGCTGTCTTGCTCGAAAGTTGGCATCCTAAGAAAGTGCTAATGCTGCTGCTGACATGTGCAGACTTGTTCTGCTGTATACCCTTTTACAAGCAAAGAAACAGCTAAATAAAAATTAGTTCAAACCGATGGCCCCAAATGAATGTGGATAGAGCACAAAGGTTTATTCACACGTGATACTGTTTAATTGCAAAATACAGTTGAAAAGGGAGACTTTTGACACTATATCTGATATGGGATACTTTTGGCATGTGACCTGTCTATTGTGGGCTATGGATACAATCACAATATGCACTTGGAGCAGTACGAATAAAGCCCAATACAACAGAATACTCTCTAGATCAGACCCATGGACAACACCTTTAAGGATACATTCACACATCCGTGTGTGTGTTGTCCGTGTTTTGCCGATCCGCAAAACACGGACAGCGGCCATGTGCAGTCCGCAATTTGTGGACCGCACATAATAGAAATGCCTTTTCTTGTCCATGGATCCGGACAAGAATAGAACATGTTCTATTTTTATCCGGAGCCACGGAACGGAAGTGTGGATGCGGATGGCATACTGTGTGCCGTCCACATCTTTTGCGGCCCCATTGAAAGTGAATGGGTCCACACACGGTCCGCCACGTTGCGGATCGAATGCGGACGCCATTCACGGAAGTGTGAATGGAGCCTAAAGCGAACGTGTCACCTATATTCTTTTCTGCCAGATAAGAACAGATAGTGTCATATATCCTTATATCCCATTTATTCTGTTTTTAGTTTCTGCTTGCAGATGTTCATTTCCTGAATATGAATATGGAGGCAGCCATCCAGCCTGAGCTGTTATTAACCCCTTCACCCCCGGAGCTTTTTTCGGTTCTGCATTTTCGTTTTGCGCTCCCTGCCTTCAAACAGCCATAACTCTTTTATTTTTCTGTTCACACAGCTGTATGAGGGCTTGTTTTTTGCGGGACAAGTTGTACTTTCCAACGCCACTATTTAATATTGCATACGGTGTAGTGGGAAGCGGGAAAAAAATTCCAAACCGGGTGAAATTGCAAAGAAAACGCTATTCCGCTACAGTTCTACGGGTTTCTTATTTACAGCGTTCGATGTGCATTAAAACTGATCCGTTACTTTCATTCTACTGGTCAGTACGAATCCGGCAATACCTAATATGTATAGTTTTTCCTGCGTTTTCATAGTGATAAAATAATTAGAAAGTTGCCCTTTTTTTTTTTTTTTTTTCCTTGTCAAATCTTGACCCCTATAACTTTTTGGTATTTATGTGTACAGAGCTGTATGGGGGCTCATTTTTTGCGGGACGATCTGAAGTTTTTATTGATACCATTCTGGGGTGTGTATGACTTTTTGATCACTTTTTATTTAATTTTTTTTAGAAAAAAAAAGCGACAAAAAACGGCAAATCGCCATTTGGACGCTTTTTTCCGCCACACAATTCGCTGTATTGGAATTTTTTTTTTTATATTTTAAAAGTACGGGCGTTTTTGGTCACGATGATACCCATGTTGTCTATATTTATTGTTATTTAGGTATTTATTTTTTACTTATACGGAAAGGGGGGTGATTTGAACTTTTACATCTTTTTTATTTTTTATATATTTTTTAACTTTTTTTTTTATTTTTTTTTTACTATTAGAAAGCTCAAATATGGGCTTATATATTGTGGCTTTTTTTTTTTCTTTATGAGCAATTCTGGGTTTTATAGACTCAGAAAGCCATGAATTGCTCATTTCTTATCCTGGCCTGCCATCTAGTGGCCAGAATAAGAATTGCACTTTGAAAACTGTAATCCTCACCAGCGAGGATTACAGTTTTCATATGGTGTACAGACACCCCGATTGGCCACACGGGGTGTCTGTACACCACCGTTTAGCCGCAACTAGATGCCGTGATCACGTGTGATCACGGCATCTAGTCAACCCGGAAGACGCCGCCGATGTAGTAGGTAGCGGCAAGTCTCTGCTGTTAGAAACAGCAGAGACTTGCCGGCCATGACGCCCGCCGCACCCGCGAGCGGGCGCCATGTGCCCGCATTGCCCCAGCGCCGTAAATGTACGGCGCTGGGGGTGAAGGGGTTAAAGGGAGTCTGTCACCTGTTTTTCACCTATATAACTAACAGCAGTGCCCCACAAAAGATTGCATACACATCCCAGACATACCTGTGTGTACTCTGTGTCTGTATTCCATGTCCAGAAAAAGCACTTTTATTCTGCTGGAAAACAGCTCCCAAGTGTCCAGCTGAAAGTGAAACTAAAAACAGCTTTCTCTCCTGACTCGATTTCTAACAGCTATATCTTCTGATATACTGGATATAATGCTGTGATTTTGGTATCATTTTAAAACTTGGAATGCCAGCTTTCAAAGAAGGTTAGAACCTATCTGCTACCAATCCCAAGATATCAGCAGCTAAAGCAGCCCTTCCCTCTTCAGTCTGGTTTGCTTTGGGCACTTGCAGCAGCAGAGCCGGGCACTTGGGAGCTGTTTTCCTGCAGAATAAAAGTGCTTTTATATACAGATACAAAGTGCACACAGGTATGTCTGGGATGTGTCTGCAATCTTCTGTTGGGCACTGCTGTTAGTTATATAGGTGAAAGACTTAGTAAAACAGGTGAAAGACTCCCTTTAACAGCATTTAGAGATATGCTTTACAGCAGACACTATGGGCTATAGACACAGTGGACAGGACATGACTCATTGACTTCTATGGGAGAGTTTTCTAAGCATAAGCTGTGACCTGTGCAGAGATCAGTGGGGAGTTGATAGTTGTGATAACACCTATTGTGAATAGTTTTATCTATACTTAGAAGAGATGATATCTATCAGTCTAATCCAGCCTGTAATGATAAGGAGATAACTGCAGTAAAGTGATATGTACAGACCAAGAAGTAGTGCCTATTATCAGGCTATATTCACATCTGTATTGAAGGCTCCAACAGAGTTCGTCAACAATAGCAGTGCAGGACTTTTTTGTCCGCTAAAAAATCTTCTTCCAAATGGAAACGTAACGGATCCCATTATAGTCAACGCGATTTGTTAGTTTCCGTCCGTGTTATGTGCAGTATCTGTCACTTCCGTTATTTCTGTTCCTATAACGGAGCAGAAGGAGGGATAATAACAGTGCTGATATGAATATAGCTTTAGGCTTTGTGGTCAGTGCAAAAACGGCAGGCTTTTATGTTTTGTTTTAATATAGTTACTGACATGAAAATTAAAATAAAATCACCCAAAATTGTTTAACATTAAGATTAACATTAACAGTAGGCCATTTTCGGATGACACATTCTCTTTAATCTTGGCTATAAATGTAATTAAAACCCTTTGATAAAATAACAACTCAAGTCTCAACAGATATTGCTTAAACAGTCAGGTTTTTTTGTTTGTTACACTTCCTTGTAGATTAGTACAACGAGTCCTGTAATATATTTCCCCAGACGACAAAACAGGTCTGACACATGATGAAATTTCAGGTATATTATCCTTATTTCTGCAATGGCTACGTGTATATGTTGAATAAGAGGGGGTAGACAAACGTCGAAAAAAATGAATGGCATGACATTCAAGGGAAAAACTAGATCATTTCCCTTATTTATATTTTCTGGGGGAGAATCCTTCCTTAAAGAAGAACTCCCGACAAAAATTTTATTCCATGTCCTGCTAGAAATGTACATGATATAATCTGTAGTGAATGTAATTTTCTTACCAGTGTCTGAATTTTTGATTTACTTAATCCTGAAGTTTCTTATCTGTGTCATGTGACCAGCAATTAGACCCACCAACTCACACAGAGACTTATGTGTGGACAGGAAGTCTAATTCTCTATATATTCCTATGAGACTGAAAGTGAGGCTACCATAGGAATGAATAGAGCAGTTACTGGCTTTCTGTCCTGGGTCAGTTGGAGGTCAGGGAGTTGGTCACATGACCCAGCTACAATAAGAAGAGAGGTTTTTACTCACAGAAACAGTCAGTGATAAGAAAATGACAATCACTACAGATTATATCATGCACCTTTCTAACAGGTCAGAGAATAAAAATTTTTGCGGGAGTTCTTCTTTAATAAGGTATACGGTGTAGTATACCACAACTTCTTTTCTAAAATAAAATCTCTTTGCCTTTTGTTTTGCGCCACATTAGGCTTTGTGCAGCGGGGATCCTGAATACAGCTATGTGTAAGCTCTACACGCACCTTTTTATTTGCTAGGATTATGGATCAGTTATATGGACTGGCAACTAAAGAACTAGGGCTCACACAATCGTATGTAGCTGGCCCCTAATAGAACAGTCCTAACCTCGTCCGTTATGCTGACAATAATAGGACATGTTCTATTTTTTTGCCGAATGGACATGCGGAAATGTGGAAACGGAATGCACACAGAGTAACTTCCGTTTATTTTGCGGACCCAATGAATTTAATTCCACATACGGTCCGCAAAAAAACGGAACGCATACAGAAAGAAAACACATTCGTGTGCATGAGCTCTTAGAGAGAAGGGATAGATCTAGAATACTAGATTTTGGATATGTAAGGCAGATATATGTAAATGTTGACATTAGAAGTCTTATGCATGGTGAGCTACGACTCTCATCAACTAGGCCTGATCGTCAGATTGCTGACTTGACTTACATCTGCCAAAAAAAATCAGATGTATGTCAATATGTGTGGATGTCCGTGTGCGTCCATTTTTATCCGCACACCCATACCACTGAATGAGTCCCGGATGGAAGCAGACAGGAATGTACATGCTGAGGAATATACACCATCTTATGTAGTGGCCAGGATGGCTAGAAATACAGAAACAATCGAGCAGGCTGTGCTATGCTGTTTTGTAACAATGGATGTGAATGGAAACAGCGTAGCACAGTAAATGACGCCGCTTCTGTAGTTCCTGAACGACAAAAACCGCATAGCTCACGGCGCCATTCTGTAGCTCTCATTCCCTTCTATGGAGTTACCCAGTGGGAATTATAGAAACAGCGTGGCATGGCCCGCTCGGCCGTTTCTGTAACTCCAGCCACCCACAGATGCCGTATAAGACGGGTATTTAGAGCTCAGCCATGAATAGCTGAGATAGAAATAGTTCTTCAATTAAGAGAGAACTACCCAGGTCTACTGCACGGATCTCTCTCATTTCCCATCTGATTCACCCCCCCCCCCCCACAAACAACCTTCTACATTATGCCTTCATCCTTCCTTTTAACAGTATCCCCACAGTCCCTGCACCCTAACATACATTTTATCTCCGCAGACACAGATTATAGCTGGTGACTGGATCATGCATAGATTGTAAGCTCTTGCGTGCAGGGCCCTCACTTCTATTGAATGGATTGTTGATTAGTTTTTTTACTACTGTGTGTAATGTCTGAACCCCTGAATTGTAAACTTTATTACTATTATCTGTTTTATGTCACTAAACAAACTGTACAGGAAACTAATAGACCAGCAGTAAAACAATCATCAAATAGTAGAAAATGTTAAGGGAATGTGTCACCTACAACGTAATCTGCCAGTTAAAACCAGACAGTGACGCATATCCGTTTTTTCCTAATTTGATTTTATTTTCTGATTGTAGATGTTGTGGGGAGCAGCACATGAACAGTCGCTGCATCTCTTCTATCTATCTAGTTGATATATGTGATGATTATTGAAGGCTAGACAACACCCCTCTTGATTTTTGGGAAAAATATATGCAAATCTCTATCTTGCTGGTTTGGGACAAATCTTGCCAGGTTCGCATCTATCTATTTATTATCTGTCTAATAACGGTCTAATATCTATCTCATATTTATCTATTACCTATCTATCTCATATCTATCTATCTATCTATCTATCTATCTATCTAATATCTATCTCATATTTATCTATCTATCTATTGTATAACTAATATCTATCTCTCTATCTCTAACTATTCTATCCATGTAATCTATCTGATCTAATATATCAAAAAAAGAAAATTTTGCAGCACCGTTATATGAAATGTTGGTGCAATCAGTAAAAAGGGACAGCACTCCAAATAAAAACATCTGATTCTTGGGTTAATAAACAGAGCCCACAACTTTATTAATATTATTTGGAGTGCTGCTTCTTTTTGCTTTCTGCATATCTATCTATGTTAGGGATGGGCAAACTGGTTCATGATTCGGTCAGATTTTTTCAAAAAGTTCGGATTCACACGAAATAGAGAGAAAGCTAGATAAATAGCTAAGCCAGCCTCACATCTGCAGCTAGCTCTTTTAGGATAAAAGCCCTTTATCAGAGTAAGGCAGCTGAAAACAGCTTTTGTGGAGACAGTTGATATACATGATTATTATTGTAGGCTAGACAATGCCTCTCTTGATTTTTGGGGAAAATATATGCAAATCTCTCTCTCACTGGTTAAGGACGAATCTTGCCTGATTCGCTCATCCCTAATTTATCTATCTGATATCTATCTATCTATCTATCTATCTATCTATCTATCTATTCCTGCCTCTGATGGGGTGACTGCAGTAAAGTGATCTGTACATACTAAGAAGTGGCACCTATTAATAGGCTTTGTAGCCAGAGCAAAAACTGAAGGATTTTAGGACTTTTTTTTAAATATAGTGACATGAAATATTGAATATAACATCATCAAAAACTTGATTTAAACAATAGGTCATTTTCTGATGACACATTCCCTTTAAAGCACATGATGTAATGACTTTGAACCCAATAACCTGTTTATGCCTGTATAGAGATAATGCTTCTCAGGTTATTCATGATGAACATCCTTGGGTATAAATTGATTAAGGAAAAATCACATGTGCTTTACTCAAACATGCCACTATTGAGGAAACTTATGAACATATGACTAAGTACATTATTTCATACTCAAGGAGTGTGAGATCTGAATGTAAGTATCTAAATTTAGGAGTCAGCACTCTGCAAATGTCTTTTCAAATACTTCTGAACCTCTGAAACCAGAGCAACTTTCAGTCATTAAAGTGCCCTTCTTCAGGCTGAAAGATTAACGATTCGGTCTGTGAAGGTGCCTACAGCCCAGTTTTAGGGCTGGGTCCAGATAACATAGTAACATAGGAGGAGCGATGCTTGCACATTTAAAGGGGCACTACGTTTCACACAGCTTTGTACAGGCAAATATAAGAAACTTTGTAATATGTCTTATCAGAGCACTATGCCTTAATCTCCCGTTATCAGCTTTTCCCCCTTTCCTAAATTAACATTCTATCTGAATTATGTGATAACTCTGTCTTGAGAGGCTAAGATGGGCTGTCAGTTCTCTGAAGTATCAGATTACACCATCCCATAGAAGTCTTTGGAGAAGGGAGGGGGAGTGAGCAGCAGCGAGAGAGACACAGAGGTTGCAGATGCTAATAGTCAGTTTTCCTTCTTACTCCAAGTGCTTTATTCACATCACTACTGTTCAGTCCTTCACTACAAAGTCCTATATGGTGCTTGTATGTGATTATTAGCGAGTGAGAGTTCGGGAACAGAATCTGCTGTTTCCATGCTCATTCTATGGGCAGACATGATAGTAGCTATTCTCCACCCACAGGCTGAAGGAGAAAAATAAAAATATAGCCTGTAGAAGAGAACACTGCCAGATGGTCAGAAAAACTATTCTGAAAAATTATGTGAAAGTATGGGTTCTCTTTAAAAACTTTATTAGCACAACAAATTCTGAGAGAAAAACCATGGGCACAGACTTCCCAGTAGCCCATTGTAATGAGATCATCCCCATGTCAAAGATACACTATGTGATAAAGTATGCTTAGATTTATTTTTGTTAGGTTTCACACAGAAAACATTCACACGGCTCCATCTGAAATTGGTTTTGTGAATCACTATGGGTGCCCGTTAGCTCTGTAAAACCAAGCTACAAAATGGCCGTGTGCCCATACACAGTCTAAAGTTGATTAAAACAAACTATTTCAACCAAAATAACTGTATGTCAGCTGAAATTTAGAAATAAATGAATGATTTAGCTCAGGGCTCCCCAATCACCGGGCCGCGGCCCAGGACCGGTCCCTGAATCGGTGTCTGCCGGGCCTAGGTGGCAGGGGACAAGGAGATGAGCGCTTCCATTGTAGAAGTGCTCATCTCCATAGTCATCTGTATCGCCGTCCTCAGGACGGCGATACGGATGCCTGTGCTGCGGCAGGGGAGGGAGAGGCGTCTCCCCTGCCCGATCCTCTGATAGGCCTGCAGCCTATCAGAGGCCAGCTCAGGCGGCGCGATGACATCATCGCGCCGCCTGAGCCGCACAGAGCAGGACACAGGCCGGAGGAGGCCTGCATCGCATCGCTACCAGCACCATGGAGGTAAGTATAAGTGTTTTTTTTTTTTTTTTAATTGGACAACACTGAACTTCTTACTGGCACTGTGGGGGCACTTCTTATATTACTGAGGGGGTATTTATGGGGGACACATTTTATTACCATATTTTTGGAGGGCATATATGGGGCCCTTCTTATTGGAATATTATTGGGGGCATCTATGGGGGTCCTTCTTATTGGAATATTATTGGGGGCATCTATGGGGGCCCTTCTTATTGGAATATTATTGGGGGCCCTTCTTATTGGAATATTATTGGGGGCATCTATGGGGGCTCTTCTTATTGGCATATTATTGGGGGCATCTATGGGGGTCTTTCTTATTGATATATTATTGGGGGCATCTATGGGGGCACTTCTAACTGGTACATTATTGGGGGACACTGTGGGGGCACTTATTGGTATATTATTGGGGGGCATCTATGGGGGCACTTCTTATTGGTATATTGTTGGGGGGCATCTATGGGGGCACTTCTTATTGGTATATTGGGCAGCATCTATGGAGGCACTTCTTATTGGTACATTATTGAGGGCACTGTGGGGGCATCTATGGGGGCACTTTTCACTGGCACATTGTTGGGGGCATCTACTGTGGCCTCAAAGAAGAGGTATTTTATATGGGGGGCTCTGTAAAGGGGCATTTTATAATATATTTTGAAACCAATTATTGTCTGGAAAAACTTTGTCACGTGTTTAAACTTTTCCTCTTTTAACCCTCATTCACACATCAGTGTTTCACGGACATGTGCTGTACGTGTTCTCCACGGACAGCACACGTCCCCATTCATTTTAATGTGTGTATTCAGACATCAGTGTTTCAGCACGGTCCGTGGGTCAGTGTTTTCAGCTGCATGCTCTACTTTGTCCGTTCACGGATCCATCACGTCCATTATAGTCTATGGGTCCGTGAAAACCACGGATGCAACACGAGTGCTATCCGTGTTGCATCCGTGTTTCACTGATCATTAAGAAAAGATGCTTTGAAAATTATTTTTCAGATGTTCAGTGTCAGTGAAACAAGGATGCAACATGGACACCAAAACACGGACCCAACACAGATCCTTCACGGACAGCTTCACGGATGCCTCACTGACCACCTGCTCACGGATTTAAGCACGGACACGGACATGTGAATGAGGCTTTAGCTGCGTGTTCTTGACTTTGTATAGTGCAGTGGGCCATTATATGCTCAATCTTTCTGTGAAAGAGTATTCCCAGTGAAAATCATGCAGTATTTGACTGCTGGAAACCAAACTGATCACAAGAATGGGACTCCCAGGTCCCCCTAAGTGTATAGATCAATTGTCCTTAATGCTTCCTGCCGCTCCATTCAGGTCTATGGAACTGCTGGAGATAGCTGTTGTAGTCTGCTTCTCTTCGGCAGTTCCATAGAGTTGAATGGAGTGGCAGTACACATGTGTAAGCATCATCCCATTTATTCAGAGGGTTTAGGCTACTTTCACACTAGCGTTATGGAATTCCGGTATTGAGCTCCGTCATAGGGGCTCAATACCGGAATAAAACGCTTCAGTTTTGTCCCCATTCATTGTCAATGGGGACAAAACTGAACTGAAGACAACTGAATGCTCCTGAAAGCATTCTGTTCCGTCTTCAGATCGGAGAGCAAACCGCAGTATGCTGCGGTTTGCTCTCCGTACTAGTTATCCGCACCTAAACGGATCCGGAATGACCCCCAATGCAAATCAATGGGGACGGATCCATTTGGTGTGGACACACTTGTAAACGGATCCGTCCTCCATTGACTTTCAATAGAGGTTATTCCGGATCCGTTTAAAAGATGCTAAAGATAATACAACCGGATCCGGAATTACGGATCCACAAGGTTGTATTATTCAGTACGGATCTGGCGGATGCGTACTAAGGCTAGTGTGAAAGTAGCCTAAGGGACTCCGTTCTCATAACTAGAGGGGATCCCTGTGGTTGTACCCCATCAATTAGATTTTTAATACTTATCCTGTTGAAAGTTGATTAAGTTATTATAGTCATTATTTAACGACCATGCTTGTTTGAGCCTTAATGCCCAAATACATTTTTTCATTTTCCACTGTAGTAGCTGTAACATCCTTTTGTTTTATGTTATATATATGTGTGCAAAAAAATGTATTTTATACTAAATACTTTTTTATTACATTTTTGAACCCATTGAAGGAATAATTTTTACAACTTCATTTTACACTTACAGACAGCCCTGGGGACCCAGACTGTACTGTAGAGGGGTTCCCTGGTCACCCCATCAAAGAAGGGATTCCCCTTTGATCACACCCATCAAAATGTTTATGGGTCATAACAGCAGATGTTCGGATGCTACCCTGCAGGACTTGTTCTACAGTGCTGTAAAAATACACTACTGTAGAATAAGGCGCCTTAATACCAGACGTAAAAAGAAAAACTCGTGGTTATTAAGGGGTTAATGATTTCATGAAACATGTCATTCTGTGGGGCTTATAAAAATGCAGCATCCCTCAGCACAATAAGAGGCCAGAGCGTTGTGGGTAGCCAAGGTCGGCTACATCAAAGTAGAACTGATTCATTTAAAGGAGAATATCACTTTCTATAGTTATACTTGATAAAGAAGGGCAAGCATACGCCATTACACTAAAAATAAAGTGACAACCAGTTAAAAAAAATAGATGCAAACAAGATCCAGGAAGGAAAACCAGCTTCATTCCACAAGGCTGCAGATGTTCATATTGTAGAGTTTGGCATCCATGTAATGTTGTCAGACACATGAACATATTGATCTATAAAACTATGCAATAATATAAGTAATGAGTCACCCCAAGCAAGGAAATACAATATCTCAGAAGCATTCATGTAGAACTGGAATACATTTCAGAAATGACAAAGACTATTCCGGTTCAATGAAACCAATAAGAACATTTCATAGTTTGTTTCATTAGCTGATTTATCATCTTGTTAGAGGATTCCTTTGTTTTACTTCATGTTGTTTTAGATTTCATTGGAAGAAAACAGGTATGTATACATGTATTTTGTACTTTTTCATTTTCTACTTTGATTCCATTTAAGACAAAACAAGGCTCAGCCTTAGTTTACATTTCTGTCAGAGATTCCGTTAAAGGGGTTGGCCAGTCTATATTGATAACCTATCCTCATCAATATGAGATAAGAGGGTCCCAAATCTGGCATCCCTGACGATTAGCAGTTTGAGGAAGCTGCGGTGCTCATAAGAGCTCCATGGTCTCCGTACAGCTTACTAAGCACAGTGCTCTGCATTGGATATCGGCTTTGCTTGGTATTGCAGCTCAGTCCCATTCACTTGCACCTAGGCCACACGACCAATGAAAGTTGGAGAATAGGCCCATCAATATCAAAATCCTGGAGAACACCTACAAGGCCTCATGCACACAAGCATATTTTTCCTCAGTGGTCTAACAGTTTTTGAAACTAAGAGCACACTGACCTATACTAGTCAATGGAGCTATCTACACATCCATTTTTCTTTTTCATGGATCTGTGTGCCTGATCTGAGCATCTCACCACAGGTCATATTCTGGTCCATTTTGCTCTTTCTATTTAGACAGTGAGAAAAAAAAAAAGGAATACATGCAGAAGCTATCCATTTTTCAAGGATTCGTTTTTTTATACTCCGAAAATTGGCGAAATCTGTGTGCATGAGGCTTAAGAACTTTGGCGTGAGTCAAACTGCTAACAGAATCCTAAGACCATTAAATGGAAGCTGTTAAAATCTGCAGGCAACAAAACATCTGAGGCAACAAAATTCTACAATATTTTATGGTTACGTTAGCTGTTAAGACTGATTATCTAATAGAGAAATAGAGCTCCAACCTCTTGAAGATTAGAATGTCTATATACAGTATCTCACAAAAGTGAGTACACTTTTCATATTTTTGTAAATATTTTATTATATGTTTTCATGGGACAACACTGAAGAAATGACACTTTTATACAATGTAAAGTAGTCAGTGTACAGCTTGTATAACAGGGTATATTTGGTGTGCCTTCAAAATAACTCAACACACAACCATTAATGTCTAAACTGCTGGCAACAAAAGTGAGTACACCGCTACGTGGAAATGGCCAAATTGTCCTCAAAGTGTCAATATTTTGTGTGGCCACTGTTATTTTCCAGCACTGCCTTAACTAGCTTGGGCATGGAGTTCAGTAGAGCTTCACAGGTTGCCACTGGAATCCTCTTCCACTCTTCTATGACAACATCACGGAGCTGGTGGATGTTAGAGACCTTGTGCTCCTCCACCTTCCGTTTGAGGATGCCCCACAGATAGGGTTTAGGACTGGAGACATGCTTGGCCAGTCCAGCACCTTTACCCTCTGTTTCTTTAGCAAGGCAGTGGCTGTTTGGGGTCGTTATCATGTTGGAATACTGCCCTGCGGCCCATTTCCGAAAGGAGGGGATCATGTTCTGCTTCAGTTTGTGACAGTACATGCTGGCATTCATTGTTCCCTCAATGAACCGTAGCTTCCCACAGCTGGTAGCACTCATGCAGCCCCAAACAATGACACTTCCACCACCATGCTTGACTGTAGGCAAGACACACTTGTCTTTGTACTTCTCACCTGGTTGCCAACACACACACACGCATGACACCATCTGAACCAAATACGTTTATCTTGGTCTCTTCAGACCACTAGACATGGTTCCAGTAATCCATGTCCTTAGTCTGTCTTTAGCAAACTGTTTGCGGGCTTTCTTGCCCATCATCTTTAGAAGAGGCTTCCTTCCTTCCCAGTGTGCGGCGTATGGTCTGAGCACTTACAGGCTGACCCACCACCCCTTTAACCTCTGCAGCAATGCTGGAAGCACTCATACGTCTATTTTGAAAAGACAACCTCTGGATATGACGCCGAGCATGTGCACTCAATTTCTTTGATCGAACATGGTGAGGCCTGATCTGAGTTGAACCTGTCTTGTTAAACCACTGGATGGTCTTGACCACTGTGCTGCAGCTCAGTTTCAGGGTGTTGACAGTCTTCTTATAGCCTAGGCCATCTTTATGTAGAGCAACAATTCTTTTTTTCACATCCTCAGAGAGTTCTTTGCCATGAGGCGCTATGTTGAACTTCCAGTGACCAGTATGAGAGACTGTGAGAGCGATAACACCAAATTTAACACACCTGCTCCCCATTCACACCTGAGACCTTGTAATACTAACGAGTCACATGACACGGGGGAGGAAAATGGCTAATTGGGCACAAATTGGCCATTTTCACTTAGGGGTGTAACTCACTTTTGTTGCCAGCAGTTTAGACATTAATGGCTGTGTGTTGTTGGCTTGTGTGTTATTTTGAGGACACACCAAATTTACACTGTTATACAAGCCGTACACTGACTACATTGTATCAAAGTGTTGGATCTTCAGTGTTGTCCCATGAAAAGATATAATAAAATATTCACAAAACTGTTTGGGGTGTACTCACTTTTGTGAGATACTGTGTATATATATATATATATATATATATATATACACACACACTTCTCACAAAATGTTAGGGACAGTGAAGCACTGAACAGTTAGACATGTGCATTCAAAAGTTTAGAGAATGTGCAGTGCATTTTAGGTTCATCCTCAAATTTCACCCACAAGCCAAATATTATTATATATATATATATATATATATATATATATATATATATATATATATTTAGACACTATATAATAATAATAAAAACACAATTTTAGACAAAAAAGGAAAGAAAGAAGTATGACCATGACACTTCTTGCTATTAGACGATCGTGTGGCTCATAACTAAACATGCCTGCAAGCACCATACAAGATGTAAAACTACATGTTTGATCACATCTTCATGAATCACATGAGCTACAGAACATGGTAATGAGAGAACCTGCATATATACTGCATCGCAAGTGGAGCACTAAACACAACTCTCTGAAATTGCGCAGTGGCCTAGTGGAGGCAGCAGAGTTTAGATTTCCAGTGCCGGATTACCTCCCCTGCTATTATGGGTGACCTAGCATCGCTCGCACTAATACACAAGTGACTTGGTTGACAGATGAACAAGCTCTTTTACTTTAGTTAAACTCCAATATATTCTTGTTAAGTGGGACTTCTTTAATTAGCACAAGCAGAATTTAATTTAGCACATTTCTGCAACATGATAACATTCTTTCCTGTATTTCTATTGATACTAAATACCAGCCCCGATATATCTAATACACTTGTACAGAAAACATGGAAATAATTTGTCATGTGTCACGTATTCTATATATAAATGTGGAATTTCAAGCCTTTTGCTGCTTACAGCTCGTTCCTACAGTCCCTTCCGTGAACCACCCTTATTTTATGCTAGGCTATCACTTACAAGATGTGTGGGCTGAGGAATTATAACCACAGCATTTTTTATAAGGCAATATAAGCAACAATATAAAATAAAATGAAGCCAAAATAAATCTATTAATTTGGGAAACTATCATTGGTATTAGAACCATCTTTACATGTCTATTGTATTGCCCTGGAGAAACTGCTGGTTGAGTGAATGAACTTGAGCTTCCCGATTTCAGCTGTAATATAGCATCTGTCGTTCTTGGCTTAGTGCAGCACAGTTAAATGAATGTGAGCAATCTTCCTTTGCTTGGCTGAAATACGCTGAGCATGTTCAACAACTGTAGTAAAGATCTACAGTCATCTGAAATATGTCTTTAGTATGACACGGGGCATCCTTTTCAGAGCATGATCAAATATGGCATATGAATGAAATAACAGACGATATTCTCCACCCATTTCCACTAGGAAAACACCACAAAACGTAACTATCGCAGATCACGGTAAGGTTTTTAGTACGGTAAATATAGAAGTACATATATATGAAACAAGATATGGCAATATATTCATTATAAAAAATATATTATCAACAGTGTAAAGACAAGATGTGAAAATGCAAAAAATATACATACAGTGCCTTATTACAAAAAAAGTTTAAATGATCCAATAAATTCCGTTCCACTTCACAATTGTGACCCACTTGTTGTTGATTCTTCACCAAAAATTTAAAATGTTATATCTTTTTGTTTGAAGCCTGAAATGTGGCAAAAGGTTGAAAAGTTCCAGGGGGCTGAATACTTTCGCAAAGCACTGTACTTATATTTTAAATAGGAAAATAAATATAATAAAATAAAGTAAAAAATAACATTCAGATTTACAGGGGTTGTCTCACCTCAAACATTAGGGGCATATCTCTAGGATTTTTTAGAATGGAACCCGCAAACAAAAACAGGGCGCACAGCACATGTGCAGGCGCCCTCCTTTCATTCCTATGGAAGCTTCGAAAATAGCTGAGCATTGGCTTGGCTATTTCCGTCAGCCCCATAGAAGTGAATAGACCGGTGGCCTTGCATGGTGCGCTTCCCATTAATTTCAATGGGAATGCCGAAAATAGCCGAGCGCACCATTGGCTATATTCAGAGCTCCCATAGGAATGAATGGAGGGCGGTTGCGCACTCCGTTCTAAACATAAGTGTGGGAGTGCACCTATCAAACACTGGGGGCATATCCTTGCTATATGCCCCCAATGTCAGAGGTGAGACAACCCCATTAAGCTTTACAGGTATGCAAAGAGGTATCTCCAAGAAGCAGAATAACCTTACCAGCACCGCCTATGGGAAGTGACTCCCTATGTGTCAAGATCCAACTTCTAACAAGTCTTGGGATTTGACAAGGGAATATAAATATAGTCAAACCAGATATCCACCTGTAGACAGCTGTTCCATGGTTCTTGCTGTTCATCAATAAAGTATAGGATTCTGGCTGGCTCTGTGCAATGCCTTGGAAATGGCTAAGGCAGGATGCTGAATCTTCTTAAAGACACCAGCCCATTTATTGCTCTGCTAGATTTATATCAAACTGACAGCTCAAGGGGAGTGTCTTTTCTGCTGCAGCTCAGGTGGCGTGTCTCAGCTCTGCCTATCACAGCTCAGGAGGCAGCTGAAGAATGAAACTGAGCATGTGTGGCCATATTATGAGCCGGACAGAGAAATAAGAAAAAGAACAAAGAGCTGATGGCGCTATACAGATACGAGTCACTGAATAACTCAGTGGCTATATAACATTTTTTTTCAAATCGCGGTGCAAGTTTAAAAACTGTACAATATTTTTCATGGGACATCCACTTTAAGTACTGGCTCACATACTGACTGTTTATATTATAAGGATCTCATGTTTTAACCCTTACATGCACCACGACATAACTGTACGTTGTTGAGGAAGCATAAGTATATGGAACGGGCTCCACGTGCAGCGAGTATAATACAATCAGCACCCACGACAATGACAAGGAACTCAGTCATTTAATTTAGATGATGTGGTCAACAGCATTCACAGCATCTGAGGAGTTAGACATAAGGAGGGGGCTCCCTCTGTCTTCCGATGGGAGCCCCTGTAATGAAATTGCGGGGCTCTGATCGGTTGCCATGACAGGCTGGGGCCTTGTAAAAGCTCCCACCGCTGTCATAGAGAGCTGCCTGAAAAGTCGTGCCCAAGGCATGACCTTACAGGCAGCCCGTGAAAATCCCAAAGGCTGCAATAGTACTCTATTGTAGTCTATGGGACAAGCAATCAAAAGATCACATGTTCAAGTCTCCTACGGAAACTAAAAATTACAAAAAGTAAAAAAAAAAAAAAAAATATTACAAAAATTAAATAACATAAAAATATAAAAAAATCAAATTACCTGTCTCTTACCTGTCCTGCGCCTCGCCTCCACTCCGGCGCTCCTCTATATTCCTGGGCCAGCTCTGCACTGTCCTGACCGTGTACAGCATCAGGACGTAGTGCGCGCACTATGACCTGACGCTGCACGCAGTCAGGTGACAGTGCAGCGCCGGCCTTAGAAGCCAGAGGAGCGCCGGACCCGGAGCGGAGCCGCGACGCATGACAGGTAAGAGAGGTTTTTATTTTATCCTTATGGGCTGGGTGGGCTGATCTGAGGTCTGATGGGGATAGAGGGAGCTGATATGGGGGCTGATCTGAGGTTTGATGGGGGCACAGTGGGCTGATATGGGGGCACAATGGGCTGATATGGGGGCACAGTGGGCTGATATGGGGGCACAGTGGGCTGATATGGGGTCTGATGGGGCTGTGACATGGAGGGCTGATGGGGTTCTGACATGGAGGGCTGATATGGGGGTCTGATGTGATGTCCTGAAATTTATGGGGGGTCTGATGTGAGGTGTGATGAAAAATAATTTTTTCTTATTTTCCTACTCTAAAATCTGGGGTGCGTCTTATCATCAGGTGCGTCTTATAAAGCGAAAAATACGGTAGGTTGTGTCCTGAGAGGCTTAATACGTGACAATATCTTCACTAGATATTCCCATCTACAATTTCTTTCACTAGACTCTTTCAGATACATAATCACACCCGAATGTAACCGACTTACATGGCTTTTTTCATTCCAGTGTGTAAGTCACACATCTATAACAAAGTGTCTTCCTCGCACAGTCATGGAAAAAATGATCGAATGCATTTATTAAGATACAGCACACGCACATGCAATGTGTCATGTCAGCACTGATATTTTGAAAGTTGGATACTTCAGAGCAACAAAAAAAAAAAACAAACTAAAAAAAAAAAAAACACAAAACACTTGTTAACCCCTTAGTGACCAGCCTGTTTTGGACCTTAATGACCAAGTGATTTTTTTAATTTTTTCATTGTCGCATTCCAAGAGCTATAATTTTTTTTCTGTCAATGAAGCCATATGAGAGCTTGTTTTTTTGGGGGACAAGTGGTAGTTTTTAATGGTTCCGTTTTGAGGTACACATAATATACTGATTAACTTTTATTAACTCTTTCTAAGAGGGAGTTGGGAAAAAAACAACAATACTGTATCTGAGTTTTTACGTAATAAGTTTTGCGCCGTTCACTTTTCTGCACAAATAACATGATAACTTTTTTCTTTGGGTCAGTACAATTACAGCGATACCAAATAAATATGTTTTATGTCTTACTGCTTTTGCACAATAAAAACCCTTTTTTAAAATAAAATGTTTCTGCATCTTTGTATTGGAAGACCTCTCAACCTTTTTATTTTTCGTTCCTCTGAGCTGTGTGGGCTCGATTTTTGTGAGACGACTTGCAGTTTTCATTGGTATCGTTTTTTGGGGTACATAATATTTTTTTAAAATTGCTTTTTATTCTGTTTTTTTTATGGTGGCGAATAAACAAAAAGCAACAATTCCGGCATTTTGTTAATGGGGTTCACTGTACGGGCTAAATTACATGATAATTGTGTAGTGCGGGTCATTATGGATGTGGCAATACCAAATACATGGAGATTTTAATGGAAAAAATGTGTATTTATAACTTGAATTTTTTAAATAACACTTTTTAACTTTTTTAACCATTTAATAGTTCCACAAGGGGTCTATAATAGGCAATTTTTTTTATCACTTCCTAATAATTGCCCTGTCTTAAGGTGCTGCCAATCACCAAATGATCAGGTGAAAGCATCGCTCACACAGTCACATAAATCATTGTTTCTGGGCAGCAAATTGTGTTAACCAATGATCTGATACCTAGAAAGAATGAATGTGTATGGTGATGAATAAGTATAGGTCATTGCTTCATGTAACTACTGCTCCATGTAAATATTCCACCACCTGTAACTAGAAAGCAATTATCAGGAATGAACTGTTTGCTCACGATAATTGCCTGCTGTGTCAGCCTGTGTAAAGGGCAGAAATCTGTAACTCTAATACAGGAGCTAGAATTTTTTATGACCGTTCTAGAAGATGGTTACAAGGATAGAACCCTTTAAATAAGAGACCCTGTAAGATGCTCTTGCTCTCTGTCAACCTCTTAGTGACCATCACTACGTCTTTTTATAGCGGTCACTTAGGAGCCTTAGGCTGGGCCGCCGGTGGGCCCTTTAACGGTGGCCCAGTCTAAGTGCTGCACTTGTCTCCCATGCAGCTGAGAGCAGGGGATCAGCTCTCACATAAAAGAGCCGCACTCTTTCTCTAATGGCCCGGATCTGCCTTCTGCGGTTCAACCCCTGACAAACCAACTGCCCCCCCATTTTTATTCCCACTGTTTGCCAATCACCATAAATAACATGTTCACTATATTGTATGGGTTATTATGATTACAGGGATAACAAATACTAATTTGTCAGAATTAATAAAAATTCCAATCTTCATAGCAAAACTGTTCTATAGAGGAGTGGGTAGAGCACTGTATAGATGATCTGGGGTTCAAATCCCACTGAAACCTGTAAGAAATCTTTGTAGTAAAAGTTGTGGCAGAAAAATAGAATTTTCACTTTTTCCGCCTTTTTTTTATGGTAAAAGTTAAAATTTTTTGCAAAGTTATTGTTACTAAAAATAATAATAAAGCAAAAATAATTAGATTCATAAGATTTGTAACATCCTTAGTATAAAATATCACAAATCAGTATTTGGTATCCTTGTAATCATAATAATCGGTACAATATAGTGAACGTATTATTTATGGTAATGGATATATGTGCAATTTTTTTTCCTTTCATTTCATACCTGTGAAGAAAATATTTTTTTAAAGGGAGACTTTCATCTGTTTTTCACCAATATAACTAAGAGCATTGCCCCACAGAAGATTTAAGACACATCCCAGACATATTTGTGTGCACTGTGTGTCTGTATTACATGTCCAGAAAAAGCACTTTTATTCTGCTGGAAAACAGCTCCCAAGTGCCCGGCTCTGCTGCTGCTGCAAACCAGACTGGAGGGGGGAGGGCAGCTTTAGCTGCTCGTATCTTGGGATTGGTAGCAGATAGAAAAATGGTTCAGACCAAAATCACAGCATTATATCCAGTATATCAGAAGATATAGCTGTTAGAAAGCGAGTCGGGAGAGAAAGCTGTTTTTAGTTTCACTTTCAGCTGAGCATTTGGGAGCTTTTTTCCTGCAAAATAAAAGTGATTTTTCTCAACATGGAATAAAGGCACACAGTGCACACAGGTATGTCTGGGATGTGACATGTAATACAGACACACAGTGCACACAGGTATGTCTGGGATGTGTATGCAATCTTCTGTGGGGCACTGCTGTTAGTTATTTAGGTGAAAAACAGGTGAAAGACTCCCTTTAAGGCACAGAGAATTCAACCCTTCCAACTAAGCAGGTCTGTAGTGTAATGGTACTACTTCTGCCTGACATACAGAAGGTGTGGACCTCAAGTCCTGATCAGGGCTGTGGAGTCGGAGTCGGTCACCATTTTGGTGGAGTCGGAGACGGTATAAAATTGACCGACTCCTAAAATATATAATGAATTAGTACATTTAGTTCAGTGCAATAAGTGCTGAATATATTTTTATAAGAATTTGTGAAAATGATGAAATGTCCTATAAATGTTTGTTCTATTCCTGATCTCAGGATTTAGGCTTGTAGTTGAGATGGCTGTGTGCTGCCCTTTATGTCCAGTGCATGTTCTCTCTGCTTTATGTTTCCTCTGAGCTCATGTGTGGAGAGGTTAGCTGCTCTCATGGCTTCTATCTGCTGATGTAAAACACCTAGAGCCTTATGTATGAACACTGTCTAGGTGTAGAAGTTTCTTTATTGCCCATAGCAACCAATCAGAGCTCCCCTTTCATTTCATATAGTGCTCTGGAGAAATTAAAGGGGAGCTCTGATTGGTTGCTATGGGCAACAAAAAAAAGTCTTAGACCTAGACAGTTTTCATACATCAGGCCCAGAGGCGTAGCTACTGGGGGGGGGGGGCAGGGGAGGCGATGCTCCGGCCCCAATACCTCTGGGGGGGCCAGCAGGGATGGCCTTAGTACAATCAGGCGAATACAAGTGAGCGCTTCCATTATGGAGTCTGATGGGGGCACATTAAGTCGATCTGAAGTCTGATGGGGGCACATTCTGCTGATCTGAGGTCTGATGGGGGAACATTCTCCTGATCTGAGGTCTGATGGGGGCACAATACGCTGATCTGAGGTCTGATGGGGGCACATTAAGTCTATCTGAGGTCTGATGGGGGCAGATTAAGCCGATCTGAGGTCTGATGGGGGAACATTCTGCTGATCTGAGGTCTGATGGGGGCACATTCTATTGATCTGAGGTCTGATGGGGGTACATTCTGCTGATCTGAGGTCTGATGGGGGCACATTCAGCTGATCCAAGGTCTGATGGGGGCACATTCTGCTGATCTGAGGTCTGATGGGGGCACATTCTGCTGATCTGAGGTCTGATGGGGGCACAATACGCTGATCTGAGGTCTGATGGGGGCACAATACGCTGATCTGAGGTCTGATGGGGGCAAGGGACTGTTAGTTTAGTGATGTAAAAGCTGGAGACAGATTTCCTTTAACATAGGAGTCCCCTTTTTTACTCCTATTAATCCTATATTTTACTGCATTATGTGGTAGAGTATTTAGAGTAGGGTATGTAGAAAGTCTATTGTACTGTATTTAACAGCATAGATGATCTAGCAGTTTATATAGTCATCTTGCTAATACAGTATAGGAACCACAACTAGTAGTATGTGCCTGTGAAGTTTGAAACGTGCGTTTGGGAAGCCAATAAGTGGGGGGCCCACTCAAGTATGTTTCGCCCCCCCATGTGCTGAACCTCTAGCTACACCTCTGATCAGGCCCTTAGTGAGCTGTACCCAGAGAAGCCTGATAGATTACAAACTGTTTTTGTCATGACTTATCTGTACTATTGATTTTATGCAAATTTGTTTCAAGTTATCACTTAAACATGCTCCATGTATGAGGGAGTAGGAGTCGGAGTCGGGAGTCGGGGTGAGGGAAAATTGAGGAGTCAGAGTCGGGGCTTTGGCTTACCGACTCCACAGCCCTGGTCCTGATGAAGCTCTGTCAAATAATTTCTTTATTAAAAGTCTATGTGCTAGAAGAGGGTCCCTCCTCCAACCCATATCCAAAACAGCTTCCTTAGTATTCACTGCATTGAAGTGAATACTAATGAGGCTGCCAACCCTGCTTGAATCTGTGATGTTCCAGCTGGAAGGAGAGGCAGAGACCTGATGCTACAGACACTCTCTGTGAGTCTTAAGACTCATTCACACGTCAGTGTTTTGGTCAGTGATTTCCATCAGTGATTGTAAGCCAAAACCAGAATTGGAGCCTCCACAGACATAAGGTATAAGGGAAAGATCTGCTCCTGTTCTGTGTTTAGAGCTGTACTTGGTTTTGGCTCACAATCACTGATGGAAATCACTGACCGAGCACTGATGTGTAAATGAGACTTTACGCTGGGATGTAAACACAGGGTGCGGGTCACAGACCGAAAGTACCCTGGAAGAGTCAAAATGCACTCAGAACGGCATCATCTGACTTATATAATGCAATAGGATTGACTGCTGGTGTTACATATATTTTTTTTTTTGTGTAACTGGAAAACCCCTTTAAGTGAACTGATCCAAAATAAAATATTGGGGACCTCTAACCTACACAAAGTATCTGAAAACATGGATTCCTCCTGTAATGCTCAGTAATGTCTGATCATGCTGCACACAGCAGCATTCAGTCTGAGCCCCATGGAGCAGACCTAATGAGCTTGTCCTGCTGTTTATGTATTTCAGTCTAATTAAGGATTAATTACAAAAAGCCATTTCAGTGAAAGCACGGCAAAAGTGCATTTCTAAAGGTAAAAACCTGGAATAAAATGTTTGTTTTTTTTTAGTTGCAAGGAAACATAATTGCCTCACTTGTCTGAGTCGGATTAAATCATGCTTATAACACAATCACTAGAGTGCTATCATTACCCAGTTAGTAGCTCGTGGTTTTATTGTTTACCAGCAAAGGCAATTAAACTAATGTAATATCCTTAGAAAATCTTCGAAAGACGTGTTTTACATGTGTAATTTTCAGCTTGTCATGTACATTTAAGACTGAATATACGCTATTTCCAGCTAGCGAAAAATACTTCAAACATTTACAGAGGACCTGTCACAACAAAATGCAATGCAATCTGAAAGCACCGTGTTACACAGCAAAACTTGTACATGTATACATTTCCATCTCTGCTTTTTCTGCTTCCTATCAGTACAGGAGGGAGGGGTTATCAACGGCTGACAGCTATGTACACTAAGGCTTCATTCACACTACTGTATGTTCATTTCCGTATCTTATCCGCATTTTTGCGGATAAGATGCGGAACCATACTGACCCATTCATTTTTCCATAGGAGAAAAAAAAAAGCGGAATGCACACCGTGTGCATTCCGCATCCGTATATTACGGAAGCTCTCCCGCAAAAAAAAAGGAAAACACGTCCGTAGCCCCATTAAAGTCAATGGGTCCGCAAAATTACGGAACACTACGGGAGACTTTCCGTATGTCTTCCGTTCCGTTTTTATACGGACACGGAATACATACGGTCGTGTGAATGAAGCCTTAGAAATACAATACTGTCAGTGACTGATAACCCGTCCATATATCATTCTGCTCAGCTCCTCCGGCTCTATGACATGGTGCTTTCAGATTGCATTCAGATTTCTGTGGCCACAGGTCCTCTTTAAATTATGTACATGGCCACCTATAATACTTACATGAAACTTAAAGGGGTTCTACAGTTCTATTAAACTGATGATCTATCCTCTGGATAGATCATCAGCATCTGATCGGCGGGGGTTTGACACCCGGGACCCCCGCCTATCAGCTGTTTGAGAAGGCAGCGGCACTACATGATCGCAGCGGCCTTCTCTGTATTTACCGCAGGCCCAGTGACATCACGACTAGTATCACTGGCCTGGGCGGGGCTAAGCTCTGTTCACTTCAATGGAGCTTAGCCCCGCCCAAGCCAGTGAAACTAGTCGTGACGTCACTGGGCCTTCTCAAACAGCTGATCGGCGGGGGTCCCCTTTAAAGCAGACCTGTGGTTTCAGGTAATTGTTCAGAATAAGCTGTCCAGTGGGTGTACATAGGAACAACACTATATCTGGTCATTATATGATTTGTAGCTGGCAGGTTTAGCAGTTCTACTCTCTGCTCACTTTAATTTTAAGTTCTCCCTGAGTTAGTAGATCGAAACTGGCTTCAATGATGTCTCCCATAGATTGCACACAGAGAAAACACGACATTCTGCTTCATACATCTCTCTCACTCAGAATTACTATAGATTCATTCCATACACAATGATCTATTTCAAACATTTATTTCGTTAAATGTTGATGAATATAGCTTACAGCTAAGAAATGTTTTCTTTGCACTGCCATAGTCTGAACCCTATACCTTTGTTTTTACGTGTATGGAGCTGTGTTGGGGCTCATTTTTTGTGAGATGATCTGTACATTTCATTAATACCATTCTGGGGTGTGTATGACTTTTTGATAACTTTTTAATACATTTTTTTTGTGTGAAATGAGGCAACCGGAGATTTTTATATTTTAATAGTATGAGCATTTTTGCACACGGCGATACCCATGATGTTAATTTCTTAAATTATTTATGTATTTTTATTTTAATTTTGGGGAAAGGGGAGTGATTTAAATTTTTCTAATATTCTTAAAACCTTTTTTTTTTTTTTTTACACACTTTTAATAGTTCCCCTAGGGGGCTATAACAATCATCAGATTGCTTTTCTCATACGTTTTGAGAATCACACCAAGTTCCTATGGAGCCCTGCCACAGGAGCTAATGTGTACCACTCACTGAGTACAGAGGCTGCTGCACACTATATCCGGCTCCGCCCTATCCTTGGGGGGAGCTGGTACACAGCCGGGAGCACACACTCCCAGTCTTTAACATCCCAGATGTCGTGGTCACATGTAACCACGCCATCTAAGGGGTTAAACGTATGTTATCGATCGCATACATTAGTCCTGGGTGCCTGCTGTTTAAAACAGCAGACACCCAGCGGCTATGGAACCCGCTCTACCTGTGGGCAGGTGGCATTTTTAAATGCCCGACCACAGATGTAAATTTATGTGAGGAGGTCGGGAAGGGGTTAATGCACAGTATTTAATTCTGGCAGAACTAGTAATTTCTATGTATATCAGAAAGATGTAAATAAATCCCAAAGTAAAGTTGTCTCATAAAGACAACCCCTGTTAATATGTCCTATTAGAGCATACAGGCGTAAGAGAGGAACTTCCCCTACTCAGGACAACCTACGTTAGCCTGAATGGAGAGCTAATCTCTGGTCAGGTAGGTCTGTTCTGGTGATCTGCTGTTAATACTATAGGCTTTTGCACTTGCTTCCAGTCTTTTTTATGGTAGAGTTTTAATATGTGTCTGAAGTAAATCCTGTTGGCACACAACTCAGGGGACACAATTGAATTTTTTAACCCCTTAGTGACATTAATAATTTTAGCCCATTTGTGTTCCAGCAGTCATAACTTTTTAATTTTTTTCTTCTAATTTTTTATTTTTATTTTGGGGGATTAGTTGTCAATTTTTTAGAAACCATTTTGGGGTATATATAGTGTATTAAATAACTTTTATTATTTTATTTTTATGAGGATGGAAAAAAACTGCTATTTTAAATAACGGCATTCACTGTGTGATATAAACAATATAACGTTATCATGTGCATCAGTACAATGATGATAATGCCAAATTTATACATACAGCTAGAGATAGTGTTTTGTTTGAAAGCTGGCAAGCTAAGATTTCTAACAATACCAGAATCACAGCATTATCTTTACTACATTGGAAGATATCGCTGTTAGAAATAGGGATGGCAGTGAATGCAGCTGAAAGTAAAAGCATATTTTTCCGTGTTTATTCCCAACTTGATTTCTAACAGTGATATCTCCTGCTTGGAATGCCAACTTTCAAACAAGACTAGGCCCATGTCTCTAGCTACTACCAATCCAGAGATATAAGCAGCTAAAGCAGACACCCTCCCCCCTTCCCGTCTAGCCCAGCTGTGCTGGGGATGAACAGTTAAATGTTTTTCCAAAAGCCCGAGCTGAACTCAGCAAAACTGTTAGGTGGTTAAGGGGTAAAGAGATCCTAGGTTTTAAAAGGCTTCTGTCAGCAGATTTGTACCCATGACACTGGCTGACCTGTTGCATGTGCATTTGGAAGCTGAAGGCATCTGTGATGGTCCCTTGTTCATATGTGTCTGCATTGCTGAGAAAAACAAAGTTTTAATACATGCAAATGAGCCTCTAAGAGCAACGGGGGTGTTTTCATTACACCTAGAGGCTCTCTCTGCAACTGCAGCTCCTTCTACATCAGGGATCAGCAACCTTCGGCACTCCAGGTGTGGTGAAACCATGACTCCCAGCATGCACACTTGCTTGGCTGTTCTCAGAACTCCCAAAGAAGTGAATGGAGCATGCTGGGAGTTGTAGTTTCTCAACAGCTGGAGTGCCGGAGGTTGCTGACCTTTGATCTACACTTTCATTGACTGGGTCAGGCAGTGAAAATATCATTACATCTGGCCCTGTCAATCTAATTGGGGAGGACGCAGCAGTTGCAAAGACAGAGGAGCCTCTAGGTGTAACAGCAACGTCCCCGTTCCTCCTAGAGGCTCATTTGGATTTATTGTGCCCGCATTCTCAGCAATGCAGGCACATATGAACATGGGACCAAAACAGATGCCTTCAGTGCACATGTAAGAGGTCTGGTAACTGGTCAGCCAGTTTCAGTTACTAATCTGCCTCAGTGTGATTGCTGACAGTAAAGAGGTTATGATTATATTGCATTGAAAAATCTGAATGCACAGGTTCATCTTCATAACTTTAGTGTCACATACACTAAAAACAGAAAAGTGTTGAGATTAAAAGTTATGGAATGTTGTCCATCCAGACTAAGATTTAAAAAAAACCCTGTGGCAAACCTTGATAAATGCCTTATTTTGTCAGACTGATATATAGGTATGTCATCTGCAAAGCTTCTAAATTTACTATTCCAACTATTTTGTCACGTGTAGCACCAAATGTTGCTGAGGACAAAACAGCATACACAGTCCAGGGTGGGTTGTATGAAAAAACTTACCAGTCAAAACAATTGTTATGTGATCATTTTACGCAACAAGAGGGTATATTTGCTTGTCCTTGTATTCTGTATACACAACATCCCACTGGAATCATCAGTCAGGAGTGTTTGGAGCGCTTAGGTTCACTATCATATATTGCAGTTGAGTATGGTTTACAAGATGAGAAATGTTGTACTTAGAAACGGGTTAACTAAACCCAAGGGATGAATAACAAACAATGGCAAATTTAAAAAAAATCTTTGCTCAAATTTTATAACTTGTAACCCCTGGAAGGTCTCAGATCATCAGCTTTCCTCTGTTACTGTAATAGCATAATCTAACAGTCAAAATAAGCCAGCAATGGCTTCTAACATTTTTTTTTTTACTTGGTGGTGGCGGATTCAAAATTTTGATAGCTTGTGTGCAGATATTTGAAGTCCCTTATTTAAAAAAAAACACAAAAACAAGTACAAATTGGGTGTGTAACCACTTAAAAAAGAACATTCAGAATAAGATAAAGTGCTAAAAGGAGTAATACCTTACCGATCCCCTGCCACTTGGGGAACGGCGACAGGGAAGCGTTGATACAGGAGTGGCAATGGGATCGGTACAGAATTATTTTTTTCAAATATTAAAAGTGGCCAGGCACCCATTTATTAAGCTTTGTGTATGTTAACCCTGGTGAAATATGAAGAAAAACTGGATAGTGCCCAATATAACCCACATAAAACATAGATTATCTGTATGCTGAATACACATATTCTGCAGCAAAGCGTTATTCGTATTTTACAGATGTGTGTTTAGTGTTTTACAGACTTAGGCTTCTTTCACACTGGCGTTAGGATTTTTCGGCAGGCTGTTCCGGCAAGGGAACAGCCTGTCGGATCCGTTCTGACATTTGCACAAAGGTGCTGCCGGAAGTCCGCTACGATAGCACACGTGTGCAAACGTTAGTACTGATCCGGCAGGCTATTCTTAAAGGGAGTCTGTCAGCTCTGAAACACTCCTTAAACTAGAGGTTTGTGGGACCACAGCGTCAGAATGCAAGTGAGTATGAAGATAAAAATTACATAACAGGACCCAGCACTGCTTACACTATATACTGCTTACTTGAGTTTGGGGGTATTTCAGAGCTGACAGATTTCCTTTAATATGCAAAGAGGGCATCACTGTTGCTTTCACTGAACCCAAACTGCGCTCCTTTCTGTATACATTTAAATCTCTGATCAGTTGTACACGGGGGGGGGGGGGGGACAGCTTATCAGTGACTGACCACAATCTATTTATACAGACTTACACAGAAAACGCTATCAATCATTGATAAGACACACACTGTAACTCCACTTTTTACACCATCCATTAACTACCTTAAAGGCCATGTACACCTTCAGGGACAATTTTTTTATGATCGCATTTTTACTAATTTTAGGTTAAAGATATATATATATTTTTTCAATTGGTCTTTATTAAAAAATAATAAGCCCTTCTGTCACAAAGGGTTAACCTTTTTCTAGCTGTGTGAATCGTACTTTTTACTTTCACTTTGTGCCGGTCATCTAATAAACCTTATCTCTAAACTTCTGAGAGGTCATAAACACTTATTTAAGCCATATTCCTATGAGTAAGATAAGAACTAAGCTATAATGAGTGGATATAAGGTCAGAGAGCAGAGATAAGGAGCCCATCAGCTGAGCTGCCTGATGGAACAGAGTGAAAATTCAGATCCTGCTACTAGATAAACTCAAGGCTGCACAAAGACAGTGGTTCAACATTTTTAATAAAATAAAAAAAATGCCCCAAAAGGTGTACATAGCCTTTAAGAATGCATCAACTTTTACGACTTTTTAGAAATTTGCAGTGGATAAATGTGGCTCAAAGGGGTTGTGACACAAATCATATTCTATAACACAGCCGCCCCAAGCTGCTGGGCTGAAGATAATGTAGCAGAGCAATTGAAGCAATGAATGTGGAGATCTCTGGATCCATGTGAGGTACAGGCCTGGTTCTAGCTTTGTTAGAAAGGTATTGTCATGTATTAAATGATGTCTGATTTTCATTTTTTTACATCAATCACGGAATAACCACTTTAAATCAGCTTGACAGGATAACTGTGATAATTTACCCTCCAACTTTTCAAAACTAGACTGAGTGGAGTACAAATAAAATATTTCATAAAATATTTGCAGACATGAATTCAAGCAGTTACAAAGCTCTTATCTACAATCTTTTTAGGTCAGAATTCTGCAATACAGGGCTTGATAAATTACTACCCTCCCCCCTTCCCCCCAGTGGAAAAAGAAGCGCATCTAACAGAAAATGTAATTGTCATTTAGCTCCTGTGGGAAAAAAAATGAATTCTGAGTGGTTATAGTGGTAAAGCTAGAAGCCATAAAAGTGTAAATGTCAATTATGGACATAAAGCCAATTAGCAAATTACAAATGTAGAGAAAGGATACATTTGACTGACTTCCACATTCAATTCAGATTTTCTAGATACATTGCTTTCACACTGTAATTCAGTGAGTGTTTTGCCAACAGATTTCCTGTAACAATAGCATCTTGCGGATGACTGATCACTGGAAACTGGTATCCAACAACATGCATATAATACAGAACAATACTACAAATGCTACACATATTCCTTATTAACTGTAACATGGCACACTCAGCAGTAAAAGTGGAGCTTACTGTTCTAGTATCTGGTCATATTTCGCCAGAGCCTCTCGTTCGGCTGTAACTGCTCGATCTTTCTCTGAAACTGCATTGTCCTTTGCTTCCCTTAAATTCCTAGAATAAGGCAAAAAGTTCAAAAGAAATGAATAAAAATAATAATTAGTATAGTTTCTTGATGACATAGGAAATGAATTATTATTACTGATAATACACAGAGTAATCTGTATAACTTTCAGTCTGTTCTAGTAATGACTATATACCAGTGTAATATAGATATATGGACTTTCTTTTAACTGCTTTCAATTTACGGATACACGCAATGTGAAATCCATTTACATGTACAATTCAAAATACACTTGCCATAAAAATTTTCAGTTGTGTATTTACTTTAAGGGGTATTTCAGGAATTAGAGAGTTATTGCCATGTTCTCAAGTGACTGGTTGGGGAGGGGGCACAGATTTAGTGCTTTGTTTTTTCCTGCACTCTGTTGCCCCAACTCACTCATATGTGCAGGATCTTCAAGAGAATGGGGACAGCTGCAGTTCCCTGCTATCCATCCTGATGTGCAGGAAGCACAGAAGGGGTGCAGTGCTACACTAGCACGGGATGCCCATCATTCTCAGGTTGGTGGGAGCCCGAAAGGTTAGAGCCCCAGTAATCATAAAGTGATAACATATGCTCTTCCAGAAAGAGGTCCATTCTTGACCACACGGTCTGATGGTCCCATTTTATTACAGTAGATTTGTTATTTCTAATAATCATACATAAGCCACTTATGATGGAGTCAGACGTTTGGCTTACCAACTCCATGGCTGGTTTTGGAATGCATCACGGAACCTTTAAACATTGATTGAAATTGAAAAAGAATTGGTGCTTGTATTGAAATTAACAAAAATCCTAAGGATGCCCAGAACCAATGTTCTCCAGCAGTTGGATCTACATGCACATTACCTCTAGCTGTCGGGCTGCTCTTGTACATGTCGTTTCACAGTAGCATGTACAGGTGCAGCCCAGTAATTACTGGTAATAAAAGAGAAGGAGTTTGCGTAACATTTGCCATGACTTTGGTAGTAAAATACACAATGTTCACAGATGCTTATACACATACTTAGTGGCTGGTTGACCAAAGGCAAGTGCCTATAAATCCTGGTTGCAGTTGCTAGTAGAAGAGCAGTTTTAGTGCACCAAGGGAACCTCTAAGATGTAAAATTCTGTGGAAACTCAGAGAACAGGAACAGCTGTAGGCCGGTCTAACTTGTATTAGACTATGTTCAGTAACAGTATGTGATATCCTTTTATTCAACCAAGTCATAGATGGATTTGCTACCCGTCACTATTGCTTTACGTTAAGAAAATAAGCTTGAAAGGCAGACAGAAACTGAAGAGTTTCTATCTCCAGCTTATTATGAGATTATTAACCTGATAGACTGTTACTTGTGAATAGACAGAATTATCTAAAGCCTGTAATTAAGACCAGTCGTCTACTTCCTCAACATGTTGTGTGCTGCCCCGTCCTGTACTTCCCATTGTCAAGTGCAGCTCATTGTGAATTCTATTAAAATGTTAGTGGCGCTGATGTAATACCACATTCGGACACATTCTTTAAAAGACACACTGCAAATGTCAAAACTTCTCCCAACAAGTTAATGTGATGACCTAAACGGGACACACCCAGAGAGGATTCACAAGTGGTTAAATCTTCCGGAATATTAAAAAGTAGAAGCACTTTCAGAAGTTAGTTTTGCATCTGCATTCTAGGTAAACTAAAATACAAAAACAACGCTGATGTAAGAACAAAAAAAAAAGATACAAATCTGGCATGTGATACCAGCTACAGAAACTGTAATAAGCATTGAGAAGTTCTTCTAAAATGCAATGTCTGACCCTCCGGTCAAGAAAAACATTGACTTCCTTTTCATCTTTTTAGCGACAGATCCATCATTTCCCGGCTCCTCTTCTGCCATCCAAGATGGCTGCACCGTTTCTCAGACTGCCTGATGAATACTGTGCATTCAGTAGTCCAAGACACTTCCTGCTGCCCTTGTATTGGCCAGCACTGCCCACATGAACACAGCTGGCCAATCCAACAACAGGGCTGGACAAGTAGGAAGTGTCTTGGGCTGTCGATGCACAGAGTGCAATAGATAGTCTAAGATGTGATGCAGCCATCTTGGATGGCAGAAGAGGAGCAGAAGAGGAGCTTGAAAATTAGCAGATCTGCAACTAAAAGAATAAAAACAAAGACACCAAGAGTTCTGTTGGTTTCCCAGTTAATGTGATTTTTTTCTTATACCATAGGGTCTCTTTAAAGGGGTTGTCCATGAATGAAAACTTATCAACTACCCATAGGATAAGTCCCTGACAGCAGAGGTTCCCACCAGTCACTCAAGAACACGGTTGGAATGGAGTGGCATTACTGCTGCACTTCGGGACATGTAAAGCTCATGGACATGATTGGTGGGATCCCTGCATTCAAACACTTAGCACCTATTCTGTAGGTAATACATTGTCATTCTGGGCAAACCCTATTAAAAGCTTACCTCAAGCAGAACAAAGACATTTTGTTAGTTCCACAATTTTCATTTTTCATTGTTAGGCCATGCTAGCTATAGTGCCCACAGAGCTCTATGTGTCTCATTCATGACACAGTTATACCTCCAGCTCTTCTTCTGTATACTCATGATCCACCTTTGTGTTTCAAGTAAAGGACATAACTTTAACCTTTCTGTGCACAACCAATGCAGCACGACTGACGTGCCTGGTATAGGACCTTCAGGTCTTTCATCCTACTTTACCCCAACAGAGGGTCCCTGACCCATGATTAGAAATAGTAACTCTCTTATCAAACTTGGTATCAAAGAGGGAGGGCAGTTTATATGTTTATACGGTATAAGGGTCCATTTACACGTCTGCAAATTGCAGATGCGCAAAACACTTGCCTACTAGTGAGTGCTTCCATAAATGAAAGTGCTCAACAGCATTTGTTTTATACGATTCACTGCCATTCACCCCCAGTGATCCAGACTAAAAAAAAACCAAGGAGCCATTGGCTCCTAACCTGAAAAATTTAGGAGCAAAATTTAATTTTTAGGCGCCAAATTTAAATACATAAAATTATAACGTCCGGCCCTTAATAGAACTGTCCTATCCTATTTTTTTGGGGGACAAGGTGACTAAAACATAGTGAATTGTGAGGTTGTATTTATTTATTTTTCTTTTACGTGTTCACTGTATAGGATCTTTTTTTTATATTTTAATAGTTTGGACTTTTTGGACATTTATTAATATATTTTATATGTAAAACTGGGAAATGGGGTGATTAATGGGCCATTCAGACGGCCGTAGTATTGTGGATCCGCAAAAATACGGATCTGCAATACCACGGATGCCACCCGGCCTGTGTTCCGCAATTTGCCGAACATGGCCGGGCGTCCTGATCAAAATGCCTGTTATTGTCTTCTGTTGCGGACAAAAATAGGACATTTTCTATCATTTCTTACGGAGCCGCGGCTAGGCAAGTTCACAAGCCGCCCAAAATTGCGGAATAGATGCGGGCACATTCACACGGTTGTATATATATTAATATATTGGTGGGTTTTGTTTTTTTTTTTTTTTTTTACTTTTTATTTAATAATTATTGGCCCCATCAGTCCTCAGATCAGCCCAGCGTGCCCCCATCAAACCTCAGATCAGCGTATTGTGCCCCCATCAGACCTCGGATCAGCGTATTGTGCCCCCTTCAGACCTCGGATCAGCCCACCGTGCCCCCTTCAGACCTCGGATCAGCCCACCGTGGCCCCCTGCAGACCTCGGATCAGCCCACCGTGCCCCCCTGCAGACCTCGGATCAGCCCACCGTGCCCCCCTGCAGACCTCGGATCAGCCCACCGTGCCCCCTTTAGACCTCGGATCAGCCCAGCGTGCCCCCATCAGACCTCGGATCAGCCCAGCGTGCCCCCATCAGACCTCGGATCAGCCCAGCGTGCCCCCATCAGACCTCGGATCAGCCCAGCGTGCCCCCATCAGACCTCGGATCAGCCCAGCGTGCCCCCTTCAGACCTCGGATCAGCCAAGCGTGCCCCCTTCAGACCTCGGATCAGCCCACCGTGCCCCCTTCAGACCTCGGATCAGCCCACCGTGCCCCCCTGCAGACCTCGGATCAGCCCACCGTGCCCCCCTGCAGACCTCGGATCAGCCCACCGTGCCCCCCTGCAGACCTCGGATCAGCCCACCGTGCCCCCCTGCAGACCTTGGATCAGCCCACCGTGCCCCCTTCAGACCTCGGATCAACCCACCGTGCCCCCTTTAGACCTCGGATCAGCCCACCGTGCCCCCTTCAGACCTAGGATCAGCCCACAGTGCCCCCTTCAGGCCAGCCCACAGTGCCCCCTTTAGGCCAGCCCACAGTGCCCCCTTCAGGCCAGCCCACAGTGCCCCCCTTCAGGCCAGCCCACAGTGCCCCCCTTCAGGCCAGCCCACAGTGCCCCCCTTCAGGCCAGCCCACAGTGCCCCCCTTCAGGCCAGCCCACAGTGCCCCCCTTCAGGCCAGCCCACAGTGCCCCCCTTCAGGCCAGCCCACAGTGCCCCCTTCAGGCCAGCCCACAGTGCCCCCTTCAGGCCAGCCCACTTGTGCCCCCTTCAGCCTTCAGATCAGCCCACACTGCCACCATCAGAATAAAATAAAAAAATCACTTACCTGTTCTGCGCCGCGCCTCCGCTCCAGTGTCCGGCGCTCCTCAGTCTTCGGCGCTGCACTGTTACCTGACTGCGTGCAACGTCAGGTCAGAGTGCGCACACTACGTCCTGACGCTGTACGCGGTCAGGACAGTGCAGCGCAGGCCCAGAGAAGAACAGGAGCGCCGGACACCGGAGCGGAGCCGCGGCGCAGGACAGGTGAGAGTTTTTTTTTTATTTTGTCTGCAAGTCTCCATGTTCTCTGATACTAGGCTGTGCAGTAGCGCAGCCTAGTATCAGTAGGTGCCGATCAGGTCCAGGCGCAAATGGCGACAAGACTAAAAAGTCTTGTCGCCATTTGTCAAATCTAAGTCGCATTTGCGACCATTTTGGTCGCCATCTGGAGCCCTGCACCCCCCCCCCCCACTTTTGGGGGAAAAAGTGAGTCTTATAAAGTGGAAATAAAGTACCATAAACCTCAACTGCAAATGTTAATCAAAGGAGCCTATTCCTCTTTATCAAAATCATGCCAAAAAGCAGCACTATAGGTAACCAGATAGTCCAAAGTACAAATAATGTAACGTTCTAAAGAGTTCTGAGTTAAAAGTAGCTGCACTTGGCTTGTCTATCCAAGAGCTGAGATGGGTAGGGGTGGTCTAGAGACCTGGCATCCTTGCTACATGTGCTTTGTTTGCTATGATGGCGGGTAGGATTCATATTACAACTTGGAATGTTAGGGGATTGAAGGATCCCACTAAGCGGAGAGCAGTATTTACGGTCTTGCAGAAATATCAGCCTGGTATTATCTGCTTACTGGAGACCCATCTAACTAAGCAAACGACTCACTTATTGCACAAGCCGTGGCTGTCCCATGGTTACCATTCCACGTATTCATCATATGCGCGGGGGGTCAGTATCCTTGTGCACCGGGCAGTACCTTTTGAATGTATTTCGGTGAACATTGATACGGAGGGTCGGTATGTTTGTCTCCACTGTTCCCTTTCTAGGGTCCCCATTTACTTGGTTGCATTATATATCCCACCCCCATACTCATGCGTGCTTCTTAAACAGATTTTGTCCATTGTGCATCAGAGCCCTTCGATCCCGGTGTTTATGCTGGGGGATTACAATAAGTTCCTGGATCCTGATTTGGATAAGTTTCATGGAGGTCTTTTGCCCTCGGTGTCCCCGGATACCTCATTGGCCAAGTTGCTGAGGGAGGTGGATCTCTATGACTTATGGCGGATACGCCACCCTGTAGATAGACAATACTCTTGCTTTTCTACGTCGCATGGCTCACTATCTAGGATAGACTTACCGATTGGTTCACTTGAGGCCTCCTCATATATTTCCAACATAGAATACCTCCCCCGTACACTCTCAGATCATTCACCTATGCATATAGTATTTCAGCTTCCCGTGGGTGGACGGAATAGCGGCCCCTTCCTCTGGAGGCTGAATCCTTTTTGGATACAATTGCTGGATGGTGATAACCCCTTGACTGATCGCCTGTCTGAATTCTTCACTTTGAATGAGGGAACAGCATGTATGGGCATTATATGGGATGCAATGAAAGCCTTTGTCAGGGGCCTTTATATTCAAAAAATTAAGAGGCATAAAACGCAGTCCAAAAGTTTCACAGAGGCACTATATCAGAATGTGAGAGATTCTGAGGCAGTCTATGTCGCTGGGCCCACTCTGCAAACGGAGCAAGTCTGGAAGGGGGCACAGGAGAGGCTTACTGATCATCTACTTCACACGGCGGATAATAAGAGATTTTTCCTCAAACAACAGTATTTTGAAACTGGAGAGAGTGCTGGGAGACTATTAGCTAGGGTTGTGAGAGCTCAGGATGGGCCGGCTAGGGTGGTGGGTATTGCGACTAGTGAAGGGGTGTTGTCCACCAGTGACCCTGATATTTTGAGAGAATTTACAGCATACTATAATACACTGTATACTTCTAAGTTGACTAAGGGGGCGCAGGAGATCGGTGAATATCTCCATAATATCCCACTTCCTAAACTATCAGCGGAGGAGGCGTCTTATTTAGATGAGCCTCTGGAACTAGAAGAGCTGAAAATGGCCCTGGGAGCATTCCCTAATGAGAAGGCCCCTGGATTCGACGGTCTCCCGATCGAATTCTATAAGAAATATCAGGACATATTGCTTCCTCACCTGTTGAGGACATTTCAGGAGTCGAAAGCTCAGGGTGGACTTCCCCAGTCGATGAGGGAGGCGGTGATAGTAGTCCTCCCTAAGCCAGGGAAGGATCCAAGTCGGGTGGATTCTTATAGGCCCATCTCCCTGCTGTCTGCCGATATTAAAATCCTGGCTAAAGTGTTAGCTAATAGGTTAAATAAAGTAATTGCCTCGGTAATTCATGAGGATCAATCTGGCTTCATGCCTGGTAAGAGCACTGCTCACAATCTTAGGAGGCTCTTCCTGAACATACAGAGGTCTATGGATACGGGGGGTCACAGGGCTGTGATCTCGCTTGATGCGGCTAAGGCCTTTGACTGTGTGGAGTGGGGCTACCTGTGGGAGGTCATGAAGGCTATGGGGTTTGGGACAGGTTTTTTGGAGTGGGTCCAGCTCCTATATTGTGAGCCAACGGCTAGGATTAGAGCTAATGGTCTGCTCTCTCACTCATTCGCTTTGCATAGGGGCACTAGGCAAGGGTGCCCGCTATCGCCCCTGTTGTTCGCCGTGGCAATCGAACCGTTGGCATGTCTTCTGCGCTCCTCTCCGGACTGGGAAGGCTTTCCTCTGGGGCGGAGGGAGGAGAAGGTCTCGCTATATGCGGACGATATGCTTTTGTACACGGGAGACTTGGAGAGATCCATAGCCCCCATTATGCAGATTATTACGGAATTTGGTGACTACGCAGGTCTGCACATTAACTGGGAGAAGTCGGTGGTTATGCCTTTAGACCCCATACCGACGGATCTGATGAATCTGTGTCTCCCACTTCAGGTGCAGCAAAGCTTTAAGTACCTGGGCATTGTAGTTACACCTGTGGTTTCGGATTATTTAAAGCATAATGTACTCCCGCTGTTGCAAAGATTTAATGATAAAACCACTACATGGTGCAAGCTGCCACTATCGATTATTGGTAGGACTAACCTCCTTAAAATGATATTAATGCCTCAGCTGCTCTATGTCTTGCACAACTCTCCTGTGTGGTTGCCACGGCGAATATTTCACAAAATACAGGGTATATTTAGGGCTCTGATATGGAAGAAAAAACAACCTAGAATTAGTTTGGACACTCTGCAGAGGGGAAAGGAGGATGGAGGGTTGGCTGTCCCAAACCCCTGGCTATACTTTTTGGCTGCGCAGTTGCAGCACCTAAAAGGGTGGGGTCATGGTGAGGGGGCGAATCATTCGGCACGAATAGTGTCGCATATCATTGAACGTAGGGTGCCCATATTAATAGCTGAAGTGGGAGGCCTGCAACAGAAATACAGGACATACCCCACGCTGAATTTGATTGTAAAAGTCTGGGCCAGATATAAGGAGATAAATGGTATACAGGGAATCTACGAAAACACACCTCTGTGGAACAATCCAGATCTGCCGGAAATTTTCAGATTGGAAGGTTTCACTCCCTGGGAAAGGAAAGGTATATGCTTCATTCATCAGATACACTCTAAAGGTATATTTAAATCTTTTGCTCAATTACAGTCGGAATTCCAGCTGCCTCATAGTTGGTTTTACCAATTTCTACAATTTAGACATGCATTTCAGGCGCAGTTTTCGGGATCGGCGTCTATTGCCGACTTCCCCGGTTTTTGTCAACAGCTACTTAGACTAGGGAGCTCTAAGGGTTTGATCTCAATATTTTATAGGAACCTGCTAAATTGGTCTCTGCCTCAGGGGTGTTTACCGGTAAAAGATAAGTGGGAACGAGAGGTCGGAGCTATTTCCAAGGAGCAGTGGGGGGAGATTTTAGCCATGACACCCAGGGTTACTCTTAGTGAAGCCCAGAGAATTTCCCAACTATACTTAATACATAGAGTCTATAGAACGCCTGAGTTCCTCCATCGAGTAGGTCTTAGGCCAGACTCATGCTGTCCTAAATGTGGAGGGGCGGGGGCTTCCTTGATGCATATGATGTGGGATTGTCCCATGCTTTCTGGATACTGGAATGATATTATCTCGTTGATTGCACAAGTGACTAAAATCAGATTGACAATGAATCCTCGGGAGTGTATACTGGGAGTGTTGGACTCTCTGGATACTACCGATAGTGTCCAGATATGTGTCCAGAGGCTCCTATTTCAGGCCAGGGTGTTGGTAGCAAAGTACTGGATTGATGCTTGTGTCCCTACCAAAAGGGAATATATCAACAGGATGAATACAGTATTGAGACATGAAAATGGAATTTATTTGAAAAGGCAGTGTGCTGCGAAGTTTCTGAGGATCTGGAATGGATGGTTTGATGTCCCGGGGTTGGCTTCGGGCCCATTGAGAAGAGAATGTATGAGGGGGCAGTTAGGGGGTATGGTCCCATGAAGTATTGGGTATGATATTTGTGAACATTCCTTTCTTCCTTATACAGGAGGCCGCTCGCGCTGTATGCACATGTGTCTGTATGTACGCTTATCCATCTATATCTTCGGAGAGGAACAGTACCGGTTGAGACAGATATAGTACGGAGGGGTTGTGTGGGGGGCCGACTCCCTAGGGCGGGGAGGGGGGGGGATCTGGGAGGGGTGGGTAGATGGGAAGGGGTGGGTTGGTAGCTCGCATGGGTGGGTGTGTTGGGTTGGGGAGGGATTGTTGGATCTTTAGACAATAATCTGTACCTGCATTGTACACTGACTTATTTAATGCATGATATATGCGGATTCTGTAACCACTGTCATTGGTATCATTGTCATGTGCACTCTGTATTGCAATGCTTACGCTGGTATCCCTTCCCCAGATGTTCTGGAGGGGGGGGTGCAACACTGTTTTGTTTTAATTTATTTTATTTTTTTGAAAAAAGAAAAATCAATAAAAACTACCTGATTTAAAAAAAAATCCAAGAGCGTGGGGGGGGGGGGATTTGTCTTAAGACTACAGCTGGTGGCCATTTTACAGATTTGAAGAGGGGACTAGGAATCTGAGGAACAGCACCACAAAAATTACAAAGAAAGGCACCAGGCATTTTAACTTACGATTATGCTTTTTTCTTGAAATCCGGATGATTGCGTTAAGGAATTAAACGTATTCATCCTCTACTTGCACCTGTTTACAGACCATTACCTGTTTTCTCGCTCGTACATCTCCTTTGACGCTCCACGCAGCTGTTCGATTTCTTGATTTGTCTTCAGTCTAATTTGCTCCAATTCATCGCGTAGTTTATTTTCATATTCAGTTTTATAGTGGTCTCTGCAAGTAAGTGATTAAAGGTATTTATAGGATATGTATGGGGAGCTCATAACAAGAGTAGATTCGCTTTTCTGGCCCAAAGATGCTCCTGGCGTGCAAACCATAAGACGTCCCTGTATCTACATTAGCTCACAGGCTTAGAGTTAGAGACAGTGTCTCTTTAACTAAACTTATGACCTAAAGTTATAGTAGCAGAAGAAATAAAAGGGGTTATCTGGTAATACTCAGGATTCCATCATCCATATCAGATCGGCAGGGGTCCCAGGTGTTGGTTGGAAGCTGTTAGAAGAGGCCGGCACTCCGTGAGCGCAGCAGCTTCTTCTTAGGCCATGACATCACTGTACATCAATCACATGGCCTAGTTGCAGCTCTGCCCTTTTGAAGTGAATGGGGCTTAGCTGCAATACCAAGATAGCCCTTTCAAAGGCAGTTCATCAGTACTTTTGATGCTGCAAAACTGCTGGCAGCACCTTCATATATAATTTTATTGTCAGCATTAACGTGTAAGTGCCCTGAAGCTGGTCCCTAATGCTGAAGTGCGCTCAGCTCAGCAGTAAGTTCTCCACAACCCTTCCCCTAAGCCCCTGACTGATGGTTATAGGATCTCCTGGTTGGACGCTACAGTCATGACAGGATTAAAGGGAAGAAACACTGACCGCAGGGTGCACTTCAGCATTAGGGACTGTCTTGCGGGCACCTTCAAACTTCTCTTTCACTGTGATGCTGATAATAAAACCATACACAAAAGTATGCTTAAAACACTCTACAGGTCTCCTACCCAGCGCCAACTTCCTTTAAGAGAGCAAAGATCACTCCGTACTAAATGTATGGATAAAAGCGCAACTTTACTTTTACATTTAAAGACAACCTATTCTATTGAACATGGTACTGGCACTGTAGGCAGCATGTTATAGAGCAGAAGCTGAGAAGACTGACATATAGTTTCCTGGGAAAAGATTAAAGGGGTTTTCCGGGAGTTAATTACTGATGACCTATCCTCAGAATAAGACATCAGTATCTGATCGGTGAGGGTCTGACACCCGGGACCCCCACCGATCAGCTGTTTGAGAAGGTACCGATGCTCCTGTGAGCGCCGCTGCCTTCTCGCAGCTTACCAAACACAGCGCCGTACATTGTAGAGCAGCTGTGCTTGGTATCGTTCTCAGCCCCATTCACTTGAATGGGGCTGAACTGCTCCGAGGCCATGTGACCAATGAACGTGACGTCACTGGACTAGGAAAAGCTAAGAGATGGGAGCGCCGATGCCATCTCAAACAGCTGATAGGCGGCGATCCAGGGTGTCGGACTCCCACCAATCAGATACTGATGACCTACCCTGAGGCAGCCATTTCTTTCGTCTCCCGGCCCTGTACAATCGCGAACTCCCGCGCCTGCGCATTGCGATAAGCAATCTGCGCACGCGCATTGAGAGCCGGCGGCCGCCCGGGTCCCGGCTTCATCAATGCGCATGCGCGGATTGCTTATCGCAATGCGCAGGAGTTCGTGATCGTACAGGGCCGGGAGACGAAAGAGATGGCTGCCCGGCCCTGTCAATCAACGCAAGGGAGGAGGGGTAAGGGGCGTTATTACGGCCGCTCCTAGGTGCAGGGTTCACGCCTACTGCACCTAGGGGGCCTAATTAGCATATTATAAAAACGCTATTTTAACAAAAACTACCATACAGTTTTCTATAAAAGAAGGCTTTCTGTCATCAGGTGTCATTTGCGATTTGCAAATGACACTCGGTTTTGTAGGCTAAATTCTGATGACAGAAACCCTTTAATGCTGAAAAAACGTTTTTTATAATGTGTCAATCACTCACATAAGGAGCCCAAGGGGATGTGCCCAGCCGTGTTCGAGCCCGGGCTCGCCGAGACAGTTGGAGCCCAGGACCGCCCACCTCATTAATATTCACTTCACTGCTTCCAGCAGTGAAGCTCCGTCATCGTAATCCTGCGCAGGCGCAGTACCTTCTCTGAGGCCGATGACCGCATTACCTTTATATGCAAAATCGTGCTGACAGACTCCCTTTAAATGAATGAAATACACGTTTTACTTAATCATTTCCCATGGAACTGTATATCAATCTTCTCAGCTCCTCCTGCTCTACAACATGCTGCTGGCAGGTTACACTGCATTTTTAACGTGACAGGTCCCCTTTAAAGGACCATAATTAGAAGTTATAAAGAACAAAAGGAAGGGGACTATCGGGGTGAATGACAAATACATTAAGCATCCGAAATTCTGAAGTACTGACCTAGAAGCAACATATTTCTCATACAGTTCTTCTCGCGCTTTTTTGGCATCTTCCAGCTGGCTTTGAAGTCTCTCCAAGCGGTCCTCTTCATGGGCACAGCGTACGTTCAGTTCCATGTTCTGCCGGTTCAGAAATTCTTTATCTTTTTGCAGCAGGGATACAGACTGTCGCAATGTGCTGACCTGTACAGTGGGCATATACACATGACACTAATGTATCATTTAACTACAAGAGAATAGATCTGCATCTCTATCACATAACCAATGTCAGCTTCCTACTATTGAAAGACTATGGGAAAACAGTTATAGTTCATGTTATTTCACGCAAAAAGATTGCCTAGAATGATATGGTTTCATTAACCAACCAATGGTAAAATGAATATTAGAATTTTTTTCTGGCTGCATCTACAGACCTTTGATTGTGCGCCATCATAAGTGTTTGAAGCTATATTGACCCAAAGTATAGCTAGACGACTGAGCAGTTGAGAATCTGATGCCAGGTTGAAATCTCATGCCTGTGGCCAGAATTAAAGGGGCTGTCTCCATGACATGACATTTATCATGTAGATAAAGTTAGTACAAGGCACTTCCTAATGTATTGTGATTGTCCATATTGTCTCCTTTGCTGGATTAATTTTTTCCATCACATTATACACTGCTTGTTTCCATGGTTACGACCACCCTGCAATCTAGCAGAAGTGGTCGTGCTTTGCAAGGTGAATATTATACCTCTTATTACTTTATACAATGATCAGCTGGTTGGTTTGATCAGTGGAAGGTTTGGAAATACAATGATCAGTGGAAGGTTTGGGAAACATTTTTAAGATCGATTGCCTTTGGCTTAGGCTGGGTTAACATCACATTTTTGCCTCATCAGTGCAGAGCAGAGAGTACTGGCTTAACTGGGTGAGAAGCCTAGGTTAGTGTTCTACACTGATGAGGGGCAATAACCCTGAAACAGCTGTCTGCAGATGAGGTGCTGGCTTATTTAATATCCAAGTCATGTCTCAAGGCCTTTTTAAAGGGTTTAACATTGATTTATAGGATAGCTGCCTTATATCTGGTGGCATTAGAGGCAGAGCTTGTTAAGAGCTCATTTGCATCCCTCTCTTCCCAGAATTCCAAAAGAGCATGTATGGCCTGTGGTATCAGTATCAGGGCTGTGGAGTCGGAGTCATGGAGTCAGTGTCCATTTTGGTGGAGTCGGAGTCGTTAAAAAATGGACCGACTCCAAAAATATATAATAAATTGGTACGGTTAGTTCAATGCAGTATGTGCTGAATATATTTTCAGAAGAATTTGGAAAATTATGAAATGTCCTATAAATGTCTGTTCTATTCCTGATCTAAGGATCTAGGCTATTAGTTGAGATTAGAGTTGAGCGAACGTGCTCGTAACGAGCACTGTACTGCTCGGATCCCCTGCGCTCGCATGGGCGCAGGCATCTGGATCCGTCGGGTGAGGAGGACGGATCCGGATGGCTGCGCCCATGCAAGCGCAGGGGATCCGAGCAGTACACTGCTCGTTACGAGCATGTTCGCTCAACTCTAGTTGAGATGACTGTGTGCTGCCCTTTATGTAGATGCTCAGTAGTGAAGCTCCTCCGCTACAGATCAGAGCAAAAGGAAACTGGGAAGGAAAAGGCTGCACTCATCTCAGATCGGCTAGAGAAAACAGGATTAAAGAGGTTTTCTCACTAGTAAGGGCTTGTTCACACATCAGTTATTTGGTCAGTTATTTCCATCAGTTATTGTGAGCCAAAACCAGTAGTGAAGCCTCCACAGAGATTAGGTATAATGGAAAGATCTGCACCTGTTCTGTGTTTTTGACCCGTACCTGGTTTTGGCTCACAATAACTAATTAAAATAACTGATCAAATAACTGAAGTGTGAACAAGCCCTTACAAAGTTTAGCTTTCAGCATAAAGGGACAGTTAAAAGAAGACATTTTCTAAATACATTGGTCAGGCATGAACTATAGACAGTTCAGCAGGTCTCTTACTGCACACAGATTTCTATTTTAACCTGCAGACCAGAAAGACTGTTATCTGATTGGCTGAGAGCAGGAGTGACCTCACCCCCAGGAATGATGGGACTGAACTCTGAGTGATTACCTGCAGTAAGCAAAATGTCCAAGTTTTGTGAGGACTAAGAAGCATGGCTTTACCTGTAATTGTGTTAGAGATCACAATCTCCTGCTCTGTCAGAGTACGCTAAATGCTAATAACTGCTGGAGACCCCCCCCCCCCTACAGCCTGAGGAGACAAAATGAATACAAACTGCCTGTCAGCCAGTGAATCAACGTGCTGAGAAAACCCCTTTAAGACAAGTACTTCTTAGTATATTTAAACTCTCAATAAACTGGGTATAAATCAATTGTCCAGTGCATGTTCTATCTGTGTGCTTTCCTCTGAGCTCATGTTTGGAGATGTTAGCTGCTCTTATGGCTTCTATATGATATACATAGAATATAAGGGGGGAAAACTGTTTTCTAACATCTCAAATTCAGAAATACAGAATCACACACACGTGAAAAAGTACTATAGGCGTAGAAGCCATTGCCAAGCCTTTGTTATCTAGCACTGCTAGTAGTGTCACTTTCTAGACTGTGGAGCAGTACGATGTAAAACACATATGGCCTTAGGTATGAAAACTGTCCTAAAACAAATGATAGCTCCCCTTTCATGTCATATAGTGCTCTAGAGAAATGAAAGGGGAGCTCTGATTGGTTGCTATGGGCAACAAAGAAAGTCTTAGACCTAATCTTAGTAAGTTGTACCCGGAGAAAAGCCTGATACTGAAAAATATCTAGTAAAACATGTATTAGACATATCTGTAGTATTCATTTATGCAAAGCCTGTTTAAAGTTATTGCTTAAACATGCGCCATGTATGAGGGAGTCGGAGTTGGGGGAAATTAAGGAGTCGGAGTCGGGGCTGTGGCTTACCGACTCCACAGCCCTAATAAGTATCCTCATGTCTCCAGCCTCAGAGTCTGCTGAAGCTGCTCAGCTGTACCACAATACCACAGATAGTGACACACATCCTTTTTTGTAATCTGTTTTTCTTTTCTGATTGCAGATTTTTTAATTCTATTTCCTGAACATAATTATGGGGGCGGCCATCTTGCCTGAGCTGTTCTTAACAGCATTTAGATATATGTGATGAAGCACCCACCATTTGCAATAGACACAATGAACAGGCGGAAACCTCAATGACTTCTATGGCAGACTTTTCTTCGCATTCTCTATGGCCTGTGCAGTGGCCAGGAGGGTGTAGATAAGCTATGATATCACCTACTGTGAATGGTGGATCCTGTGAATGATGGATATACATACATATTTATGTATAAAATGATCTGTACAGACTAAGAAATGGCACCTACATCTACCACACCACAAAAGGAAGGAGCAGTCACTATAAAAATGTGTCCTCCTAGGCTAAAATCATTGATTGAAGTTACTGGAAGTTTGTGGCCTTCAGAAAGAAGGGCTACTGTCCCGCACTATGATCATATGAGTGCGGGACAATAGCCCCGTGGGCGGCCTGAGGTGCACAGCATCATTGTCATCTATGATGCTGTGCGCTCCCAAGCGCACGATCAATGCCGCTCCGGGATATATGGCCCGCTCACAGACCGTATGTCTCGGAGCGCATGCGCTCGTGTGCAAGGGCCCTTAATGTGTATAGGGTCTCCTGATTCACCCCCCCCCCCCCCCCAACAGCAGCTGTCGTGGTAGCGTAAAGTTGGGCACATTAGATTTGAACTGCCCTATCCTTTTGTTCTCAGGAGATAAGCCACTGCCAGAGGTGCCCGACAGCCAGTGGCTTTCTCCTCTCTGTGCATTCGCTATGTATTCATGCTTGGCCATGCCAAGCGTGCATATATATAGGAGGTTGGGAGAGAGATTTGGCTAAATGATCGATCCCCAGCTATCTTATGTGTATGCACAACATAAGTCTTTTCTCAGGAAGATGAGCCACCATCAGAGGTAGAGGTCTGCGAGTCCAACCTGACCGCTTATGAAACATATTTATTTCACACACTAGACTTTACATCACATTTGGTATGTGAAAAATATTTGCTGCACAAGCTAAAGAAAAATCTTTGCATTTATGTCTTGCTTAACCCCTTCAAGAATACAACCTGTATATTTAAGCAGGCAGTTTGGGGGCTGATCATTTTTAATAGCACGCTGCCATTGCCTGGACCAGGCGGTCATTATTCAAACTTGATCTTGCAAACACAGAATGTTACTAAATCGACACAAATGTAATTACCAGGCTCTAAAATTAAGACATCCATATTTTCTCCTCCACACTTTCAGGTTCAGGCAAAGAATCATCATGCTTCCTTCATAAAATGGATGCCAGTGCCCATGCCATAATATGCTCACATCATACCCACAATAAAAACTTCTTGTCCTGCATTATTGCACTTGCTGCCCTGTGGTTAGGAGTGTTGTGGTCCAGAGTGGTCCACTGGTCTATGTAAAAGTTCCTAGCAACCAGCAAACAAGGAATAGACGCTCGTTTGTGGGCTTATCACATCTACTAATCATCATTAGTAGTAGGTATCCAGATTTTCTACATTTTTTCCTTTATGTCTTTCCTATGCTGTGGACATATCACGTGTGAATTCCACCAGATAAAAAATAGATACATGAAGTGTTTTTTTTTTTTTTTATACGGGCTGGTTTTTGGCCTGTGAATAATGTTCCTATTATAGAGGTTGAATTGAAAAAAAAAAACTATATCAGAAATTTACAGACCTTTTCTGTATACAAGTGATTCATTACTGTAACACCCAGCACCAGTCCAGCTCACCTGAAGGCACTTGGAAGCACGGTAAGGGCTCATATTGCGGATCCACAGAACACGGATACTGGCAGTGTGCGTTCCACATTTTGTGGAATGGAATGGCCGGTCCATAATAGAAAAGTCCTACCTTGTCCGTAATGCAGACAATAATAGGGCACATTCTATATTTTTACGGACATACAGACATGGAGCGCACACTGAGTCATTTCCTTTTCTTTTGCTGCCCCAACAGAACAAAATGTGAAAAAGTGAACACTTTCCGAATGCACTGTATGAATGTTCCCCTCAGAAAATGAATATTGATCAGTTCCATGTGAAAGTTAAAGGGGTTATCCAACTCCTATAATGCCCCCCCAATTGCCCGGGCCCTCACAAAGAATGTACTTACCTCGCTCCCTGGCAACCGCGTCGCTTCTGATGCTAGGGAGGCTAGTCCCCGCTGCAGCCTGCTATTTGGCTGCCCCCCACCCCGTCGCCAGATGTTTTCATCCGCAAAACAGGGAGATTCAGCGGCAGGCGTGGAGCCATCAGGTAAGTACAGTCTGTGTGAGGGGCCTGGGCATTTTGGAGGAGCATTATAGGGGTTGGATAATCCCTTTAAGGCAAGGACACTCCTGGAGCGCCGCAGCCTTCTCAAACAGCTGATCGGCAGGGGTCCCGGGTGATGGACGCCCGCCGATCAGATGCTGATGATCTATCCAGAGGATAGATCATCAGTAGAGATGAGCCGAGCATGCTCGAGTGCCATTTTTGCGTATTTGCGTACGCATTTTAAAATTCCTACGCTATTCATACGCATATTTTAATCTATACGCAAATGCGTACGAATAGTGTACGAATAGCGTACAAATTGAATTTGTACGCTATTTGTACGCATTTGCGTATAGATTAAAATATGCATATGAATAGCGTAGGAATTTTAAAATGCGTACGCAAATACGCAAAAATGGCACTCGAGCATGCTCTGCCGAGCATGCTCGCTCATCTCTAATCATCAGTTTTAAACAACTGCAGAACCCCTTTAACAAACAGTTAAATGGGTATTCCGGTAGGTACAAGTTTTTCCCTATCCACAGGATAGGTGATAACGATCAGATTGTCGGGGCCCTACATCTGGGACTCCCACCGATCACGAGAATGGGGCCCCGTATCCCCTGCAGGCCCCTTGCTACTTGTGCACGGCCGCTCCGTTCATCTCTATGAGAGTTCTGGCGATAGCCAGCGCTTGGATATCTCCGGACCAGATCCTTAATTTTCAGACTCCAAAAGAAACCCCCTAAATCAGTGGTTCTCAACTCCAGTCCCCGGGACCCACCTGCCAGTCAGGTTTTCAGGATTTCCTTAGTTTAGACCAGCTGATATAATTAGCGTCCATCCATCAGGACTTACCACAGGTATTCATTCTGTGGGATATTCCTAAATCCTGACTGGCAGGTGGGTCCCGAGGACTGGAGTTGAGAACCACTGCCCTAAATGATCAGGTCAGTTTATGTGCGCTGCAAACAACGTCGGACATACAGACATGGAGCGCACACTGAGTCATTTCCTTTTCTTTTGCTGCCCCATGGAAGCGAATACGGCCCACAAAAAAATGCAACGGACATGGACATAAAATCTGTTTGTGTGCATAAGCCATAAGGCATATGGTAACATGTGAAAACCAGGAACGCCAGCTTATATAAAATTGTGCTTTATTCGGCCAAGGGTGTAAAAGCAAAACACAGAACAGGCTGCTTGTCTGGAGTTCCTCTCTTTCACATGTTACCAATGACTCATTACTAACATATGAATGAACACACATTTAAAGGGGTTCCCCAGGAGCAACCTGTCTTAGAATATCAACAGGACTGGTTACTTCCACTTTCTGAGCTACCTAAGAGGTTGAATCCTCACTACACTGCTGTACAATAGCTGATAATAATGTGATCTTGCCTATGATATGCCATCACGACTGAGCAGCCTGACAGGAGCGCTCACCAATATGTAGTATATGGAAGTGCCACAGTGTAGTGTTGTTCCCGGGGCAGCTCTGTAAGTGGAGGCAACCAGTCCTGCTCGCTCTCTAGGATAGGTTGCTGACGGCCATTTTAAATCATTCCCGGAGAACCTAACTTTCCAGGATTTGTGAGCTAAAATATCAAGCTTATATATAAAATATAATAAAGATGTAAAACATTCAAATGAAAAGGTCACCGCAATGACGGAATCAATAACTGGAAAGTACAGACTTTCAGGACACGGCTTATCCTTGTCGTGTGATTGATCTGACTGATATTTACAGCTTAATATGTTAAACATACAGTGTTATTAGTCACAGCGCATTCAGTTTATCTGGGAGTGTGGCCTGCGTTTAAAGCAGCACTAACCACACAAGGAAGTATTTCTTTCTTATTGTTGGCATCTCATTTATTTCCCAAATATTTTCTCAACCGAGGCATTCCTGGTGGTAAGACAACCAACATGTCCCAGAATCATGCATGATGGCTTTCAAACAAAAGAAGAAACGGGCTGACTAGACTACGCGGCCATATTTCTGCTAGATTACAAGTCTATACCATACAATTATAGTCAGCCTTATTCGCCTAATGCAGTCTTTTGGGGAACAGACCACTGCAGAAGATATTGGAAGCGTAGCGTTCTGACTACATGTTCTAACAGTAGTAACACAATCCCTTTAAATCTTATAAAATGTATTAGTACACCAAACCTGAGCAGGGACCTAGTACAGGTAAATGATAGACCCCTACCCCTAGAGGGTGCCTTATTGTGATTTCTGACAGAGAGCACTATGTGAGAAGGGTGCACATGTCATTCCCATAAGCTGCTGTTTAATGGATGCAAGCATCTTACAAATGACCTGTCCGACTGACAGACTCCAACTCTTTAGATGTCAGACTGAATCTAAGCTTTGACAAGTGTCCAAGGCATTTGGGAAGGTTTCAGCCAAGGTTCATAGTTTCCTACGAGATGGTTACTGGCATCTTGCCATCAAATGATTTTTGGTCACACCATGGCTAAGAGGAATTGTAAACCTGTGTATTCAGACCCTTTCATTTTTTTCACATTTTTTTTTATATCAAGTTTACCCCCATCAATCAACACTCAATACCCTATAATGTCAAAGTGAAATTTTCAGAAATGTTTTCAAATTTATTAAAAAGAAGAAAACTAAAATTTTGCATGGACGTAAGTATTCAGACCCTTTGCTATAAAACTTGACATTTAGCTCTAGTGGCCTCCCATTTTCTCTGATCCCTTTTGAGATGTTTCTATACCTTAATTCTGCTGCACTGAAAGCTCAAAAGAGCACAGTGGCCTCCATAATTCTTAAAGGGGTTGTCCAGGTTCAGAGCTGAACCAGAACATACTCTTAAATTCACCCAGGCAGTCCGCCTGATGTTAGCATCGGAGCATCTCATGCTCCGATGCCCTCCCTTGCCCTGCGGTGGATCACGCAGAGCAAGGGCTCTTTTGTTTACATAACACACTGCCGGGCGGTAGCTTCCGCTCGGCAGTGTGTTCGGTGACGTCACCGACTGTAATAGGCCGGCTTTAGCGCTGTCCTAGCCGTTTTACTGGCTAGGGCAGCGCTAAAGCCCGCCCATCAGCGCCTGTGACGTCACCGGGCTCACTGCTGGGCGGAAGCCTCCGCCTGGCAGAGCCCGGTTCGTCACCGGGCAAAATACCTTTGCCCTGCGCTAATTAGTGATGTGCTAACATCAGGCGGGCTGCCTGGGTGAAATTAAGGGTATGTTCGGGTTCAGCTCTGAACCCGGACAACCCCTTTAAATGGAAGAAGTTTGGAACAACCAGGACTCTTCCTAGAGCTAGCCACTCCTCCAGACTAAAAACTCAGGGGAAAAGGGCCTTGCAAACATAAGAATCCAATGATCACTGTGGCTGAGCTCCAAAGATCCTGTGTGCAGATAGGAGAAACTTGCAGAAGGTCAACAAACGCAGAAGAACTCCACCAATCTGGGCTTTACGGCAGAGTTGCCAGAAAGAAGCCTCTTCTCATTAAAAGACACATGAAAGCTGCCTGGAATTTGCAAAGAGCACTTAAAGGACCAAACAAGATTTTCTGGTCTGATGAAACCAAGATTAAACTTTTTGGCCCCAATTCTAAGCTTCAAGTTTGTAGGAAACCAGTGCCCCATACCATCCCTTCAGTGAAGCATGGTGGTGGCAGCATCATGCTGTGGGGTTGTTTTTCAGTGGCTGGTACAAGGACACTACTCAGGGTTGGGGGAAGGCTGAATAGATCAGAGTACAGGGGTATTCTTAATGAGAACCTGATACAAAGTTCTCAGGGACCTCAGACTGGGCCAAAGGTTTACCTTCCAATAAGGCAATGACACTAAGCACACAGCCAAGACAACACAGGAGTGGCCTAGGGACAAGTCTATGAATGTCCTTGAGTGGCCAGAGCCCTGTTGAATCCAATCGAACAACTCTGGAGAGACCTGAAAATAGCTGTCCACCAACAGTCCCCATCCAACCTAACAGACTGATAGAAGCTGCAGAGAAGAACGCCAGAAAACCCACAAATCCAGGTTTACAAACCTTGTGGCATCATACCCAAGAAGACTGGAGGCTGCAGTCACTGCCAAAGGTACTGAATACTGAATAGTTGTAAGTAAAGGGTCTGAATACAACTTTAGTTTTTCCTTTTCAATACATTTCTAACATTCTGGTTTCCCTTTTCAAGTGCAGATTAATGGGGAAAAATTTGAACTTTTATTATTTTAGCACCAGGCTGCAACAGAACAAAATGTGAAAAAGTGAACACTTTCCGAATGCACTGTGTGAATGTTCCCCTCAGAAAATTAATATTGATCAGTTCCATGTGAAAGTTAAAGGAGTTATCCAACCCCTATAATGCCCCCCCAATTGCCCGGGCCCTCACAAAGAATGTACTTACCTCGCTCCCTGGCAACCGCGTCGCTTCTGATGCTAGGGAGGCTAGTCCCCGCTGCAGCCTGCTATTTGGCTGCCCCCCACCCCGTCGCCAGATGTTTTCATCCGCAAGACAGGGAGATTCAGCGGCAGGCGTGCAGCCATCAGGTAAGTACAATCTGTGTGAGGGGCCTGGGCATTTTGGAGGGGCATTATAGGGGTTGGATAATCCCTTTAAGGCAAGGTCACTTTCCTTCTGAGTTGCATTACAATAAAACCATACAAATGAGTATTTAGAGGTTTAGCAATAACTTAAAGGGGTTCTGCAGTTGTATAAAACTGATGATCTATCCTCTGGATAGATCATCAGCATCTGATCGGCAACGGTCTGACACCCGGGACCCCTGCTGATCAGCAGGAGCGCCGCGGCCTTCTCTGTGTTTTCCTCAGGCCCAGTGACGTCACGACTAGTATCACTGGCCTGGGCGGGGCTAAGCTCTGTTCACTTGTATGGAGCTTAGCCCCGCCCAGGCCAGTGATACTAGTTGTGACGTCACTGGGCCTGAGGGAAACGCAGAGAAGGCCACGGCGCTCCTGCAGCGCCACTGCCTTCTCAAACAGCTAATCGGCAGGGGTCCCGGGTGATGGACGCCCGCAGATCAGATGCTGATGATCTATCCAGAGAATAGATCATCAGTTTTAAACTGCAGAACCCCTTTAACAAACAGTTAAAGGGGTATTCCGGTAGGTACAAGTTTTTCCCTATCCACAGGATAGGTGAGAACGATCAGATTGTCGGGGCCCTACATCTGGGACTCCCACCGATCACGAGAATGGGGCCCCGTATCCCCTGCAGGCCCCTTGCTGCTCACTTGTGCACGGCCGCTCCGTTCATCTCTATGGGAGTTCTGGCGATAGCCAGCGCTTGGATATCTCCGGACCAGATCCTTAATTTTCAGACTCCAAAAGAAACCCCCTAAATGATCAGGTCAGTTTATGTGCGCTGCAAACAACGTCCTGATGCTGACTTGTGTCAGGCTTATGTGGTTTTCCATAAAATAATTTTGGTTATACAGGTTACAGGAAGTAATCCTAATATATGCCTAACTTTAGGACATTCCTACCAAATATTATTGTGCGAGCTTGTCACAACTGGCTTGGGCACATTTGGAATTATTATTATGTTCTACTTACATTTCTTGTATTAATGTGATTAGCTAGCTTCTTGGGCATAGCCTATAATCTTGATGACTGTATAATAGTACAGCTTGACCTGGTGCAATACTCCTATTAGGTGCACCAAGACAAATCATAAGGTATTGTACAGTGAACATATACTAACAGCAATGACGACTATGCTGCAGACTCTAGAACAGGGTGAAAATTCTTAGCACGGTTTACAGGCCAGTTGAACAGTCCTTTTTTTGGTCTGTTTTCCTGTACTTACCTCCAGGGCTAAATCATTTCTTTCCTTTGACTGTGTCTTATTTGTAGCGTCCAGGATTTGAAAACGTCTCCTGAGTTCTAATAATTCCCGTTCAAACATATCACGTTCACTACGGCAAGATAAAAAATAAGGTTCTCAAATAAAAGATCAGAGCTTTACCTAATAAGTACAGTTTTAATCTAACACATCCTATCTGGTGTAGTAATAAAAGTATTTATTGGCCATTTGCAGGATGCTGATGGTCTACATGAAGCATGCAGGGTACATTCACATTGAGCTACCTGATCCAGCAGAGGAACTGACTACAAGTGCATGCAGCATTTTTTGTCTGGCCGAAACCCAGCACTCATGACGGAAATCCTATTATAGTCAAAGGGGTCCAGCGGACAGCTGTCGGATCTAGTAGTGCAAATGAGAACATAGCAGGAGCCCAGATGACACTCTAATAAACATAAATCTGTCCTCAATTAGATAAAGTCATACAAAAGTGATCCTAAGGGTGCATTCACATCACCGTTTAGCTTTCCGTTCTTCTGTTCCTTCAGAAGAAGAGAGAGGGGAAAAAAAACAGGATCCTGTTGCATCAGTTGTCATCCGTTTGAGCCATTTCAGTCTGAGATCCGTTTTTTAGACGGGGATAATTGTCCTGCATGCAGTACTTTTGTTCTCAGCTAAAAAAACGGATCTCAGACAGAAATGGCTCAAACAGATGACAACTGATGCAACAGGATCCGTTTTTTTTACAGGATCCTGGGTTTTTTTTTCTCTCTCTTCTTCTTCTGACGGAACAGAAGGACGGAAAGCTAAACGGTGATGTGAATGCACCATAACCAGATAAAAACTTTACTGACAGATATTTGGTAGGACACACGGCTACATCAAAGCAATGTGCAGAGTCTTGAATATGAAAACGGTAATGGAATATACATCTTAAGATGTTTGATGCTCAGAAAATCAGCAGACAAGAAATCATTATAACAACAGTAACATAATAGTGGATACCTTTTCACTTTGTCATAATTTTCTATCTTAAAGTCCCCTTGGTGAATGAGCTGTTTGGTGTCAGCCAGCTGCAGCGTCAGCCTCTGACATCTTGTATCCAGTTCAGAGCGGCATCTCCTCTCCTCTTCATAACTCTGCCGGAAAATAAACCACAAGTGACTAAAAGTTCCACTGTCACGAGTATCATTGGGACAGCATTATAAGAAATGCAATAGTAAATAGATGAATGGTACCAAAGAATTAGGACCAGTGGTGGTGAAGATGTGTGACACTACCAGAACAGAAGATCTAAGGCCGGCCATACAAATAAGATACCCGTCTGCCGAACGGTCACTTGGACAACAGCTATCCCTTCTTATCCTCCCCCCATACACATGGACACTCAGGTCAGGCAAGAGTAAAGGCCCCCATACACATTAGGGTATTATCAGCCAAATCTGCCATTTTCAGAGGGATGCGCCCAGGAGCAGACTAGGAACTTAAAAGTGGCCCTTGAAAAAAAAGGAAAAGTGGCCCCATGTTGTAGGCAGGTCCAAATTTTCAGAAGGCACGGTCAACACAAGTGGGAGGGCCAGCAATACCATATTGCGGCATAAAAAAAAATACCGCCCCAGCAGAGCCAAAGTCCACAGTGCAACACAATAAACTGACCCAGCAGCATCAAAAACCACAGTGCAGCATAAAATACTGCCCCAGCAGCACCAAATACCTCCTCACCAGCTGCCACGTTCTGTCCTCCTACTCCAGTTGTCTCAGGATGGCAATACAGTTGAATTCAGGAAACAGGAGGGCAGCTGTGGTCGTCGGCCAGGTACATAAATACTTGACGCCCTCCACGTCACTGAACTTTAGGAGTGACAGATCATTACTCACCTGGCTGGCTGTCTTGGGGAGCGCTCAGGAGGCCCCCTGAGCATCGGCCCCCAGGGAAATTTCCAAGTAGAGTCTATGGCCAATCCACCCCTGGACAAGCCAAAAACCTAATGTCTATCAGGAGCTCATGACTCTCCCCCCAACAGATATCGTGGATAAAAGGATTTGGGGCTTTGAGTTCTTTTGCCTTGTCAGGACAAAAGCCACCATTAAAAGTACTTCTCAGCAGCTTTTTCCCCTCTCCCCACTGAACGCCCATGCTCGGAAGAACCAAGCATGTATGTGAATGGGGGAGTTGGGATAGATAGATGATGGCCAAATGAGTGTTTGACAGCTACTGAAGGTCTATGGGCAATGGATGCCACTGGCAGATAATTCTGGTGGTGGATTATCTCCCCTGAAAACAAAGGACTGGGCATGTTGAAACCCATCTACCTGATTCCCATCTCCCCTGACATGTGGAGAATTGGGAGGCTTTACTTCTCTTCTGACATCTGTACAGTTGGGAGGATACCATACTTTGTAAATGGTGTAAGGGATCGCTCTCTCACAGGGGGGGCACAATCACAGATTCCTCTTCAGACAACAGGGTTCAAGTCCAAATAGTGCTTTATTACTTCAGCACAAAACATAAACCAAACATAAACACCTGCCCGTCTGGGCTCTAGCTAATACAGAGGTCTTCTCCCTGACTCACCTCTAAAAATGCACTTCACATACAGGTACCAGGCTCCCCTCTCTGTAGGATCACTTCCTCCCTCAGACATAACCAGAGGGTTGTTTTATCCCCCCTGCATTACAGCAGGCCTCACCTGCGATCACCTCAGGTTCTAGGTAATCTCGGTAGTGGACTAGGGGTGTGGACTGGAAGACTCCCACTACCAACCAACCTGTCTCCCAGTCCAAGAAATCCAGTCCATAGAACATTAAAGAAAACGAACTCCAGCAAGCTATGCTTTGCTGAAGCAGCACCACTACAGGATTTCAGTTATCTCACCCAGCTAAAATGAACCACTGGGTGAGATACACACCTCCATCATACATCTACCGTGCACTTTACTGTACACATCACCACAATGGTCAGCTGGTTCCAGTGAAGTAGATGGGTTCTACCTATATACATCTAACATATATTACCAGATTGATGTACCGGATGGCATAGGAAACCAAAGACTGCGGCTGATACTGGTATGTGAAGATCACAGGGCATGTTGACAGTGATGGCAGAATGAAAACATGTGAGGTTATAATACATCTTGATAAGCATGCATGCCACATATATGAGATATAAATACACAAAGGTACATAAGGTACATGCTGGTTTATCGCTGTACAATGGCGGTGTAGAAAAATACAAGTCACATACCTGTAAAATGTGACCTTTTCAATCAAAAGAGAGCTAAATATACCAAACACACATACACACCATGCAAAACATCTGGAAGAAGTTGAAAAACACGCTTAGCTAGATTTATCTTACGTGGTTTCCATGTGCATAAGGCAAATATTGACCAAGCCATAGGTCAGTATTACCCACCAAGAGAAATAAATCTGAAGATGTACTAAAACAGAAGCAGGCTAACAACATCTACTTTGCATTGCTAAAATCCTGCAAAGCAAGAGAAAATACAGAATCAAAGCGAGGGGCTTGCATAATGCGAGAAGCATGTGTGACATGTGGATGGCCACCAGGGTTAGCGTTTTCATTCCCATTTACAATACAATATCCCCTTATAGAACTGGTCCGGAAATCCAGATATAACCTGGGAGAAACCAATGACGCACCTCTAGCAGATTCTTAAGCTGCTGCTTGTATCCGTTCATCTCCTCAGACTGCTTGTCATTCTTCATCTGGAGATCACTTATTTTAGTTTTCAGTGGTTGGACCTCTTCAAAGAAACGGACCTGAAATGGCAATACATAAGTCACATCATCACACTGAGAACTGTAATTAGAAATAATATGGAAAAACTGACCAATTAATCAAGAAACTGCATCTCTACCCCCTTATAATGGTGACTACTCCGCCAGCAGCTGGTATTAATGAGATCGATACTGTAATGACCCTCGAAGAATTGAAATGATGGACTATGTCAAAATATTCAAACAGACTAGAGTTAGCCACAGACACGGGGGTGAATTTATTAAAGGGGTTATTCCATCTCGGCCTTTCTTGGCGAGCTGAACCGCGGAGGTGGAGGTATGGAAATGGAAGTTGGCAGAGCTCCATCGTTTCTGTAACTCCCATAGTAGATAATGGGAGCTATAAAAACAGAACAGTCCAGCAAATTATGCTAACTCCCAAGTTACAGAAACAATGTAGCTTGCTGCTCCCATTCATTGCCATGGGAGTTATGAAAACATTGGGGTGTAGACCTCGCAGATTTTGTCATAATTTTAACCAACCTGGACCAGCACTTACTGTGACTATGAAAGGGCATCTGTCAGCAGTTCTGTATCTATGACACTGGCTGACCTGTTACATGTGCGCTTGGCAGCTGAAGACATCTGTGTTAGTCCCATGCTCACATGTGCCCGCATGGCTGAGAAAAATAATGTTTTAATATATGAAAATGAGCGTCTAGAAGCACCGGGGGCATTGCCATTATACCTAGAGGCTCTGCTCTAGGTGTCCTATCATTTGTCGTATCTTGCAGATCAAGGACCCATTCAAGTCAATGGGTCTGTACCGCAGCACGGAGTTCACATGGCCGGTGCCCATGTTTTGTGGACTGAAACATGGGCACAGCAACCATATGGTCGTGAGAATGTGCCCTTACTCATAGCCTATAACTAGGGGCAATACACTTTGTCTGAAATGGAAAGTATCTTTCAGGGCTACGTATCATGTTTTTAACGGATGTGAAATTATGTATCGATGAATTTACTCGCATGCTGGAGAAATGATAGTTTCTGGATGAATACACAGCTTCCTCCCTGGGGCTGACTCCCTCACCCTGCACCGTCTAGGTGGATGGAAATGTGAGGCCATCTAATGTGGTGAGCTGACCAATATCTTTTTCTGTAGTATTGGACCTTGATATATTCACCCCAGGTATATCACACTGGTTTTGGCACGATACGCGGTAAGCTCAGGTATGTGGTCCCTGACTGGTTGTCATCTGACAGCTGCCATTAGATGAAAATAGAATTGGATGGTTGGGCATGATGATTATCCTTGAGAGAAGAGGTGACAGGGAAGTCCAGCATGACCTATCCCCTTATTCCTAACATGTATGCTCAGAGATCTAATCATGTATACTGATGGGGAAGTGCCGTGGCCCAAATCTAAGAAGGTATGTGGCGGTGTGGTCCTGTCTTGTATAAATGATGCTAAGTCACTGGATTAAACATTATCAGCCTCTCCATTTTCACCATCTTCCAGATAATCCATTGTTGACATTCAGAAGCTGATCACATCCAGAGGAGGTAGGTCCCCACCCGCCAGGGCTGTCCGTGCACGTGCAGGCTCTGTTCAGGTGTTTAAGCAGTTAACCAGGGCTGGACAGAAAAAGAGGAAGTAGTTCGGTCCTTTAGGCTGCATTGAGTAGAAATCCGAAGCAAGCTGTATACCTTCTAGCTTTTTATCATTCACATTTGGGTTGGGCTTTCAATACAGAGTTGTGCATGTGCACCTTCAAGGGACACTTCCATTACAGAGGGGTATTTCTTTAAACTCTTTCATAAGAAACTATATACATTTATGTATTTTTTTTACTTTTGCCTGTTTTTCATTTCAACAGTAATATGCCATTAATAATTAAAGGTATTGTGCCAACATTTAATATTTTAATGTAATTTGCAGCTAAGCATAAGGCATTTTCTATAATTTGTGGATCTGATCAAATTATGTTGGATGCAACAAGGGAGGAAAATAGGCAATTTTTGGTTCTTTTAAAAACCACAAAAAGTCATCGGAGAATGCACAGCTCTTTCAAGTTATCTGAGTGCCCACTAGAACACAATCATGCTCCTTCTGCATATTCCAACAAGGTGAGGGTCATCTATGTTCTTGTGCACACATTTGTATATGGACAAAGCAACATGTGATTTAAAGGAAATCGGTCACCACGATTCTGGACTATTTTCTGCGTATAAGCTAGATAGATGGGCAAGTGTACGCCACCATGTGATCCTATATAACTATTACAAAGCTCGGTCCTGATAGTTATATTCTCCAAAATGTCTTCATTCTTCTCCATTAAATGCTTTGCTATGTACAACTTTTTATACATTGGTCAAATATGAGTCTGTGTTAAAGGGATTGTCCGAGATAATTAAAAACTTGGACACTACAGCCAATCACTGTCTTCAGCGGTAGACTGGTGATTGGCTGCAGCGGTCACATGGCGTATACCAGCAAGTCACCATATATAAACAGAGGCGGAAGGACCAATGGTGTAGAGAATAATGATGGAGAAAAAGGTAAGTACGGTATACCCTGATGACCAACTGCTATGGATGCGGATTATGTTTGTCCAATTGGCCAACTTAGAGAGTTTTGGATTTGTTCTAATTGAATAATGCTGACCAGGCAAAGGCACCAAAGCTGTGCATGTGCACGGTGTATGACAAGCCCCTATCAAGGAGGCCTGTTACCACAGACACTTCTTCTATAAGCCCTATGACTATGTCTTTGGAGTGTGGGAGGAAACCGGAGTACCCGGAGGAAACCCATAATAACACAGGGAGAACATACAGTCATGGCCAAATGTTTTGAGAATTATACAAATATAAATTTTTACAAAGTCTACTGCTTCAGTTTTTATAATGGCAATTTGCATATACTCCACAATGTTATAAAGAGTGATCAGCTTAACAGCAATTACTTGCAAAGTCAATATTTGCCTAGAAAATGAACTTTATCCCCCAAAACACATTTCAACATCATTGCAGCCCTGCCTTAAAAGGACCAGCTAACATCGTTTCAGTGATTGCTCCATTAACACAGGTGTGGGTGTTGATGAGGACAGGGCTGGAGATCAATCTGTCATGATTAAGTAAGAATGACACCACTGGACACTTTAGAAGGAGGCTGGTGCTTGGCATCATTGTTTCTCTTCTGTTAACCATGGTTATCTCTAAAGGAACACGTGCAGTCATCATTGCACTGCACAAAAATGGCCTAACAGGGAAGAGTATCGCAGCTAGAAAGATTGCACCTCAGTCAACAATCTATCACATCATCAAGAACATCAAGGAGAGAGGTTCCATTGTTGCCAAAAAGGCTCCAGGGCGCCCAAGAAAGACCAGCAAGCACCAGGACCGTCTCTTAAAAGTGTTTCAGCTGCGGGATCGGGCTACCAGCAGTGCAGAGCTTGCTCAGGAATGGCAGCAGGCAGGTGTGAGTGCATCTGCACGCACTGTGAGGCAGAGACTCTTGGAGCAAGGCCTGGTCTCAAGGAGGGCAGCAAAGAAGCCACTTCTCTCCAGAAAAAACATCAGGGACAGACTGATATTCTGCAAAAGGTACAGGGAGTGGACTGCTGAGGACTGGGGTAAAGTCATTTTCTCTGATTTCGATTGTTTGGGACATCTGGAAAACAGCTTATTCGGAGAAGACGAGGTGAGCGCTACCACCAGTCTTGTCTCATGCCAACTGTAAAGCATCCTGAAACCATTCATGTGTGGGGTTGCTTCTCAGCCAAGGGAATCGGTTCTCTCACAGTCTTGCCTAAAAACACAGCCATGAATAAAGAATGGTACCAGAATGTCCTCCGAGAGCAACTTCTCCCAACCGTCCAAGAGCAGTTTGGCGATCAACAATGCCTTTTCCAGCATGATGGAGCACCTTGCCATAAAGCAAAGGTGATAACTAAATGGCTCAGGGAACAAAACATAGAGATTTTGGGTCCATGGCCTGGAAACTCCCCAGATCTTAATCCCATTGAGAACTTGTGGTCAATCACCAAGAGACGGGTGGACAAACAAAAACCTACAAATTCTGACAAAATGCAAGCATTGATTGTGCAAGAATGGACTGCTATCAGTCAGGATTTGGTCCAGAAGTTGATTGAGAGCATGCCAGGGAGAATTGCAGAGGTCCTGAAGAAGAAGGGTCAACACTGCAAATATTGACTTGCTGCATTAACTCATTCTAACTGTCAATATAAGCTTTTGTTACTCATAATATGATTGCAATTATATTTCTGTATGTGATAAAAACATCTGACAAACACACATAAAAACCAGAGGGCAGCAGATCATGTGAAAATATAATATTTGTGTCATTCTCAAAACTTTTGGCCATGACTGTACAAACTCCATGCAGATGTTGTCCTTGGTTAGATTCAAACCAAGGACTCCAGCGCTGCAGAGCACCAGTGCTAACCACTGAGGCACCATGCTGCCATGGTACATGAGCTTTGTGTATTACTACTGATTCGCTGGCTGATGTATCTGATACATGCAATCTAGCCTCATGAACACTGTGTATAGTCTAAAGGTCTGTATTGATGGCCAATGGCAGCCTTCTGTATGCCGACAATGTGATCTGCCAGGTTGAAAAATTTCAACTGTGGTTGGCTGAGAATACATGTGTTTGGCACAATCTGCCAGATTCAGTTGATTATTTGCCGCTTTGCAGAAGCCTACTGTGTGATCCACCATATTCCGGCTGATCTTACTTATATGGGCGGCTTTATTCTTTCTAGTCTATGTTCTGTCCTCTTTGTCATTAATTGTACTATTTTAGCACAGAATACTGCATGCTCATACATTGCTATCCATGACACTACTTTTTATGACACTCATACATTTGAATTTGGAGTTTGTTTGTAAGTATGCACATAGAATAATTTTAATTAGCTGTGTTTTATATCATTACTGTATCACATGGTATATACACCCTTCATGAGTTGTATCACATTGCCTAAGAAAAACCCTGAGAGAGGCCCGAAACCTTGTATTGAGTGTATACTAATTATTAGTAACTGTAGCATACTGTATACACTAAAACTTACTATAATTCTATACTATAGACTTTATGGAAATATCTGCATTATATGTTACATGTATTATCTGTACATATATTCATAGAAGCAATCAGCAGCCTCGCTGAAAAAACTTCACATTGCTGTAACGTGAGCTCCCCCAAGTGGCCACGACACAAATTACAACAGTAAGCAGGGATCAAGAACTGCAAATATTACTGCTCAGAGCACTAAACGTGATGCTACATGTTCAGGTTTTTGTTTTTTGCAATTTCTGAAGCCAAAATATGGAGTGGATCATAAAGAAAAAAGTATTAAGGTAGATACTACTGCGCTTTGTTTGAATCCACTTCTTTGGCCTACAAAAAAAAAAAAACGTGTGACAGCATCTAAAGGTATATTACTATCAGGCAGGTGGGGGTCCAACTGGCTGCACCACCCAGGACCCTTTCATTACCAGGCACAGCACTGTACATACTGTGGAAGCAGTGACAGAAGCTGCGATACCATACACAGCCGCAGTTACATACATGTGCACAAGCTCTACAGCAATGGGTGCACATATTTTAGGCCGGTAGAATACAGGCTGCTATGTAGGGCTGCACTGCGGCACCAGGCCAATGAATACACCTACGTCTGTAGTGCTTAGAGAAAATGTTTTTTGCTGATAATTCCCAGATAGGTTTTCAGGTATGTGCTTAAAGGGGTTCTGTAGTCGTTTTAAACTGATGATCTATCCTCTGGATAAATCATCAGCATCTGATTGGCAGGGGTCCGACACCCGGGGCCCCCACCGATCAGCTGTTTGAGAAGGCAGCGGCGCTGCAGTAGCATGGGCGAGCTAAGCTCTGTTCACTTGTATGGAGCTTAGCCCCGCCCAGGCCAGTGTTTAAAAGAACTACGGAACCCCTTTAATAAACATTTTAGCTTTAAAGGGAACCTGTCATCTCCGAAACACCCCCTGAACTAGAGTAAGTGTTGTGTAGTGTAAGTGATGCTGAATCCGAACATGTAATTTTTATCTTCATACTCATTTCCATTCCGAGGCTGTGCTCCCACAAACCAGCAGTAAAATGCACTCACTGGACTCTTCTTTGAGTCCTCTCCATTATGTGAGTGAGCACGGGAGTCCACTGAGTGCATTTTACTGCAGGTTTGTGGGAGGACAGCGTCGGAATGGAAGTGAGTATGAAGATAAAACTTACATATTCGGATTCAGCATCACTTACACTATACACCGCTTACTCTAGTTCAGGGGGTGTTTCGGAGATGACAGATTCCCTTTAAGTTCATATTGGGCAAATGTGGCACTTAAATGAAATAACACGCAATATGCTTTCTGATAGGATGATCTTCACTTTGAGGTATTGCATGGTCATCCTAGTGGCTAGAGAGCTTAGAAAGCATTCTTTAGATGACCTTAAAGGGGTTGTGCAAGAATGGGGAAGGGAGGGGTTGGATGGAGCTGTAAAAGGAAGCTTACTTACCCTCTTCCTGGCTCCCCACTACTTCTCCTCCCGGCCTGTGATGCTCCACTGGGTTGCCTTGCTGAAAACATCCGGTTTGACACTGTCTGTAGCCAATCACTGGCCATGGTGGTGATGGATCCCCTTGTGTCATGTGACGATTTGTCATGACGTAAGGTGAGTTGGTCACCAATGCGCGGCTAGTGATTGACTGTAGCCATGTCAAACCGGATGTTTAGATCGAGGGAGCTCATTGGAGCATCGCAGTCCAGGAGAAGGAGCAGGGAGCCAGCACCCATTCTTGCACAACCCCTTTAAGATGGTAAAGTGAGCGGATTGTATAAAAATTAAACTTTATGATTTACATTCCATAGGGGAAATTTATCACACCCTACACTCTAGAATTCTGTCTGCAAAAAGTTGCAAAATAGGGCTTTTGCGACTTTTTAGGTTACTCTGGTCTTATATACTTACTGATACATATTCAGGAATAGAGAGCTGGTCCTCAGGAAGGCCACGCAGATTGTCGTAGGTTTCCTTAGTTAACTCCAGGTCACGTAAGCTACGTCGTACGCTCCCTGCACGCTCTCTCAGCTGACGATTTGTTTCTTCTGATTGTTTGAGCCTGGACAGTATTGTTTCCATTTCTTTCTTCATTTGTTCTTGATGTTTTCTAAATGCAATGGGAAATGTTATATTGGTGTGATACAAGCATGGAGCCACGCACGGTCAGATGTTTGCAGATATACAACATATAGGAGGTCATTTATTAAAGACCTTTCACCACTCCTGACATGCCTGTTTTAATAGCTACATACATTCCCCATGTAATAACAATTCTGGAACATCTATTCTTATGTCTGTATGTTGTGCCATTCCTTTATTATTCCTGTTAGAAGTTATGAATGAATTACTAGCAGTCTGCAGTAAGGCTACAGAGGGGAGGTAACCAGTTGGGGGTGTGTATCTGCACAGACTGACTCTAGCCAATCAGTGCTGCCATGTACAGACTGTGCAGATACACACCCCAAACTGGTTACCGCTCCTCTGTACCCTTACTGAAGGCTGCTAGCAATTCATTCATAACTTCTAGTGCAAATAATAAAGGAATGGCACAACATACAGACATAAGAATAGATGTTCCAGACTTGTTATTACATGGGGAATGCATGAGGCTATTAAAACAGGCATGTCAGGAGTGGTGAAAAGTCCTCTTTAAGCTGAAATACGACCTCTCCCCGCTCACTCCAGGTCTAAAAAAAGTGGGTGTGGGGTGGGCGGGGAAGGGGATGGGCCAGCAGGTCTGTCTCATTTACCATTTTCTATACCTGCTTTAGGCGTAGAAAAAGGTCTACATTTAGAAGCGGCGGTGGATCCGCCGATAAGTCCCTGTTATCATGTTTAAATGGTGGTCGGAAACTCGGCCATGACAATTGAGTCTTGGGAGGGTTTCTGTAAATATTCATGATAGGTTCAATAGAGTAGGTAGGTAGTCCTTGCCAAATACACATAAGACTGCTGTGTCAACCAGGGTGTATTGTTTCCGTAGAGTGTCTTTGCTGCCTTTTAATTTTTTATAGCAGGGAATGGAGAGAGTGCCTTTGCGGATTCTTAGACTTGGAAATAAGTCTAACATATAAAACCCTGAGGGGCAGTCCAAGCCGTTTCCTGTGTGTTGAGCCTTAGACCAGAAAGTGGAGAACAGCGGAAACTGGAGCAGCATCGGAATGGCAGCAGCAGGGAATCAGTGAGGTGAGTAAAGAATGTTTTCCAACTCATTTCGAGCCTGTTTTACATAAAATGATTCCTCTGGAAAACCTCTTTAAAAGAAACCTATCTGCTGAGGGTAGCATAGTGTAATGACAGACCCGATTTCAGTGGTCTGTCATTTCTGCCGGCAACGCAGCAAGAGAGATGGGTCTGATGCTGCTCGCTGTCCCCGTCCTCCTCATCTAGGACAATGATTGACAACTTTCCCTCCTATGCACAACATTAAAGAAACCTGTCAATCATTGTCCGGAGGCAGAGGAGGGCGGGGGAAGTGAACGGCATTGGACTCAACTCTCTCGCATCACTGGCGCATCCTGCGGACTTTGGCATGTCAGTGTCATAAAAATACTGACTGCATCACAGACCACAGTCACTACACTGTGCTGTCCTCAGTGAGGGTAGCGTAACACAGCTGACAAGTTTTCTACTTTTCTACATATTCTAATTGACTCTTTTAGCAACACAATTATTAATCAAAGATTCGCCTGCTTCTCAAAAAGGAAAAAAAAAAACAGGTGTGTCGTAATGCAAATAATAATATCGCCATCTCGCTCCAAATGATGCTTGGAAACACCATCTGTAATAATACATCTCCCGTAGATATTTACCAAGGGAATTTTCTAATCTGAAAATTAATAACAATGAACCGAGACAAAGATATAACGTTACAGTAAAACAAGTGTTGTTAATTATTCTACATTAAAAGCAATACACAATAAAAAAAAAGGAAATAGAACAGAAGAAGAGCGGGGGGAGGAAAGACAATCTACGCTACAAGCCACCCAACAATGTTTTTCCTGCAAATTACTGCAAACCTTCTTCATGGGAAGAGTCACATCTCACGTATTCTAGAAGATCTAAGACTAACATGCTAAACACATGGGATTCCCAGGCATGTAGTATGTGCTAGACAGGCCAGACTCTCACCTATCACCTATGAAATGAGTATTTTAAAGCAGATATATGCAAGGATTTTATTTTATGACCCCTTTCATGCAACGACTTGAATAATAACATGCTGAGAAGAAAATCTAAGCATATCTACATAGTAACATAGTTAATAAGGCCGAAAAAAGACATCTGTCCATCCAGTTCAGCCTGTTATCCTACAAGTTGATCCAGAGGAAGGCAAAAAAACCCTTTGAGGTAGAAGCCAATTTTCCTCACTTTAGGGGAAAAAATTCCTTCCCGACTCCAATCAGGCAATCAGAATAACTCCCTGGATCAACGACCCCTCTCTAGTAACTATAACCTGTAATATTATTACCCTCCAGAAATACATCCAGGCCCCTCTTGAACTCTTTTAGTGAACTTAACATCACCACCTCCTCAGGCAGAGAGTTATGATTATCAGCACCACGGGTTTGGCCCTGATTTATTAAGACTGGCGTGTGCTATGCAAGTCTAGATAGGACCTGCGCTGCCGGAGGAAGACGGGAATTATAATGGGGTGCAGACCTGACAGTCCGAAATCCATGGCAGCTCGACATGCATAGATTCTAGTGTATATAATGATGAATGTCCAGGGCCGATGGTCCTGTCCAAACCCTGCCCTCGCCACACCGCTTTTTGAAAACTGGTGAGGGAGGCTTAAAAATGGCAGATGCAACTTCAAAAGCTGCAAAGGCATTTAAAAAAATCCCAAAACCGGGGTTTTGCTACTTTTTAAAGGGGTTATCCAAGACTATTACATGTCCCCCATATGCCCGAGTCCCTCCTAGGCCGTGCGGGGACCAGGAGCGGCGCAAGGGCGGGGAGTCAGGTAAGTATATTCATTTTGAGGCGCCCATAGATTTGGGGGCATTTAATAATCTTGGATGACCCCTTTAATGGCAAAGGCAGAGGGGGATTGATAAATTCCCCCTTTTGAGTTTATGACTTTAAAATTTAGGAGGAGATTTATCCAATCTGCATTAGTTGTCCATAGCGGCCAATCAGAATTAAGCTCTCATTCTCCAGACACGGTTTTGAAAATGAAAGAAGCATCCTGATTGCTACCTGCACTAGTTTTTATATGTCTCCCTTTTAGGTGTTCATTTAATGAACATTTTGCTTCCTTTGCCTACTTAAATGGTGGATGAAGGCTCAAATAACATGGCACCCAAAAAAAATAATGAACAGGAGATGATGAGCAGATTGAGTGAGAAGGCAAGACACGCACAGAGTCTGCTGTAGATAATAACTGATAGTGTCATTGATGTGGAGTCAGTCACTTTTGGGTGGAGTTGGTAAAAATTCACTGTATCCAACTCCAGCTTCTAAATAAAAGTATAAGGCCTCTTTCACACGAGAGTGAAGGATTAGGTCAAGATGCGTTCAGGGAAACCCTTTCACTTCTATGGGGCCAGGGCTGCGTGAAAAACGCAGAATATAGAACATGCTGAGTTTTTCAATCAAAGCAGAACTGATGCAGGAAAAAAAAACGCTCATGTACATAGACCCATTCAAATGAATGTGTCAGGATTTAGTGCGGCTGCTATGCGTTCACGCCATGCATTGCACCCGCGTGGAAAACCGTGTTTTTAGTTCTATAAGACACACTTTTTTCCCTCACAAACTGGGGAGAAATTGTCAAGTGCGTCTTATGGGGTGAATACTAATGAGGGCTTCCATTATGGAAGAGCTCATTAGTACATGAGGACCGGGAAGTGTTGATTGCCGCGCTCCCCGGGCTCTATACTCACCGCCTGGTCCTCGGCAGCTCGCTGTGCTGTGACTGCGCATGGAAGAGCACTGAACGTGAGGAGCAGTGGCGGCGTCCGAAGCAGGAGAGGTAAGTTGAATTTTTTTTTTTGTCCGATCTGAGCATTGGCATGGAGGTCTGATCTGAGGTCTGATTGGGGGATTTATTAACTATTATATAATACTATACAACTGATTTAGTAAATGCAGAATTTGGCAAAGTTCAGAAAATTTAATCATATAGATGCTATGTACTATCAAGCTACTGCCCATAGTTATCAAAAAACAGTGATATAATGAGGCTGTAGAAGTAGCAATAGAAAATCAGCTTTAACCTGTGTTCTCCCCTCCTTTAAGGGCCTATTATGGAGCCATTATCGCATGACTCTTTCAGACATTCAGGCCAATGAATAGGCAATGATCGTGACCGAACCGTTTCCTTCCTGATCATTGTCTGATTGTTGACTAGAGATGCATTTACCTGCAGCAGCCATCTCCACTGTATGAGGACGAGCAATCCCCATAATATCCACTGACTGCCAGCAGCACATCCCACAGGCTGATGTATTGCTGGCAAATGATGATTATATGTGCCACATAGAAGATGTGATCCCCGACAAAGTAAAATGAATACAGCTAAAAGGAACTACATATACATATGAACACAGGCAGAAGATGTTAAATGTTGGTAACAGATACTGTCACTATAATATATAGTTACTGAGGGTGTGCGAAGGGTAAATTCCCACACTTCACACACTAAATTGAATACAAGATGGCTTAGCTTTATACATTTAGCTATTTTGGTTGGAGCTAAAGTCAGAGAGTGAAAAACAGAGGAGTCGGAAGTTTGGCTGACTGACTCCACAACCCTGTTCAGTGTCACATTTCCCTGTAAGAGCTTTATTTCTAAATAATGTTCAGTACTTTCTATACTGTCCTATATGATAATTCAACTTGCGGATTTGATGCAGTTTTGCCACAGATGTCACCCTTTGCAATGCCAAGGTTGAAATCTGCGAAAGAAAGACCGTACGGCAGGTCAATTATTGCACGTAAATAAAATGCAAATTGTACATAACATTTGCCTAAGCTCAATTACTTTGTGAGTACTGTACTTTATGCAGTTTTTCCGCACGAGCATCTGTGCAGAAAAAACACGCAGAATCCGCAACGAGCGACATGGATTGTGTCAGGATCCGCTCAGGGAAAAACTGATGGTTCTACAAGCATGTTCAATAAGTTTTGTCTGCGACTGCATTCAGCGTTTTTTTCCATGCAGATGCAATCAGTTTTGATACGTTTTTCACGCGGATGAAGAAAAACTGAAGAATAACAATCCACATCTCCTAGGACCAATCAGTGAATTGTATCCGGATGCCTTCCATTTTTCACGCAAGTCATATTCACTTCTATGGAGCCAGGGCTGTGTGAAAAACAAACAATATAGAACAGGCTGCGATTTTTCTTTATCGCAGAGATGATGCGTGAAAAACGGGTGTGAGGACACATTAAAATGAATGGGTCAGGATTCAGCCCGGATGACATGCGCTCACTACATGCATCGCATCCGGAAGGAAAACTCGTTTGTGTGAAAGAGACCTTACCGGGCAGTCTATTGGAGACATAACAGCTAATCTCCACCAGCTAGCTCAGGAGTCTGCAGCAGGGTAACAGCTAGAAAATGAATACTAAGCACAGTGCCATTCGGGCCCTGATTTATCATCCCACCAGTCCAGAATTCTGGCTTCAAAAAGTTGCAAAATAGGGCTTTTAGACTGAAATCTGGGTGGGGAAGTGGGTGTGGTTACTTATGTTAATGATGTTCACTGCAGAATTATCATTGAGACTTTTTTAAAAAGTTACAATCTCACTCCAGGAGGAGGGAGGAGTTAGGCTACTTTCACACTAGCAGGTGAAGGGTGCCGTTGGATCCGGACTGCCGCAGGGACATGTGTGGGGCCGGAACGCCGTTCCGGCCCCACACATGTCACACAGTACCATATACAGACATACACACAAACACATACATACTTACATACTCCAGGCAGGCCGCACGTCTTCACGCCCAGGAGGCGCGCCGATATGACGATTCCCCACAGTGCCCTCTGCTGGGCGCTGTAGGGAATCGTCATAGCAGCGCACCTCCTGGGCATGAAGACGTGCGGCCTGCCTGCCTGCCTGGAGTATGTAAGTATGTATGTGTTTGTGTGTATGTCTATGTCTGTATGTATGTATGTATGTATGTGGTGACGGATCCGTCCTGAACTTCATTGAAAGTCAATGGAGGGCGGATCCGTTTACCATTGTGGTCACACCAAACGGATCCGTCCCCATTGACTTGCATTGGGGGTCATTCCGGATCCGTCTTGGTGCGGATGCCTGGACCACAGAGAAAACGGCAGCATGCTGCGGTTTGTTCTCCGGTCTGAAGACGGAACGGAATGCTTTCAGGAGCATTCCGTTGTCTTCAATTCAGTTTTGTCCCCATTGACAATGAATGGGGACAAGACTGAAGCGTTTTTCCGGTATTGAGCCCCTATGACGGAACTCAATACCGGAATTTAAAAACGCTAGTGTGAAAGTAGCCTAAGGAACCTGGAGTAGCTTTTCAAGACAAAAGTGTTTAAGGATTTATCAAACAACATGAGACATTTGATAAATGTGGTATAAAGTACTACAAAACTGACTTCAGATATTCCCCTGATGATAAATTCTCCCCTCTGTGTTCAGGACACAGAACCCCTTCCAGACACGCAGAAGAGAATGAAATGAATGAAACTATTTTTCCTGAAACCATACACATTGAATACCATACATACCTATGTCCAGGAAGATTTACAGTAATCTCAGTATACTCGGAAACCAGTAGACACATTACTGGGGAAATGGGACAGGTCGTTGTGTCTACATTAACAATTAAGGGGATGCAGCCCTTTCATTGTGCCGATTACCAGGGCTTGGACGTTAGACCCCCAATGATCACATACTGATGGCATACCCTAAGGGAACCCACAAGGAACCCAATCTTAAGTCTGCTTCACAACATAGTGAACTTTTCCTTTTCCCAATGGGCATGCTTCTATCTAAAAACTGCCAGTAAACATAGATTAGTAACCATATAAGGGAACAGCATGGAGGTAGAGGTGAGGTCCTGACATATGCTGGTATTGAGGTAGTGGGTCCTTTAAAATATGGGGGAGATAGGCATAGAACCCTGTTACAAAAAGAGGCCTCTTGGATAATAAGGACTAATGCACTGGGACCACTCACTTGGTCTCAATGATAAAAATGATTTGGCAGTGTTTATTTGATATATTTTTCTTTGGTTTTAAAATGTTTTTATTGTATTGTAGCGTCCTGTTGCTATAGTGATGGCGCCGGAGGCAGCATAAAGTTTTGGGTGCGCGCCGACGTCATCACGCTAGCGGCCTGACGAAGCGCAGAGAGGCGCGAAACGGCCGTTGCCGCATACACTGTACAAGATACCCGCACCGCGGAATGTGAACCCCTGTGAATTTAATAAAGCAGCAACAAAAGAACCGGGTGAGTGCCACTCCTTATTTATATACTTGTACACAAATGATAGATTAGTAAATTCTCTTTTGTCAAATTTTCCAAAATGTGAGTTACAGTACTGGAAATGCTGCCATTGCAGTTCTCTATGGGGTTGTCATCCTCTCACCCAGACTTCCAAATGGTCAATCAGCCCAGCGCTGTATGAAGCCATAGTAGATTTTTTTTTTACTGAAATATAGAATTACTGAGAGAACAGGATAGCACGTGAAGTACAGCGCCTGTGTACCAGTGTACATCTAATGGCTTCACTGCTTATAACACAAGCACGTGGTTTAGGCTACTTTCACACTAGCGTTTTTTAATTCCGGTATTGAGTTCCGTCATAGGGGCTCAATACCGGAATAAAACGCTTCATTGTCAATGGGGACAAAACTGAACTGAAGACAACGGAGCGCTCCTAAAAGCATTCTGTTCCGTCTTCAGACCGGAGGGCAAACTGCAGCGGTTTGCTCTCCGGTCCAGGCATCCGCACCAAGACGGATCCGTCATGACCCCCAATGAAAGTCAATGGGGACGGATCCGTTTGGTGTGACACAATGGTGAACGGATCTGTCCTTCATTGACTTTCAATGGAGTTCATGACGCATCCGTCACCTGTACACATACATACATACACACATACAGACATAAACATACACAGACATATACACATACAAATACACATACATACTTACATGCTCCCGGCAGGTCTCCACAGCGCAGGAGGAGCAGGACGGCGCGCACATAGGAAGATTCCCCACAGCGCCCTCTCCTCCTCCTGTACTGTGCTGCCGGGAGCATGTAAGTATGTATGTGTCTGTGTGTGTGTGTGTGTCTGTACTGTGTGACATGTGTGGGGCCAGAGCGCGGTTCCGCCCCCACACATGTACCTGCGGCGGCACCCTTCACCTGCCGGATCCGTGCTGCCGCTAGTGTGAAAGAGGCCTTATCCCCACTACCTATTCGGATGATAAGACACTTAAAATTAACAAACCCAACCCCAAAAGTATTAACCCTTTTGCTGCCGGACACCTGGCTGATTGTGAAACTGCCGCACAGCACTATACAATCATAGGTGTCTTTGTGCAATTTCGCATAAAAACATCATTTGCAAAAAAAAAAAAAAATTCATGTTTGTGCTTAAAAGCCTGACCCAAGCAGAAGCCTAGAGACACCAAACATCCTAATAATAAAAGTTCAGGATTATACCTGCCACTGGTATCATAAACCATGATCATCAAACCGCAAATTAACATAAAATATGACATTTAATCAGGTCAGAGGTCGACAGATAACAATCCAAGAAGACAACAGAACTATGGTCATAATCACCCCGGATGTCAATCAAAGCTAAGAACCAGGGAGGCACTCACATGTAGGGGTACAGGTAAAGCAACTAACACTGGCACTAGTGTGACCCTACACTGTGGCCCTAATGACGTAATCGCACTAAAACAGAGAGCCCCATGATGGAGACCCCGATGTGCCCTACAGACGAGAGGACACAGCAAATAAAGCTAATTATCAAAGGAAAAGCACCAACTATAGTAAAACGGATATAACTAGATAGAAAAGATGTTGAAGAGTTCACTACTCAACCATGAGCGATGCTGGTCCCAGCACATTGTCCCCAGTTTTACTGGTTCATTAGGGGGTCACAGATTATAATCAGCTTATAGCTATATCAGACACATATTGCAGGCGTCTCAGATGCGGCCACTTTGTTACAGTCCAGTATTGTAATAGGTTTTATTATCTCAGTGTGATCACACTGCATGTTTGGAGCCTACTTTAATTGTACTGCAAAAAATACCTTCTACAAAGCAGTATTATAAAAGTCCAACATTATAATATATCCTAGAAGACACTAACAAAAAAGGTGATGTGGTCTTGGGTTCAAATCGACCAATGACCAGATCTGAACGGAGACTGTATGTTTTCTATGTCTCCTCCTGGGTTTCCTCTGGGTACAAACAGATAGGTTAATATGGAATTTACCCGTGGGGTGTGAGCGATTATGATGTACGTACAGGGCCGCTGATTATTGTGGTGCTATAAAAATTAATAAAATACATAAACAAGCGCTGTGCCTCGTCATGTTGAGCATCATTTGAAAGGTATTTGAATTCATATGATATCAGATCTGAGCTCTCGCCCTTTTAATCTAGCTACGGTAAGTCATGATGTATGACATATGTGCTTGGCAGAAAGATGGTTAAAAGGAATGTGTCACCAGAAAAAGACCTATCACTTTTTTATGTTTAAGGTATTTTTAAAGATTTTTTCATGATGTCATTTCCCATGTCAATATCTGCAGTTTTCTCATTGGCCAAAAGAATAATAGACGCAACTTGATGGTCTGTACAGATCACTTTACTGCATTATCATTACAGGCGGGATTAGAATGACAGATATCCCCTATATATATATATAGATAACACAGGATCCACCATTCACAATAGGTGATATCACAGCTTATAAGCTCCCTCCTGACCATTGTATCTGTGGACTATGGGGCTGCTGTAAAGCAATTTTTTTTAATGCTTTCTAAATGCTGTTAAGAACAGCTCAGACAAGATGGCCGCCCCCATAATCATGTTCAGAAAATATAATTTTAAAAAGTCTGTAATCATAATATAAAAACAGATTTAAAAAAAAGGTTGTGTGTCACTATCTAGTTTTAAATGGCAGAAAAAAATTTCGGGGACACATTTCCTTTAAATGAGATCTTACCTTGTATCTTCCTGTTGGATTTTGGTTTGTGTTTCAAGTCTTAAAGCCAGCAACTGTTTCTGATGAACTGTGTCGTTCAATTTCTCTTCGAGCTCCTCAATCTGTGGAGAAGAACGAAGATTAGAAATGCGAGAAGTGGAATAGTCTGCCACTAAAACCAGAAACAAAAGAAAATAACAGGTTCACACTTGTTTGATTGTTCAGCTCCGTTATTGAAGCAGAACAATAAAAAAATAACGGGAGCAGACAGGACCAGCACTTAAATGGGTATTCCCATCAAGACAATGGGAGCATATCGCCATTGTATCATAGGTGCGGGTCCCACCGCTGGTACCCGCACCAATATCGAGAACGGAGAGGGGAGTGCTGTGCCTGGAGGACCCCGGCTCCTAGCGATACGCACCCATTGTCTATGATGGGACAACCCCTTTAAATGCTGTGGTATTTTGTAACAGAATCTGCTATGCAGGAGGAGCACAAATCAGGTGTGGAACAAAGTCTTATGAGGTTAAAGGGATTTCACCTTGCTGCTTCCATCCCCATTGCTGATCCTATGACATCATCTTCCCGACTACAGTGATGATGTTCCTGTATACCGCGGACAAGGCACAGAGACCAATCACTGGTCTCAGCAGGATGCAGCAGTATATGAAACATGAGGTCAGTGATGGCCGCTGCAGTCATGGGGAGTATAAAGGCATATAAGCGAGTAACAGAGTGGCGGTGCTTAAAAAGCAGCGGAAGATGAAATAGGTGAGTATATGTTACTATTATTTATTAATATTATATTATTATATTATTATTATATATTATTCTCTGACTATGTCTGTCTTGGGGGACCTCTCTAGTAACTTGGAAAACACCTTTAATAAATAAAAGACCAGCTAGATTTAAAATGGAAATAATAGCGATTAAAATATTATCAAGCATACAATAAATCCAGCTTGTGTCTGCCTGATCAGAAAACAGAAATTATCCAACCAGTTCAATGGTCACTTATTGCCTGATTGCTGGGGACCTCACTGATCACCGGAGCTAGATCATGGTTGTTCTATTAGGATGTTCTGAATGAATGGGAGGCTGATGGGGGAAGGGGTCATATTCACCCCCCGCCCCCCTCAACTACAGAGACTTTCTCTGGAGAACATGGATTGAATACACATTTCTAAGTCTCCAGTGTAATCTTCAGTGGAGGTAGCCCCTGCAGTCCCTAAACCACTAATCCTTATTTCTATGGCAGTGATCTGATTCTTACAGAGGCCACACACCCTCAATAACTATTCCTCCCGACCCCCCATGCACACAACATTGGCTGGTTCACTGGCTTTGCTCTTATGTGTAGGAGCAGCCTGACCTATGGAGATGTGTCCGGGTCTACAGTCATGGCCAAAAGTTTTGAGAATGATACAAATATTAATTTTTACAAAGTCTACTGCTTCAGTTTTTATAATGGCAATTTGTATATACTCCAGAATGTTATAAAGAGTGATCAGCTTAACAGCAATTACTTGCAAAGTCAATATTTGCCTAGAAAATTAACTTTATCCCCCAAAACACATTTCGACATTGCAGCCCTGCCTTAAAAGGACCAGCTAACATCGTTTCAGTGATTGCTCCATTAACACAGGTGTGGGTGTTGATGAGGACAGGGCTGGAGATCAATCTGTCATGATTAAGTAAGAATGACACCACTGGACACTTTAAAAGGAGGCTGGTGCTTGGCATCATTGTTTCTCTTCTGTTAACCATGGTTATCTCTAAAGAAACACGTGCAGTCATCATTGCACTGCACAAAAATGGCCTAACAGGGAAGAGTATCGCAGCTAGAAAGATTGCACCTCAGTCAACAATCTATCGCATCATCAAGAACTTCAAGGAGAGAGGTTCCATTGTTGCCAAAAAGGCTCCAGGGCGCCCAAGAAAGACCAGCAAGCGCCAGGACCGTCTCTTAAAAGTGTTTCAGCTGCGGGATTGGGCTACCAGCAGTGCAGAGCTTGCTCAGGAATGGCAGCAGGCAGGTGTGAGTGCATCTGCACGCACTGTGAGGCGGAGACTCTTGGAGCAAGGCCTGGTCTCAAGGAGGGCAGCAAAGAAGCCACTTCTCTCCAGAAAAAACATCAGGGACAGACTGATATTCTGCAAAAGGTACAGGGAGTGGACTGCTGAGGACTGGGGTAAAGTCATTTTCTCTGATGAATCCCCTTTTCGATTGTTTGGGACATCTGGAAAACAGCTTATTCGGAGAAGACGAGGTGAGCGCTACCACCAGTCTTGTCTCATGCCAACTGTAAAGCATCCTGAAACCATTCATGTGTGGGGTTGCTTCTCAGCCAAGGGAATCGGCTCTCTCATTATCTTGCCTAAAAACACAGCCATCAATAAAGAATGGTACCAGAATGTCCTCCGAGAGCAACTTCTCCCAACCGTCCAAGAGCAGTTTGGCGATCAACAATGCCTTTTCCAGCATGATGGAGCACCTTGCCATAAAGCAAAGGTGATAACTAAATGGCTCAGGGAACAAAACATAGAGATTTTGGGTCCATGGCCTGGAAACTCCCCAGATCTTAATCCCATTGAGAACTTGTGGTCAATCATCAAGAGACGGGTGGACAAACAAAAACCTACAAATTCTGACAAAATGCAAGCATTGATTGTGCAAGAATGGACTGCGATCAGTCAGGATTTGGTCCAGAAGTTGATTGAGAGCATGCCAGGGAGAATTGCAGAGGTCCTGAAGAAGAAGGGTCAACACTGCAAATATTGACCTGCTGCATTAACTCATTCTAACTGTCAATATAAGCTTTTGTTACTCATAATATGATTGCAATTATATTTCTGTATGTGATAAAAACATCTGACAAACACACATAAAAACCAGAGGGCAGCAGATCATGTGAAAATATAATATTTGTGTCATTCTCAAAACTTTTGGCCATGACTGTACACAAGTATAGGACTTGGTTTCAATGATCTCAGGCACAGAAAAAGCTCTAAATGTGAGACAGCTCGGAATCTGTCTTACATTTAGAATCCGCTGGTTATGAAGAGGCCGGCGCCTCTTCATTACTTCGGCAGAACCAATGCCAGCTATGGGGCTTTATTAAGAATGGCGTCTAAAACATCTTTAGTGTTGGTCAAAAAACATCAGCCATGTCGGCTGCCATAGCCTCCAATTTTATGACGCATTCACAGAACATCGTGGACAGGAATAACGTACCTTGGTCAGGTATTCTCCTTTCAGGTTGTCAATCATCAGGTTCTTTTGGGACAGCTCTATCTTCAGGAGCTGAAGATTGTGAAGAAGCTCCTTCCTTTCAATCAGCTGTCGAGTGATTTTCGGAGAACCATTGCGCTCCTCGGAGGAGGAAATGTCATCTGTGGGCACCGTCGTTTCCAGGCTGATGTCCTCAGACTCCAGAGAGCTGGAGATATTTACTTTTCTGCTCATTTTTCGAGACATAATCAGTATCTACATAAGACAAATGGAAAATAATGCTGATTAGACTAAAGGGGCTGTCCGAGGTCACAATATTCATCAAATTAAAGGGTTCTCTCGGATCAGAGTTTTGATGGCCTGTCCCCTGCCCTGGACAAGTAAATGGGACAACGCAGCATTACACAGAGCAGCCTCCGCTAAGTGCCCAGTAATCCAGTGTACAGACCAAAGAAAAGAGTGACGGGGCTGCAGCGCTCACAGAAGGTCCATGGCCCATTCACACTGCTGATCATCAGGAATGCCAAAAGTCAGATCCCCACCGATCTGATATTGATAACCTATGAGTCTAGAGTTCAACTGTAGCAAAGTCTCAGCTGTGAGAAGTAGTAAGTTTGTATGTAGCGCTGCCATGCCAGCACTGTCCCATAGAGAATGAATAGTGTGAGAGGACACATGGTCGACCTGCTGCTCCATCAGTACGAGGGAACAGGATCCCTGTTCTCAGTGGGGATCCCAGCAGTTGGTCACAATATAAGATTGGAATGGGGTCTGACTCCTGACAATAAGGCTACTTTCACACTAGCGTTTTAAAATTCCGGTATTGAGTTCCGTCATAGGGGCTCAATACCGGAATAAAACGCTTCAGTTTTGTCCCCATTCATTGTCAATGGGGACAAAACTGAACTGAAGACAACGGAATGCTCCTGAAAGCATTCCGTTCCGTCTTCAGACCGGAGAACAAACCGCAGCATGCTGCGGTTTGCTCTCCGGTCCAGGCATCCGCACCAAGACGGATCCGGAATGACCCCCAATGCAAGTCAATGGGGGTGGATCCGTCTGGTGTGACCATAATGGTAACCGGATCCGCCCTCCATTGACTTTCAATGGAGTCCATTACGGATCCGGCTACACATAGACACATTAGCTGTATGACGGGGCTGCGGCACTTAGGGCGAGCACTGTGACCTCTTGCTCAGCCTGTGATGTCATCTCCATTGGTCACCTTTCTGCAGCTTAGACCCATTCTAGTCCAGTGTCCATATTTTAGTCTACACACCATGGATCCCATATTTCTCTCACTCCCATCACTACAAAGGACTACTCTCATGTTCCAAACAGACAGGAATAGGACGTGTTCTGTAATCTGTGGAAAGGACACACGTATACGTGCATAGCCCCATAGAAACAAATGGGTCCAGGCGCTACCTTATACACTTTCCTGATGCAGGTAGCACTACAAGGTCCACCATGTTCTATTTGCAAGGTTAAAGGGGTTTTGTCACTTCAGCAAGTGGCATTTATCATGTAGAGAAAGTTAAAGGGGTTGTACGGGCTTTTACTATTGATGACCTATTCTCAGGAGAAGTCACCAATATCAGATTGGCGGGTGTCCGACACCCCCAACGATCAGCTGTATGAGCAACGTGCACGTGCCATCTCCCTTCCTGTGCTGCTGCTGTTTTGCCATAGACATATAGCAGCGAGAAGGAAGAGAGACAGGAGACGGCACGTGCACACTGCGTGCGGCTTCCCTTCATACAGCTGATCGGCAGGGGTGTCGGGTGTCAGACCCCCACCAATCTGATATTGATGACCTATCTTGATGATAGGTTATCAGTACTAAAAGCCCAGACAACTCCTTTACAAGCCATTTACTAATATATTGTTATTGCTTCCTTTGCTGGCTGGATTCACATTATACACTGCTCGTTTCCGTGGTTACAAGCACTCTGCAATCCAGCAGCAGCAGTCATGCTTGCACACTGTAGGAAAAAAATGCCCACCTCTCTGGTGGCTGGGACAGTGGGAGTGCACATAGGCTTGGGCTTTTTCCTATAGTATGCAAGCACGGCCACGCTGATGGATTGCAGGGTGGTCGTAACCATGGAAACGAGTAGTGTATAATGGGATGAAAAAATGAATCAAGGCAGCAAAGGACAATCACAATATATTAGTAAGTGTTTTGTTGTAACTTTCTCTACATGATAAATGCCATGTGCTGAAATGAGACAACCCCATGTAGTTGTACAGGTCATACTCATACAGTGTGTGAAGAGCAGGAGATCAGGGAATACTATTAGGACAGGGAATAGTCAAATATCTGCAGTTACATAAAGCATAAGAGTACTGTACAGGAAGATAGCCGTATAACTACATGTACGAGCAGTACACTACTACATACCCAACTCTCTGGCGCCGCTATAACCGCCTCACTGAGCACAAGACAACTGAACCGGCCTGAGCTGCGCCTGCGCACCGTAGCCCCGCCCCTTTGTACTCCTGTCAAATTGCTGTACTCTTATCCTCGCGCTTTACATGCATTATGCGGCGATAAAACATAACGGAAAAGAAAATGACTCCTCGTTCTTTTATATATTTCATGATAAATACTATACACTCCAGTAATCTACGGCCGAAATCCGCTAATTCTAACACATACGCCAGTTACTTCCGGGTTTGCGGGTCACATCTCGTTTTGAGCAGCAGCGGTCTGGATTGGTTCCTGTGTGACCACTTCCTGTTTCTGCACGTGGGTATTGAGCATGCGCAGTGCTGTGCTGAGAGGAAACGTGTGAACTGTGGTGGATGCATTTTTTTTTTATAGTGGAGTAAAGGTAATGTACTAGTGTGTGGTGTGCTGCCAGCTAAGGGATTGCTAGTGCCAGGTGGCCTGTGGCTAGTGTAAGGCTCAGGGGTGGCTATGTGGTCTGTGGCTAGTGCCAGTCTCAGGGGTGGCTAGTTCTAGGTGGTCTGTGGCTAGTCTGCTTATTGCTAGGACTAGTAAGCCAGAGTTACAATTAGCTGACTGTCACTTGTTTTATCATTATAAGAACCAGCAGAGAAAATGTTAAAGTCAAAGACGTTCATGAAGAAGACTCGTTCTGGCGGCATCTTGAAAATAGTGAGGGAGCATTACCTGAGGGACGACATCACCTGCGGGTGCCATGGATGTGATGAGTGCCAGCAGGAGAGCCCGGTGCTGCAGATGGAGCCGGTCCTGGAGAGTTCTCTGTGTGAACACCCCCACTACATACTACCTGACACCAATGTGTTGCTGCACCAGGTGAGTCAGGCCACGTCCCCGTCTTAGCAGTGCCACTTCTTACATTATTCTCTTCTAGGTTTTCATTTGGTCATTACATGTGGATTTTAGTATTTGCTTAACCCCTTCCTACCCGCCTCTCGTCAAATAACAGCCCCCTGACATGGTCCATGTGCTTGAACCCTGTAGATGATGTGTGCGTTTTCACGCAGTGTCATCTGCCGGGACAGGCTGCCACATTGACTACATTGTGATAGGGAATGGAACTAATCAGATAAGCGCTGCTTCTGTAATTGGGTGATTGCTTAGAAACCCTGTATATGGGAACATGTAGAAAATGTCTGTGCCCCATTGTTCTTCTTTTTTTTTTTTTTTTTTTTTTTTTAAACAAAAAAAATACAAATATTTCTGTACTTGGATGATTATTGTCCATGTGCAAAGGCTCATTTACACGTGCAGAGGAAGGAAGCGCTTCTTCTCGACAGTCGGCTGCTTATAAAATGGAGGTGACTGCTGCGTTTACATGCAGCGATCGCCTCCACAGTATGAGAACAAGCGCTCGCGTGTCCTCATACAGCTGCAATGTTTCTGGGCAGCAGATTGCTGTTTCACCCGATGAAAGGACGTTTCGCACGTTCATCAGGTAACTAGCTGCACCATTACACGGTTCGTTCCTGATAATCTGCCAAATTATCTACACGTGTAAATACTACCTTAGACTCTATGTAACTGGATAGCTCATCAGCATGTGATCAGTGGCAGTCCGACACCCAGGACCCCCACCAATCAGCTGTTTGAGAAGGCACTGGCCTTCTCACAACTTACCCTAGGCCACTGACGACATGACCATTAGCCCCTCAGCTGCTTCTAGGCCATGTGACTGATGGTTGTAACATTACTGGCCTACGGTAATTGCAAGAAAGCTGCGGCGCTCACAGGAGCACTGGGACCTTCTCAAACAGCTGATTGGTGGGGTGCCCTGGTGTCAGATACTGATGAGCTGTCTAGAGTTTAAGGTAGTATTTACACATGTAGCTCATTGGGCAAATACTGCCTTAGACTCTTTGTAACTGGTGACCTGTCCTCTAGAGAGCTCGTCAGCATCTGATCAGTGGCGGTCCGACACCCGGGATCCCCTCTAGTCATCAGTTATTTGAGAAGACCTGGCTCCTGTGAGCGCTGCAGCTTTCTTGCAGTCACCCTAGACCTGTGACTTTACAACCATCAGTCACATGGCCTAGAAGTAGCTGAGGGGCTAATGGTTATGTCGTCACTGGCTTAGGTTAAGTTGTGAGAAGGCCAGAGTTTTCTCAAACAGCTGATCGGCAGGAGTCCTGGGTGTCAGACCCCAACCAATTGGATGCTGATGATCTATCCAGAGGATAGGCAATCAGTTACAAAGGTTAGGATTAAAATAAATGTTTATCCAATTAAAGAGTTATTCCAGTTATATAAAGGATAGGAGATATCTATGAGACCGGTGGGGGTCCAACCGCTTTAGAATGCATTGTTCCAAAAGGTGAAATTTTACTGTGGGCGGGAAGGCTTAAAATGCTCCCAGTCATAAAAGGGTTAATATTCTCTAAATAGGTTATTCATTCTTATTTCTGTAAACGTTTTGTTAAAAGGCATTTTTCCATGTTCTTCTTTAGATCGACATCCTAGAGGACCCTGTCATCCAGAATGTGATATTATTGCAGACCGTTGTGCAGGAAGTGCGGCGCCGCAGTGCACCCGTATACAAGAGAATAAGAGATCTGACCAATAATCCGGAGAAGTTCTTCTATACGTTCACCAATGAACACCATCGGTAATTCGAAATAACCCTTGTGATATGGAGCTACAGGCTTTATCTAGTGAAAGATGGATTAGATATTGCATACGTTTGGGATTATCTCGGACAGTTGATTGTTTTTACGTCCCCTCCCATAAATATATACATTTGTCCAATGTGATCGTCAGATTGTCTTTTCCCCGTGAGAAGAGACATAGATTGCAAGTGTATTCCATCCAAATTGACAGGATCCACTAAAAGAAATCTGATGTCTGTGCCCGTGTTTAATGCATACAGGACTAACGGGTGATGCTACTTATGTAGAGAGAGAGATTTCTTAATGTTATTTATTAGCACAATTCCTTCATGAGTGAAAGTGATACAGAAATAGAGAGGACAATGTTGGATTATGACTTTGATTGTGCCCCACCATAAGTACAGGCCATGGGTTATGGAACAGCAGATACAGATATAAACTTAGTGTTCCTTTGCTAGTTTTTTTAATTCTCATAATTCAGTAGTATAGGTGATAATGGCGAACTTTGTAATATATTTTATGAAAGAAGAGTGCGTTTTTCTACACTTATTTCCCTGCCCTGATTATGAAAAAATAAATCATGATAAATGTTTAGGTACGCTTTAACATGAGGAGAGAATCTTATTATAGCAATGTGTTAATGCAAGTTAAAGGGATTGCCTGCTTCCTCAGGATAGATCATCAATATCAGGTTGGCGGGGGTCTGACACCCGGCACCCCCACCCATCAGCTGTTTATAGAGAACACAGCGCTGCCTTCTCTTCACTGTTTACCTGCCCACCAAACACAATTGCAGCAGTAAGCAGTGTAATTACAACTCTGCCGTCCCCCTTCACTTCTCCTACTGACTTGAACAGGAAGGAGCCGTCCCATTGAAGTGAATGGGGACGGCAGAGTTGTAATTATACTGCTTGCTTTTGGGTGAGCAGGTAAATGGCTAGCGCTGCCCTCTCTTTAAACAGCTGACCCCTCATCGACCGCTAACAATCCAACAATCTGATATTGATGACCTATCCTGAGCATACATCATCAATATATAAAGGTGGATAACCCCATTAAAGTGTCACTGTCATAGCGACATATCAGAAGTTTTAATTGGTGAAAGTCTGACTGCTGAGACCCTCACTGATCGGTGGAACGAGGAGAGAGAGAGGTGCTCACATAGTAGCTCTCTCTCCTCTCTGAAAGAGATGGGCTAAGTAGAGAGTATAAAGGGGTTCTCTGGGAATTAAGAAAATGAAAATAATTAAATATTACTTTATTATAAATATATTCCCAAATACCTTTCATTATTTATAATAGCTCAATTTGTCTAGGGAGCAATCAATAGGAAAAATAAAATGGCCGCCACCTTATTACTACACACAAAACCTGTCCTAATCACACAGCAGGACAAGTTACTTTAGAATAGTGAGCTGAGAGAGATTTTCTCTCTCCTCATCCTAGCAATCGGAGGGGGGCTCAGCACTCAAGCGCCCACCGATCAAAACCTGTGATATATCCCTATGACATATAGTTTTTTTGAAACCACAGTGACAATTTAATGCATTTATTTAAAAGCTTAAGTTCCTTAAATGTGAACTTGTACTATCTAGGATCAGCCATCAATATCTGATTGGCGGGACTGCCTCCTGGCAACCCACTGATCAGCTGATGCGAAGCACAGCCGCTATACAATGTATGGCAGTGTTCTTGGTATACTATGAAGTGGCTGCAGCTTTCATCGAGCCCCTACAACAGGGGTGCCAGAAGTCAGACCCCCACCATTTAGATATTAATGGCCCATCCTGAGGCAGGGCATCAGTATTTGAGTGCTGGAAACCACCTTGAAATGTATTGGCTGGGATTGTGGGATGTAATATATGTAACACGATTGTTTTAAATGGGTTTTCCAAGATTTAAAGAGGACCTTTCACCACTCCTGACATGCCTGTTTTAATAGCTTCATGCATTCCCCATGTAATACCAATTCTGGAACATCTATTCTTATGTCTCCATGTTGTGCTGTTACTTTATTATTACTACTAGAAGTTATGAATGAATCGCTAGCAGTCTGCTGTAAGGGTACAGAGGGGAGGTAATCAGTTGGGGGTGTGTACCTGCACAGTATCACTCTATCCAATCAGTACTGCCATGTTCACACTGTGCAGGTACACACCCCCGTCCCCAACTGGTTACTGCCCCTCTGTTCCCTTACTGCAGACTGCTGACAATTCATTCATAACTTCTAGTAGAAATAATAAAGGAATGGCACAATAAACAGCCATAAGAATAGATGTTCCAGAATTGTTATTACATGGGGAATGCATGAAGCTATTAAACCAGGCATGTCAGGAGCGGTGAAAGGTCCTCTTTAAATAAATCCCCCAAGTAGATCCTGTAAGAAAAATTTCCATGGCACTCCCAGGGAGACGTTCAGTAGTAATGTCTTTTATTCACCAGTCCTCTTACCAGGACTTTTCTCCTGTGCCATGGAATTTTTCTTACTATTTTTCTGGGGCTATTTGATCGCATTCACAACCACTGGCACACCTTATTTGTTCAGCAGTGCTGCTCCTCACTTTCTCTTTGGTTCCCTGTAAGAAATAGATACATCTTATACATTTGCTCCAGTCTTGTGTCTGTATTACAGGTTGCTTCTGTTTGTAAATACGTGTAAAATGTCAATAATCCCTTTTGGCTACTTATGGGCAATTTAGCGAATAATATTTAGGTTATTATTTATTTTGATCCACTGTTACTACAATAAGAATGAAGCGGCTTTGGAAATGTGAGTTCAGTACAGAAGTCTGTGCTAATCCACATCCAAGAAACTAAGCTGATTTTGGAGTTTGGTACTTGATGAATGATACGAGAGTGATAAGTGATATGTTGTGTTTTTGTACACTAGAGAGACTTACATAGAGCAAGAACAGGGGGAAAATGCGAACGATCGAAATGACCGAGCAATTCGGACTGCGACAAAATGGTATAATAAACATCTGAAGAGATCTGCAAATTTAAAAAACCTGCAAGTGCTACTGATAACAAATGACCGCGGTAACAAAGAAAAAGCAGTGGAGGAAGGGATTGTAGCTTTTACATGTAAGTTACTTTTCAGTCTCTGATTCCTCATTACGTGGTTTACTTTCCAAATGCTGGCCATCCCTGAATTGTTCTGCTGTCCTTCCATCAAGTTACAGTGGTCTTAGGAGACAATATTTTCAGCATACCGTGGTCTTTCCTTCACCACAGTAACTTGAAACCACATTCAGTGGCGCAACAAACAGTCTGAGTCTGCGATGGGCTGGATCTTCCAGCTGATCAACCATTTCACAGGTAAAACACTGTGTGACTGAAGTGCATGCAGTGATTTGATCTCTGGTGGCACCACTATACAGTGCTACGTGTTCTGTACTAATTTGTACCTGTGCCAATTCCTTTGGACTCTGAAGAAGCATCTGTCCTACATGCAGATTCCAGCAGCTTGTTCTGACTTTTATATGTACATACTTGCTTTATCTGTATTGGTTATTTGCTTATTTTTCTTTAATCTTTCTTTTTTTTTCTTAATTTGTGATGACATTTTGGAACTAGTTACTAGTTTTCAATAGACTTATAGGGGAATTATCAATACTGGCATTTCATACACCAGTCTTTATCCCCTTCGCATTGGAATGAGATGCCTCTTAATAAATGAGGTGCTTCTCTGGCCCATCGTGCGGCAGAAAGTCAAATTTACACCATCTTCTAGCTCCCTGCTGAGCCCCACCTACTTCTCAGAAAAGTGTTGTGAGTCGCAGAACTTGTTTTGTGATAATGTACTTCGCTGGAATAATAAATTCCCTCCATAGTCTCTCTTTACAGTGGTCGTCCAGGAACCAATTAATATTGGCACTTGAGGAACTGCTCTAATCTGCTTTCTATAAAAATCAGATGTAGATATGCTTTAGTATTAAACTAGTTTAGTGTATTCAGCTTATTATTTATATTTTAGGTGAAGAATACATTAAAAGTTTGACTGCTAATCCTGAACTTGTCGATCGCCTTGCTTGTGTGTCTGATGAGAAGGTAAGTCGGTATGTATGTGGCATGTTTCTCTTCTGTAAACACATTATCTGACATAAAGCAAACTTCACTGAGGGCGGCATAGTGTAGTGACAGACACGTTGATTTCAGTGGTCTGACACTTCTGCAACGGCAGTCATTACTTTTACAGTACTGACATGCAGAATCTCGTGGTTTCACGCCAGCACTGGGAGGGAGGGGAGTCCAGTGAGGCCTGCTGCCTCCAGACAGTGAGTGACAGGTTTCTTTCCCGTTTCCAGCTGAAATCCACATATTTTCTAACAGCATCTATCAGAAAACTCCTGCTTCCCCTGGTTAGCACTTTTATGAAGTAAATCTTACCACTTGAAAAGGGAGGAGGTGTAAGCATTAAAGAAGAACTCCCGACAAAAATTTTATTCCATGTCCTGCTAGAAATGTACATGATATAATCTGTAGTGAATGTCATTTTCTTACTAGTGTCTGAATTTTTGACTTCTATCATCCTGAAGTTTCTTATCTGTGTCATGTGACCAGCAATTAGACCCACCAACTCACACATAGACTTATGTGTGGACAGGAAGTCTAATTCTCTATGTATTCCTATGAGACTGAAAGTGAGGCTCCCATAGGAATGAATAGAGCAGTTACTGGCTTTCTGTCCTGGGTCAGTTGGAGGTCAGGGAGTTGGTCACATGACCCAGCTACAATAAGAAGAGAGGTTTTTACTCACAGAAACAGTCACTGATAAGAAAATGACAATCACTACAGATTATATCATGCACCTTTCTAACAGGTCAGAGAATAAAAATTTTTGCGGGAGTTCTTCTTTAAGATGTATTAAATGAAGATTTCCCCAGCTCATTGCAATGTAACCAAGCAAATAGATGGTAGGCACCTTGCATCACATGGTCTGTTGCTATACCTATTGCTTTGCTGGTGCATGAGGAAGTTATCAGTGTAAAAACTGAAATAATGAGAACATCTTTTGCGGACCCATTCATACGGTCCTCAGAATAAGCCCTAATGAGGGATCCTATTGGTATTTCATGCTGCACATACTTAGGGTAGCATGAATCGGCTGACAGGTTCTTTTTAAACTTTACCTTTGCTGCATTTAAAAAAAAAAAAGTGATTACCTTACATGCTTGCATAAATATGGTGAATTCTTTTTTTTTTTTTTCTTCTTCTAAACCAGTGCTGGGGCTGGGCACAGACGTGGTCCAGTCCACTTGTCACTGGTTTCCTTTGGCATGGCTATGAATCAGTCCACTATTGCCGTCTTTCTGAACCTTAGTGCATAATCGGCAGGTGGCTTGATACACAATTAGTTAGGTATTAGGTATTTGTCTGTGCTTATATTTAATAAAATGTATTTATCTTTTCTCTTGTAGTCTATTAGAATTGGCATAGATCCAGAGTCACTACTTAGGAAGTTTCAGCTGGCCAGGTTTTACTGTGGGGGATACATATTGTACTGATACGGTTATGTTCTTTCCACAGAATGATATAGAAAGTGGAAGAATCATTTTTTCAGAACATTTTCCACTGTCAAAGTTACAACAAGGTATCAAATCTGGGATTTATCTGCAAGGAACTTTTAGGGCAAGCCGAGACAACTTTCTGGAGGCCACAGTCTGGGTTCATGGAGATTCTGCAGAGAACAAAGAAGTAAGTTTAAATGTTCATTTCTCCAAAGAGCCACGTACAGTTAGGTCCATATATATATTTGGACAGAGACAACATTTTTCTATTTTTTGTTCTGTACATTACCACAATGGATTTTGAACAAAACAATTCAGTTTCAGTTGAAGTTCAGACTTTCAGCTTTAATTCAGTGGGTTGAACAAAATGATTGGATAAAAATGTGAGGGACTAAAGCATTTTTTAAACTCAATCCCTTCATTTCAGGGGCTCAAAAGTAATTGGACAAATTAAATAATTGTAAGTAAAATGTTAATTTGTAATACTTGGCTGAAAACCCTTTGTTAGCAATGACTGCCTGAAGTCTTGAACTCATGGACATCACCAGACGCTGTGTTTCTTCCTTTTTAATGTTCTGCCAGGCCTTTACTGAAGCAGTTTTCAGTTGCTGTTTGTTTCTGGGCCTTTCTGTCTGAAGTTCATGCTCTATTGGGTTCAGATCAGGTGACTGACTGGGCCATTCAAGAATATTCCACTTCTTTGCCTTAATAAACTCCTGGGTTGCTTTGGCTTTATGTTTTGGGCCATAGTCCATCTGTTTTATGAAGCACACAGTTTGTCTCTGAAAACCCCAGAATTAATCCGGCTGCTTGTGTCCTGTGTCACATCATCAGTAAACACTAGGGACCCAGTGCCACTGGCAGCCATGCATGCCCAAGCCATCACACTGCCTCTGCCGTAATGATGTGGTATACTTTGGATCATAAGTTGTACCATGCCTTCACCATACTTTTTTCTTTCCATCATTCTGGTAGAGGTTGATCTTGGTTTCATTTGTCCAAAGAATGTTCTTCCAGAATTGTGCTGGTTTTTTAAGATGTTTTTTTTTTTAGCAAAGTCCAATCTAGCCTTCTTATTCTTGAGACTTATGAGCCTCTGTATTTACTTTCATGCAGTCTTCTCTTTATGGTAGGTTTGGATATTGATACGCCTATATCCTGGAGAGTGGTGTACACGTGGTTGGCTGTTGTGAAGGGGTTTCTCTTCACCGTGGTAATCATTCTGTGATCATCCACCACTGTTGTCTTCCATGGGCGTCCAAGTCTTTTTGCATTGTTGAGGTCACCAGTGCTTTCTTTCTCAGGATGTACCAAACTGTAGATTTTGCCACTCCTAATAGTGTAGCAATTTCTTGGATGGTTTTTTTCTGTTTTCACAGATGAAGGATGGCTTGTTTCACCTGCATGGAGAGCTCCTTTGACTGCATGTTTACTTCTCAGTAAATTCTTCAACATGCAAGCACCACACCTCAAATCACCTCCAGGCCTTTTATGTGCTTAATTGAGAATGAAATAATGAAGGAATTGCCTACACCTGCCCATGAAAACAGCCTTTGAGTCAATTGTCCAATTACTTTTGGTCCCTTTCAAAACAGGGTGCTATATGTAAAAGAGCTGAAACTCCTAAATCCTTCATCCAATTTTTAAAGCTAAAAGTCTGGACCTTATGTCCATTATAACTATAACTTGAATATGTTTTAGTAAATGGGCAAAAAAAACAAAATTTATGTAAATAAATGTCTTGACTTAACATTCCATTGTTATAGGACAGTGGATGCTTTAGAATAACTTATTGCTATATTGATGACCTATCCTCAGAACAGATGATATCAGATCTGCTGGGGCCGGTCAGTTGTAGGAAGAGAACGCAGCGGTCGTACAAGTGCTGTGTTCTCTTTTTTTGTTGACTTGCTCGCTGTTAACATTGCAGCGATGAGCTGTTGTAATTACTGCTCCGCCTTCCCCATTCACTTCAATGGTATAGCTCCGTCCCATTCAAGTGAATATGAGGAAAACATCCCATTGAAGTGAATGGGGACGGAGCAGCTGTAATTACACCGCTTGTTTCAATGTGAGCAGGTAAACTGCATACAAGCGCTGCCTTCTCTTCAGATAGCTGATCAGCAAAATACTGGATGTCAGACCCCCGCCGATCTGATATAAGTAATGAGTATAGCAAAAGTGGAGAACCCCTTAAATAGATGGCGGTATTTCAAGGGATAATACAGCGGTCTCTCACAGTAATCTGTACAGCTGTCTGAAACTGAGCACAAGAGTGCCATACACTGCTTCTTACTTCTTTTGGAAAACTAAAGTGTAGTTTGCACATCAGGAGGAGAGTTCTGTTAGTCCATGTTGAAGTGAAGCTGCTGGTTGGCAGATTTTTCCTATGAGCGTACAAATCCTGTATAAATAGTGTACAGAACTAGATTGGCTTTCTGTCTGGGGCAGAGTGCCCCCTACTTTAAAAGGGCACTGGCATGTAAAAGCAAAGTGTAACAGTGTTATTCCTCATAGCTGACAGTGTGAGACGGATACACAGTATTCTGGTCATCCATGTGACAGGGAGGATGGAGCAGTCTGGACTCCTTTCTCTGTTGCTGAATGGTGGGCAACATTACACAGATCTATCTGCACATACCGGACTATATGTCAGTGATGTCCTATTATCCCGTCTATGAGGAGGAAGGGTTTGTATTGCTGACCCGGACTTCAATGTGACTTCTGTATTGTTACATTAGACAGAATTGACTTTGGCATTAGTTAAAAAAAATGTGTGCTGTGCAGACATGATGCACGACTAATGCTTCTGAACTTTCCCAGATACTCCTGCAAGGATTGCGGAACATTAACCGAGCGATGCATGAAGATATTGTCGCTGTACAACTATTGGAAAAAGAGAATTGGGTGGCCCCATCATCTGTGGTCTTACAGGACGAAGGAGAAAACGATGACATTGACTCTGTAGAGGAAAAGAAAAAATGGTATAGACCACGCACAATGGTTATTTAGTAGTTGAATAAGGAAAGCAGTGGAAAACATTCATGTACGTGTCCTGACCTGCACGGTTTCATTACAGCTACAGACTGCTGAAAAGAAATCCTCCAAACCTTCAGGAAAAGTTGTGGGGATCATAAAGAGAAACTGGAGACCGTACTGCGGCATGCTGGCCAAATCACAGATTAAAGAGGTTTGTGTCATTCATTCCAATCTTTATCTTTTAAGACTAGACTGTTCAATGCTTTAGTGTAGTAAATTTGATTGTCTGTTAACTCTTTCAGTCTACCCGGCATTTGTTCACACCAGCTGACCGGCGGATACCTCGCATACGCATCGAGACGAGGCAAGCGACTACCTTGGAGGGGCAGAGAATCATAGTTGCAATTGATGGTTGGCCAAGGAATTCCCGGTATCCTAATGTAAGTAGAGAGCAGTCTTTGTGGAGAGTTAGCAACTGCTTGTAAGCGCTCTTTCCAGACTTTACTTGTTGGAAACACCTGAAATTTAAGATTTTGTTACCTTAGGGTCATTTTGTGAAGAACCTTGGTTCAGCTGGTGATAAGGAAACGGAAACAGAAGTCTTGCTTCTAGAACATGATGTTCCTCATCAGCCATTCTCCCAGACTGTTCTCAGCTTCCTTCCTAAAATGCCGTGGTCCATAACTCCTGAGGTGAGAAATCCTCCATTGTTCCATCGTAATCTGTCATATTCTTTTCTCTTACTTTTCTAGTGTTCACGGTTACTATTGATTAGACTTTGCAGAGGTTGATTCTCTTCATTTACACCTTTAGGACATGAAGAACAGAATAGATCTGAGGCATCTCTATGTGTGCAGTGTGGATCCCCCTGGTTGTACTGACATTGATGATGCGTTGCACTGTCGAGAGCTTGAAAATGGCAACCTTGAGGTTGGTACAATCTTTATTAACATAGCTACCGATATACTTCAGCAGTTTATGTGCCTATCAAAAATTGAATTAATAAGTAATGTTAATGGGGTTTTTCCGAGATTTTTATACTGATGACCTATCCTCAGGATAAGTCATCAGTATCTGGTCAGTGGGGGTCCGACAACTTGGAACCATTCTGATCAGCTGTTAGTAAAGGCAGCGACGCTTGCAGTAGCATGGAGGCCTTCTGTCAGCTTTTCCATGGCCAGTGACAACACTTTCATTGGTCCTGGAGCTGAACTGCACTACCAAGCACAGCCGCTATACTATGTACGGTGCTGTGATTGGTAAGCATGGAGAAGACCGCGGCACTAACATGAGCGCCAGTGCCTTCTCAAGCAGCTGATTAGCAGAGGTCCCGGGTGTTGGACCACCACCGATCAGACCTATCCAGAGGATATTTTCCAAAAGTATTAAAGTCTTTGAAAACCCTTTTATGGAATGATTAGTAACATAGTGTACTTTTTGTGTATATTACCACACCACATTTTTTCATAAAGTGACGGCACACATAACAGCTCCTTAATATAACGTCTGATCCTTTTATTTGTGATCATAAGTAAAAAGGACAGTTCCGATAATCAGTGTATATTAAAGAATTGTATTACATAAAACTACATGAATTATGTCATGTGATTTCTTAGTTGGCCATATACTTCCCCTACACCCCCGCCTTCCCAATTCGTGTGTATTCTGAATGGGGCTGGGAGTAACCACCATCAGACACCTTTGGTGCTCACTCCTGGTCTCCTCTTGATTCTGCCATTGTGGGAGAATTGGGAGGCCCCCATGCACTTTAGATTGTCAGTGGTCCAGACAATAAGCGGGAGGTTTGGCAGATATTAATCTAATATATACAGCCAGCTTTAGTTTTTATTATCCACAATCATGAAAAAATATAGATATTATTTTTTTATTATATGTAAGGCTATTTTCCCCATCCTCTTAGGGGCCTACATCACAGATTCTCTCAAAATTAAATCTTCTGTGCTGTTTTGTACCTATGAGACTGGCTGACCTGTGATATGTGCACTTGGCAGCTGAAGACATCTGTGTTGGTCTCATGTTCATATGTGCCTGTATTGCTAAGAAAAATATGTTTTAATAGATGCAAATGAGTCTCTAGGAGCAACGGGGCATTGCCATTACCCCTAGAGGCTCTGCTCTTTCTGCAACTGCTGCACCCTCTCCACTTTGACAGGGCCAGGCAGTGAAAATGTCATCACACCTGACTCCGTCAATCAAAGTGCAGAGGGTGCGGCATTTTGCATATATTGAAACTTAATTTTTCTCAGCAATGCAGACACATATGAACATGAAGCACTTATAGATCAAAAGCATATTATGGGGATGTGCAATCCAGTTCTGTTTTCTCCTGTGACGCATTTACGTATTAATTTTTCTTCTTCATTTCTGCTGTCAGCACTCCTCCCATTCGCTTCAGGTGTTTTTAATTAATGAGTAGAAGTCTGCATATAAGAGCTAATGGACCTGCAGCTTTCAGTTGTAGTTCCTGATAGCATGGGACAACTGTTCAGATGGTGCAGTACTGTGTGGTGGCATTTGTTTTTGTGGCTCTGAACTAGTGAGTTGGTGGAACCCAGTGCCATGGGTGGCTTTGTCAGATAGCTAGGTGCTGTTTGACCCCTCGGTCCCACCGCTTGCTGGGGCAGTGCCACGCTACCACTGCGCAGTACTGCGCCAAAGTTTAGAGTAGGTCCCACTCCTAGAGGCAACCTTGACGCGGTGAGTGGGCTTATTGCCTTTTGATCAGAACGCACACCAATTCCTCTTGTATAGCATGCAATGCAGGGGTAGTGCATTAAAAATTGCGCTGAGAAGCGGTTTAAATTTTGCTGAGAAGCACTTATAGATCAAAAGCATATTATGGGGATGTGTGATCCAGTTCTGTTTTCTCCTGTGACACATTTACATATGAACATGGGACCAACACAGATGTCTTCAGCTGTCAAGAGCACATGTAACAGGTCAGTCAGTTACATAGGTACAAATCTGCTGACAGATGTCCTTTAAGTGATTGAATAACTTGATTTTTATATTGTTATTAAATGTAGGTTGGAGTTCATATTGCAGATGTAAGCCATTTTATAAGACCTGGAAATGCTTTGGACCAGGAAGCTGCAAACAGAGGAACCACCGTATACCTTTGTGAGAAGGTAACTATTAGATGGGAATGATTTTTATGTCTAACGGTCAAATATTAAAACCTTTCTTCTGCTTCTGGCTTATTTTTCACCCAGAAGGGCTACTTACAACTGGTGGCGATAGAGATTACAACACTACAACTGGGTGTGCAAATCTGTTACATAAATCTTTTGTTTCCTTTTTTTATTAAAAGTGGAAAGTTTTCTTTCATTATCAGTTCTTAATCCTGCTCGGCTTCCTTTTGCATCCTGGACAGTGCCAGATTAACTTCTCAGGAGCTTGTAGGAACAAAGTGCCTGTTGCATTAGGACCCCAGCAGTTTAATTATTGTTGAGACAACCAGTGCCCAGCCTCCATTTTCAGTGGGTTTTCTTCTGAATGGGTTGGGCGGGCAGACGCCGGTAGGTAACATCACCAGCTTTGCCCAGTCACTCCATTTACTAGAGCTTGCTGACTGTTCAATAAATGTGTCCACGTAGTTACAGGCTCCTGCGTCCCCACATTGCCAAGTAGGGGAGGACAGTAGACGCTCATACAATCTTATTGGAGAAAGGATGTCAGGAAAATGTAACTGTTAACAACTGCTATAAAGGAGTATTCCGGTAGTGACAAATTATCCCCTATCAACAGGATAGAGGAAAACAGATCGGCAGGGGAGCTGGGAACTCAATACACCTAAGGACTCCCCAAAATGAACAGAGTGGCAGGTTGGTCATGTGAACTGCCACTTTGTTCATCTCTACAGAAGTACCGGAAATAGCATAAAGCTGTGCTTGGTTATATCTGGAGCTCCCATAGAAATGACAATGCACATACCAAACCTGCTGCTTCGTCATTTGGGGGCCCCGAGGGTTAGGGGGGGTTTCCGTTTTTGTGATCAGTGGCTATCCGAGCGATATGCTGCATAGGGGATAACTTGTCACTAATGAATATACCTTTAAGGGCTCATGTGCAGCCCGCATCACGGATCGCGGACCCATTCACTTCAATGGGTCCGCAATCACGGAGATACGGGACGGAGGCACAAATCGAAACACCACGGAAGCACTGGCTGTGCTCCGCACTGAAAAAAGTAGTGCATGCACTACTTTTTTGCGGTGCGCACCGTCGGATGCGGATTGCGGACCCCATTGAAGTGAATGGGTCCGCGATCCGAATGCTGTGGCCCCACTGTCTGTGCCCATGCATTTGTATGCATAAGCCGTAATGCCAATAATTTTCCTGCAGATGGTGCTTTCTAACAAAAACGGCATCTTCCTAACCTGAGGACAGTAATAATGTAGGGATACTGCTCTGGGCTTCCTGAGACCCTGAATCTGAAAGAGTGCCTGTGTAAAGTGCGCCAGGGACTGACCCTACCTATGAGGTCCTCTGCTGTTTTGTGATTGGCCACGCAGTTCTCATGGATGGAGGTATTTTGATTCGGGTAACAGATACCATCCATGATGTTGTGGAACAGATAGGAACTAGAGTGGGTCAGTTATGTTGGGATCAGTGGAAATACTTGGTTTTGATGGATGCCCTCAGCTTCAGGGTGTATTGGTTGTTTCGCCTTAATAACACATTTATACTGTCATTGCAGTAACTATCTCTCCATCAGTACAGTGGTATCATTTTGGATACTGCCTATGACTAGTATGACACAGATTTGGGAACCCTTTTGTAATGTCAATATGAGGAAAGACAACTAGAATTAAAAATCTGAAGGTTGATCAAAGTCCTGAAAATAATCTAACTGGATGGCATAAAGAACCTGCAGCGCTACAGGATGTATAAAACATCATTCCCTTTACTTGGTTTGCTTTTAGCATGTTTGTAAAAATCGGCTTCTGTTGCACTTGATCACCATTAACTATTACTGCTCACACATTAAAGAATACTAATATCGTGTCTTCTCCTTCCAGAGGATTGACATGGTCCCAGAGCTCCTCAGTTCAAACCTGTGTTCTTTAAGATCAGAGGTGGACAGGTATGTACATTTTATTATATATATATACTCCACAACATTTACTGAAATGGAAATCTAAGTTGTGTTCTATGTTGCCTTTTATTGCAGATTGGCGTTTTCCTGCATTTGGGAGCTAAACCAGAATGCTGAAATCCTTAACACAACATTTACCAAAAGTGTTATCAACTCAAAAGTGAGTTCCGTGTGTGTATGTTTTTTCTTTCAGATGTGCTGCTTATGACATGGATGGTATATATAGTTGTACACCGTGAGTTTAGGCAGTGGCTTGCTTATGGGTGGGAGGCATGCCAAGTTTAGTTATGGGGCCTTTAAGTATATCTTTGTACGCCCCTGGCTTTAGGTTCTAGTTCAGCATGTTGCATCAGATACACTGAGAATGATGGTTATTAGGAATTAAAGGGGTATTCTGGTTACATTGTTTTCCTCTATACACAGGATTGGGCATAACTAATAGATTGGTGGGGGTCCTACCACCATCACAAGAATTTGGGCCCTATACCCCCTGTAGTCCTGTGAAATGAACAGAGCAGCCGGAGCGCCCTTCATTTTTATGGGACTTCCAGAGATAGCCGTAATGAATGGAGCCGCACGCGTGTCCGACAGGCTGCTCCGTTCATATCAGGGAGGTATTAGGCTCCTATTCTTGTGATTGCTGGGGGTCCCAGCTCAAGGACCCTCACTGATATAATAGTTGTGCCCTATCCTGTGGATAAGGGATAACTTAATGTAACCGGAATACATCTTTAATGTAATAGGTTCTGATTTTTATGATTTTAATTTTTTTCCTTTAATTGTTTAGCAGTAACATTTGTCTTTTGTTAAACAGAGCTAAAAGTATTCTGCTGATGGAGTAGCATGTTGTTAACTTTCCCTCTCGCAGGCTTCCCTTACCTATGCAGAAGCACAGATGAGAATTGATTCTCCCAACATGAATGATGAGATTACCAAAAGTCTCCGTCAGCTGAATAAATTAGCAAAGATTTTGAAGAAGCGGAGAATAGATAATGGGTAAAGTATTGAATATTTTTGTTTCTGACCTTTTACTATAAACTTTTGTAATCTGTCATTGACACTGAAATATTTGTTTGGTAAAGGGACATAGCGGTAGAAGATAAGTTATTCTAAGACGAGACATGTTCCTTCTAAACTAAAGTCTTCCCGTGCTTGGTTCAAAAGATAAGACATAGGCCAAGCAGGCACCCTAGTGTCCCTTGTGACAAGTTTGGCCTTCTATCTGTGGTTTCCATCTTTTTTCTATAGTGATTTTGATACTGATTTGGATTGCAGTTTTCTCGCTCGTGTCATTGGGGGACACAGGACCGTGGGTATAGCTGCTGCCCCTAGGAGGCGACAGTAAGCTGAAAAAGTGATGGCTCCTCCTGCCGGCTATATCCCCTCTCGCCTGGAGAGAGCATATCAGTTTTTTAGCTTAGTGTCGTAGGAGGCAGACGTCCCTGCACCGCAGGGTTATTCGTTATTTTATTTTTCCTTCTTTTTATCCTTTCATTTAGGGGAACAGGGTCGCTTAGCCTTTCTGTCCCCCGGGGATACCTGGCCAGGGTCGGACCCCCTCCCTGCCCAGTTCCCCCATGAAGAAAAGTAGACCAGGGCAGCAATGCTCTCCTGCTTCCCGCCAGCCCCGGGGTCACCTGGAATCTAAAGTCCCTCCATCCGCTCCAGTCTCCTGCCACTTCGGTGCCAGTGACTGAGGAGGTGACCCTGCTGGTGTCATTGACAGAGGGTGAAGTGCTGGAGGGGGGATGGCAAGGTGAAGAGGGGTGAGTATACGTTACCCCCGCGGCCCCCACTACCACCAGGCACCCCCCTTTTCCCATACCCTTACCCCCTTTTTTAAACCCCTCACCTTCTTGTTTCGGTGGCCGGTCGTCTCTCCAGGTCCTGCATTCCCCGTTATTGCGGCGAGTTACAGGCACACTCGGCGTTCTGGGGTCCCTGTTCATGCCGACGACTGCACTCCGCTCACCGGAAGTGATTGTTCCGAACCGGAAGTACTTGCAGGCGGCCGCAGCTTCAAATTTAGGCCCCGGCTTTTGGGCCTACTAGGCCGCAGCCTTTTTCCCGCCCTGGGGCGGAGTTTCTGCCTTTTTCTTCCGGGGAGGAGCTCCTTACCATGCCTGCATCCTGAGACAGTTGCTCTCCTCCCGCAGACGCCGCACCGCTACTCTTTGGGGGACACAGGACCTGGTATTACCTGGATTGCCTGGTAGGACAACCTCTATTCCCTCTCCAGCTCGCTCCAGCTCTCTTTCTTTAGTCAGTCATGTCTGAACCCACGGCTGACCCCCGTCCACTGTTAGCGCCCACCCACTATGCGTGCGCTAAGTGTGACTTCAAGTTTTCACACGGCCAGTCGGACTCCCTCTGCACCCAGACCAGGACTCCCGCCTGAGAAGCCGCAGTGCCCCCCGTCTGCGTGGAGCCGGAATGGGCCCGTACCCTATCCCAGGCAGTGGCAGATTTATCTAAGGTGTCCCAAACCACCCTCACCCTCATGGGTCGTTTGGTTGACCACGCTCCGCCTGCTCAATCTACACCCTCCGCCACTAGTCAGCCCAGGGGTAGACCCTCTCGCAAGCGGCCCAGAACAGGTCGATCTTCCCCTTCTGAGGCCTCTGTTTCTCTGCCACCCCCCAGGTCTCGTTCAGAGGCTTCTTCCCCCACGGGGGAAGCTCTCTCTGAGGGGGAGCTCCCTGAATCAGGCTCCGATACGGACCCTGACCAATCTTCCAAGATGGCGTCCTTAGTAGACAGTTTAGTCACTGCTGTCTGTGAAACATTTCACATTCAGGACGAATCTACTTTGTCTGGTCACTCAAGGGTGTCCTTTCTTCGTTCTAAGCACTCCCAAAAGGTGTTTCCTCTGCATGACGATTTTTCTGCAGTTGTTACCAAATCATGGGATCACCCAGATCGGCGCTTTACCGCTTCAAGACGCCTGGATCTGCTCTATCCTTTCCCAGCCAACCTGGTGGACAAGTGGTCCACGCCCCCCAAGGTAGACCCGCCAGTTGCCCGTCTGACCAAGCATACGGCAATTCCTGTTGCGGATGGTTCATCCCTCCATGACCCAGTTGACTGCCGTCTAGAATCTCTCTCTAAGTCGGCCTTTGCAGCGTGCGGTACCGCGCTTCGCCCTATTTTTGCGTCAGCTTGGGTGGCTAAAGCCGTCTCTGAGTGGGCCTTACGGCTGCACCAGGACATCTCGACTGATCTGCCTCCGGAGGATCTTCAGGCACTTGCCCTTCAGATCTCTCAAGCTGGTAAATACCTTTGTGAGGCTTCTCTGGATGCGGGAGCTCTGGTCGCCCGTGCTTCGGCCCTTAATGTAGCCTTGCGCCGCGAAGTTTGGCTGAAGGTGTGGTCAGCGGATGCTTCTTCCAAGCGTTCCCTTACAGCTCTTCCATTTTCCGGTTCGCGACTCTTCGGAACCAGGCTGGACGAGATCATTTCTGAGGCCACGGGTGGCAAAAGCACCCACCTTCCGCAACATAGGCCCGGACGTTCCGTTCGTCCTAGACCCTCAAATTCCAGATTTCAGTCCTTTTGGCGTTTCTCAGGCACGCGTTCGGCACCAAGAGCTCATGCCGCCACTTCCTCACAGCAACAGAGGAAGAAGCCTACTTTTAAGACCCAACCCTCTTGGCGCCCTCGGGCACAGCCCACCCGCTCATTTAATAATAAACAATCCTCGGCATGAGGGGGCGCCCCCACCCCAGAGGGTGGGGGGTCGTGTCCTCCTTTTTCAGGAGGCTTGGCGGACCCACATCTCCGATGCTTGGGCGCTCGAGATTGTAACCTCGGGTTACAAGATCGAGTTTGTCTCCCGTCCACCAGACCGTTTTTTCTTGTCCCGACCTGGCCGGTCGACCGCTTTCTTTCAGGCACTTCAGACCCTTCTTTTAAAGGGAGTAATTTCCCCGGTTCCCCCAGCCGAACATTTCAGGGGTTTTTATTCAAACCTTTTTGTTGTGCCCAAAAAGGAGGGTTCCGTGCGACCAATCCTGGATCTCAGGTTGTTGAATCGGTTTGTCAGGACTCAACATTTCAGAATGGAGTCCTTACGCTCAGTAGTGGCCTCCCTGGAACAGGGCGAGTTTCTTTCCTCAGTGGACATTCAGGATGTGTACCTGCATATCCCCATCGCCCACACCCATCAGCGTTTCCTCCGTTTTGCAGTAGAAGACTGTCACTATCAATTTGTGGCCCTCCCCTTCGGGTTGGCAACCGCGCCGTGAGTTTTCACGAAGGTGCTGGCCCCTCTTCTGGCACTCCTTCGTTCCAGGGGTATCGTTCTGTTCCCGTATCTGGACGACATTCTTGTGAAAGCACCCACCTTCAGTCAGAACGAAGAAAGCCTCGCCATCACCGTAGACGCTCTGACTCATTTCGGCTGGCTAGTAAATTTCAAGAAGTCATCCCTCCATCCCAGCAGACAAATCACCTTCCTGGGGATGGTCCTCGACTCAGCCACATCATCAGTCCGGCTCCCCCTCGACAAAAGACGATCACTCCAAAGATCAGTGCGTCTTCTCCACCGCAGCACACGTCCCACGATTCATCTTTGCATGCAGGTGCTGGGGACTTTAGTGGCCTCCTTCGAGGCAGTCCCGTTTGCGCAGTTCCACACTCGCCCACTTCAATGGGCGATCCTATCGGCCTGGGACAAGTCACCGGATTCCCTCAACAGCTCCATCTCCCTTCCTCCCCAGGTGCGGTCGACCCTGGTGTGGTGGCTAGAGGCTCCAGCCCTGACTTCCGGCAAGTCCTTTCTGCCGATCTCATGGACAATTATCACCACCGATGCCAGTCTCCTCGGTTGGGGGGGGGGGGGTTTCCCTCCACGGATGGTCCAGGGAAAATGGTCTCCATCGGAGTCCAAGCTACCGATCAATATACTGGAGCTGCGGGCCATCTATCTGTCCCTGCTTCACTGGACCCCCCTATTGAAAGGATTGCCGATCCGGATTCAGTCGGACAATGCCACAGCGGTGGCTTACATCAATCACCAAGGAGGAACTCGCAGCCGGGCAGCGATGGACGAGGCGGCCAAGATTCTTCAGTGGGCAGAGGATCACGTGCCAGTCATTTCCGCAATATACGTTCCCGGGGTGGAGATTTGGACGGCAGATTACCTCAGTCGGCAGACCGTGGATCCAGGAGAGTGGTCCCTACATCCGGAAGTCTTCAACGCCATTTACCTTCGTTGGGGTCGGCCGGAGGTGGACTTGATGGCATCCAGGCTCAACCACAAGCTCCCAGTCTTCCTGTCTCGAACAAGGGATCCGCGAGCCTACGCAGTAGATGCACTGGTAGCCCCATGGGAGGGGTTCTGCCTCCTGTATGTCTTTCCCCCCATTCCTCTCCTACCCCGGATTCTTCGCAGAATCAGGAAGGAAGGCATACCAACCATTCTCATTGCTCCAGATTGGCCCCGGTGCACGTGGTACACGGAGCTCATCCTCCTTCTCGGAGACGCTGCATGGCCTCTCCCACTCAGGGACGACCTCCTCTCTCAAGGACCCGTCTTCCACCAGCGTTTAGGCTCGCTACGTTTGACGGCGTGGCTAATGAGACCTCCATTCTGAAACGTAGGGGATTCTCTGACACAGTCATTCGGACCATGATCAGGGCAAGGAAGCCTACATCGTCTAGAGTTTACTACAGGACGTGGAAGTCTTTTCTCCGGTTCTGTGGGGAGCGTGACCTACCTCCACTTTCCTTTTCTCTGTCTACGGTCCTTTCCTTCCTGCAGTCAGGTCTGGAGTTAGGGTTGGGTCTTAGTTCTCTTAAGGGACAGGTGTCTGCGCTGTCAATTTTTTTCCAGAGACAGCTGTCACAAAAATCCCCGATCAGGACCTTCCTTCAGGGGGTAGCTCACATTGTTCCTCCCTATCGTCCCCCTCTTCCATCCTGGGACTTGAACCTGGTACTTGGTTCCCTCCAGGAACCTCCCTTCGAACCGCTCGACAGTGTCTCTCTTCGTCTCCTCTCGTGGAAGGTAGCCTTCCTGGTGGCTGTCACCTCCATCAGGCGAGTTTCGGAACTGGCGGCACTTTCCTGCAGAGAACCCTTTCTCATCTTGCACCAGGATAAAGCAGTTCTTCGTCCGGTGCCTTCCTTTCTACCTAAGGTAGTCTCGGCCTTCCATATGAATGAGGACATCGTCCTTCCATCTTTCTGCCCCTCACCATCCCATCCTACAGAACGTGCTCTCCACAGCCTGGACGTGGTCAGGGCATTGAGGATCTACTTAGCCGTTTCAGAGTCTTTTCGACGCATAGACTCCCTGTTCGTCCTGCCTGAGGGTCCCCGCAAGGGGTTGGCGGCTTCCAAGGTGACGATTGCCAGATGGATACGTCTAGCCATTGCCGAGGCGTATCGCTCCCGGGGCAGGACGCCCCCTGCTCGTATCACGGCCCACTCTACCAGGGCAGTGGGCGCTTCTTGGGCTCGTTTCCACCAGGCCTCTGCAGTACAACTCTGTAAGGCAGCAACCTGGTCTTCCTTATACACGTTCACCAGGTTTTACCAGGTGAACACTTTTGCATCAGCTGATGCTGCTCTGGGACGCAAGGTTTTGTGAGCGGCGGTTCCCTAGGCCTTTGCATCTGCATTCTATTTTGCTTCTCCCCTCCCCGTGGACTGCTTTAGGACGTCCCACGGTCCTGTGTCCCCCAATGACACGAGCGAGAAAACAAGATTTTTGTGGACTCACCTGTAAAATCTCTTTCTCGCTGAGTTCATTGGGGGACACAGCTCCCACCCATTGTTTTTCATTTTACCGCAAGGAATCTTTTTTTTTTTTTTTTCCCTTAGCGGGTGGGGTCATTGGTCCTAGGTTCGGACCTAGTTGACGTTTTCTTTCTGTTTTCATTTCTTGTTTTGCTCCTACTGCTTGGGCACAAACTGATATGCTCTCTCCAGGCGGGAGGGGATATAGCCGGCAGGAGGAGCCATCACTTTTTCAGCTTAGTGTCGCCTCCTAGGGGCAGCAGCTATACCCACAGTCCTGTGTCCCCCAATGAACTCAGCGAGAAAGAGATTTTACAGGTGAGTCCACAAAAATCTCGTTTTACCAGGCCTTTATCAGATAAATGAGATGGTCACTTCCCAGGTACTTTTCCTTGTTCTGAGCATTTCTTGTTCCTACTGTACCTGAAGTGTGACTTCCTGCCAACGCACGTCACTGCTGCAGGCCAATCAGTGGCCATAGTAATGATGTGTCAGGAACAACACGCGACCACTGAGCCTAAACGGTCACACAGGACGAGACACACTACTGCTTCAGCAAGGGCCAGAAGTGACTGTATCCAACTGCTGGGGCCCCCATTTATCACAAGAAAGAGTGCCCTTGTTTCCCCATTTGAATTGAGCGTCAGTCAGACATGTACACTGTTGTTGTATTCAACTCTAGAAGACTGCTGGAAATAGCGGAGTATAGTGCTCAGTTTTCTTCAGCAGTCCCATAGCGTTAAATAGAGAGGCAGTGCACATGTGTTACCAGTACTGCATTCAAAATGGTCTAAGGGAGCGCCAGAGATAGCCGAGCACTCATAGAAATGAATGGAGTAGAGGTGCGCTTTTCTGACAAGCCTCTCCGTCCGTTTCTGGGGAGCTCCATAGGGCACCTGTTCTCATAGGTAGGACCCCCTCCGATCTAAGAGTTATCGCCTGCCCTGTGAATAGGGGATAACTTGTTATAACCGGAATACCCCTTTACTGAAGATTCTAGTTACATGAAAGTCTTGTGGTCAGGAGTTTAAATGAAGATATGGAAGCTCTAGGGGTTGGGCCTGGATATCTAGATAAAGATCTCCTTCATCAAGTACTTGTAATTCCAGGGTGTTAGGTTCTGAAATTAGCTACATGGACCCTGCATAAGAACAGTTTACAGGTTTTCTGGGCAGTTTAGATGGGTAACCATTTTAGATTCAGGGTTTATTTTTTCTTTCAGAGTCAGATCTCTTAGGTTTCCCATATTTATTTCTTACGTTTGAAGAGTCGTTCTCGATTAGCTCAAAATCCCCAACAGTGAGTTCAGACGTCCTTCCCTGGTATTGCAGACAGGATGGTCTATCTGGTCAGAACTATACCTAGGATACATTGTGGCCCACGGTCCCCCAGTCCTAGAGAATTGTGTCTGGTATTTATCCAGTGGTGCTGTCATAATAGACTGAATAAAGGAATTAGACTTACTGGTAATTTGATTTCCCTCACTTTAGCTGTTATGTGAATTTACCATATGAAGAATTCCTATTGGCTTTAATTAATCTGTTGCATCCACCCTGACGTAGTAATCTTAAAAACTCTGCACGGTGGTGGGGGGAGGGAGACCTTTTAACCTCTGTTTTGGTGGTTTCCATGGTGTACGATGGACTTCTAGATTCACATTGTACGGTTATGGAACACTGTATAGGTGATAAGTGCTAGATCGATGGAGATCCAACTGCTGAGACCCCCACTGATTGGCACAATGGTTGTCCCATGTCCCTTGTTTGAATAGAGTGGTGGTCAAGCATGCGTGCTGCTGCTCTATTCAAAGTCTATTGGGCTGACAAAGATAGCTGAGCACTGTGCTGTCAGTCCCATAAACTGTCAAAGGAGCAGCAATGCACATTTTCAATTGCTGCTCTGTCCAAACAGGACACAGGACTTGGTTTTGGCCTATACAGGTATCAGGATATCCCTGCAAGCTATTGCTGGACAAAGGAGCTTCTTTTCATATAATTCAGTCCTAGGGAGCTTGTTCCTGATTATTTTTCACAGTATTTTGTGGAATGATATTTTATGAATTTGTCAAGCACCTGAAGTAACTGAAGCCTTTTCATTTGTGTTACAGAGCCTTAACACTTTCTTCTCCTGAGGTTCGATTTCATTTGGATAGCGAAACTCATGACCCCATAGACCTCCAGACCAAGGAACTGAAGTATGTTTGTCTTCTTTTGTTAACTCTTGTTCGATGTTAGGATTTCATTGATTTCTTGTATTACCCATCATCATTATGTTGTATGTACCTCTCTGAGCAGTTTTACATTCACTTGATTGTATTCCTTCTCTGCACTGTTTTTAGGGAAACCAATTCGATGGTGGAAGAGTTCATGTTGCTTGCTAATATTTCTGTGGCACAGAAGATTTATGATGAGTTTCCAGAATATGCCTTACTGCGTAAGCATCCAGCCCCGCCACCCGGAAATTATGACATTCTTGTAAAAGCTGCACGCTCCAAGGTATCCAGCAGTATCCTGATAGAATGTTAAATTTTGTGTGATTTTTGCTTCTATTTTGCAGCTTAACCCTTACAGTACCAGCGCCGTACATGTACGGCGCTGGGGCGATGCGGACACATGGCGCCTGCTCGCACGTGCTGTTTCTAACAGCAGAGACTTGCGGGTACTTACCGCCATCGGCGGCGTCTTCGTAGGCCTTTAGATGCCGTGATCACGGCATCTAGTTGCGTCTAAACCCGGAAGCGTACGCTTCCGGGTGGTGTACAGACACCCCGTGTGGCCAATCGGGGTGTCTGTACACAATCTGAAAGCTGTAAACCTCGCTGATAAGGTTTACAGCTTTCAAAGTGCAATTCTTATTCTGGCCACTAGATGAGAAGGCCAGGATGAGAAATGAGCAAATTCGGTCATTAAGTCAAAAATAAAAGACCCTCATTGCTCATAAAGAAAAAATAAAAAACACAATCTATATATATTTTGATTTTAAAGAGGACCTTTCATGACTTTAAAAAAATGAATCTGCACTATCTACCTGATAGTGCGTCCCCCACTGATGCCAGCAGCGTTGTTTTCTTAGCAAATTGTCCCCCGGTGGCTTCACACGGGCCCCCCGTTCTTCGGTCCGGCTTTATGCTAATTAGAAGGCATCGGAACAGGGAGGAGGAGACTCCCTGTTCCTCAATGGGCGTTGCTTCTGCCCTGCTGTGAGCGCTGTCCAATCAGAGCGGACCGCTCACAGCAGGGCCGAAGGAGTTCAACCCTGCTGTGAGCGGTCCGCTCTGATTGGACAGCGCTCACAGCAGGGCAGAAGCAACGCCCATTGAGGAACAGGGAGTCTCCTCCTCCCTGTTCCGATGCCTTCTAATTAGCATAAAGCCGGACCGAAGAACGGGGGGCCCGTGTGAAGCCACCGGGGGACAATTTGCTAAGAAAACAACGCTGCTGGCATCAGTGGGGGACGCACTATCAGGTAGATAGTGCAGATTCATTTTTTTAAAGTCATGAAAGGTCCTCTTTAAAGCTCATATTTGAGCTTTAAAATCACAAAAAATTTTAAAAAATGTTAAATATATAAAAAAATAAAAAAAAATATAAGTTCAAATCACCCCCCTTTCCGTATAATTAAAAAATACCTAAATAGCAATAAATATAGACATCATGGGTATCACCGTGACGAAAAACGCCCGTACTTTTAAAATATTTTTAAAAATTCCAATATGGCGAATTTTGTGGCGGAAAAAAGTGTCCAAATGGCGATTCGCTGTTTTTTGTTTTTTTTTTCTAAAAAAAAATTTAATAAAAAGCTATCAAAAAGTCATACACACCCCAGAATGGTATCAATAAAAACTTCAGATCGTCCCGCAAAAATTGAGCCCACATACAGCTCCGTACACATAAATACCAAAAAGTTATAGGGGTCAAGATATGACAAAAAAAAAAGGACAACTTTATAATTATTTTATCACTATCAAAACACAGGAAAAACTATACATATTAGGTATTGCCGGATTCGTACTGACCAGTAGAATGAAAGTAACTGGTCAGTTTTAATGAACATCGAACGTTGTAAATAAGAAACCCGTAGAACTGTAGCGGAATAGCTTTTTTTTTTTTTTTTTGCAATTTCACCCGATTTGGAATTTTTTTCCCGCTTCCCACTACACCATATGCGATATTAAATGGTGGCGTTGGAAAGTACAACTTGTCCCGCAAAAAACAAGCCCTCATACAGCTATGTGAACAGAAAAATAAAACAGTTATGGCTGTTTGAAGGCAGGGAGTGCAAAATGAAAACGCATAACCGAAAAAACCTCCGGTACTGAAAGGGTTAATATGGCAGACCTCCAAATGACCACCCCTTTGAGAAGACCATTTCCTTATCCAGACTAGATTTCTTGTGACACATTTTCATTTCCACCATATAGAGTGAAATCTCTGAGAGGATCACCCTAAATTGAAGTGAAAAATAGTCTTCTACGGGTTGCTCCTCTGAGAGAGAGAGAGAGAGGTTTCACTGTATTATCCATACAGGCCATCCTCTGCAGAGACCACACCCTAGAAAATCACTTTTCAGTGCAATTTTGGGTGGTCGCCTAAAAGAGCATTTACTGCTTAATTTGGTCACTCATGTCTACATTATATGTTCTGCTGACCATACATGGAAAGATCTTGTTAATTTAAAGAAAAGGATAAACTTCATCAAATTATTGATAATGTTTTGGTTTAGTCACATCATTATGGACATTTCTAGGATGTCACTTTGTCCTTACATTTCTGATGTAAACTTGGAATTGACACAGTAGCAAATGCAACAAAGGGACAATCTTGTTAAAAATGTGTCTGCATTTCCATTGTTCTGGGGGCTTTTATGTAATTTTTTTCAATTGTGTTTTGTTTTGTTTTTTCTTCATACTGCTGCCGCTCTCTTGTATTTGAAATTGTGAAGGGTAAACTGTGGCAATGACATGTTCTATTAAAGGGGTTACCCCCATGATTGATGTAAAAAATGAAAGTCGGGCATTAGTACATGACAATCCCTTTTTAACAAAGCTAGAACCAGCCGTGTACCTCACATGGATCCAGAGATCTCCCCATTCATTGCTCTGCTAGATTTATATCAAGCTGGCAGCTCAGGGAGCATGACCTTTCTGCTGCAGCTCTCTCCCTATCACAACTCAGGCAGCTGTAGGGTGCAAGTGAGCATGTGCGGCCCTCAGTATGGTGGACAGAGAAATAAAAATAAATAAATAGGTGGCGCTATACAGATAGATTGTTATTGCATAGTTTAGCGGCTATACAAAATTTTTCATTACATGCAATTACAAAAGTATTCAGACCCACGTGCTGGTTTGAAAACGACAGAATTCTTTGTGGGACAACACGTTTAAAGGAATTGTCTAATGAACAATTTCCTAAAATAATAGACTCCATAAAATCTAAACCAAGGCTGTACTCCGGAGTGTTATATTTTTTATGAACTATTGTCATTCTTTTCATGCAGCACATAATCTGTATTGTAGTTTAGAACATGACCGAGACTTCTTATCCTTTTTCCTTTTTTTTTTCTCATCAGAATTTAGAGATTAAAACGGACTCTGCCAAGGCTCTAGCTGACTCTTTAGATAATGCAGAATGTGCAGAATTTCCCTATTTGAACACATTATTGAGAATCCTGGCAACTCGATGCATGATGCAGGCGGTATACTTCTGCTCAGGAATGGACAGCGACTTCCATCACTACGGTCTAGCCTCGCCCATTTACACACATTTCACTTCACCCATCAGAAGGTTTGTAATGATGACAAATAATTGAAAGTGGGCATAGGTCACGTCATGTATGTTAATGAATTTTTTTTGCTTCTTTTCACAAATGGAATGAATACCACATTGGGGTGCATTCACACAGCCGTGTCCGTTTGCGGCCCACACAGCCGTGTCCGTTTGCGGCCCACACAGCCGTGTCCGTTTGCGGCCCACACAGCCGTGTCCGTTTGCGGCCCACACAGCCGTGTCCGTTTGCGGCCCACACAGCCGTGTCCGTTTGCGGCCCACACAGCCGTGTCCGTTTGCGGCCCACACAGAAGTCAGTGGGTCTACAATGTGGGGTGCACATGACCAGTGTCCATGTTTTTCAGTTTGCGATCTGCAAAACACGCGTTTATGTGAACGCACACGAAGTCATTGAATGCCAGTTTACTAGGATTTCACTAAAGCTGTCTCTCAAAAATTTTGTATTTGAAATGGGCCATAATATTGAAAGGATCGATTAACCGAAAAAATGAAGTGAAACTCTTTTCAATGTTATTTTTCTAGATACGCTGATGTCATAGTGCACCGGCTTCTTGCTGTAGCAGTGGGTGCAGACTGCACTTATCCAGATCTTACAGATAAACATAAACAGGCGGAAATCAGCAAAAATATCAACTACAGGCATAAAATGGCGCAATATTCGCAGAGAGCGTCTGTTGCCTTTCACAGTCAGGTATGTATGTATTTGCATCGATCAGCCCTTCTGCATAGGCATAGTATAGGAGTTGCGTACACCGAAAAGCTGTCCTTGTTGTCATAACATCCAGTCAGAGCTCAGCATTTCATTTTCCAGAGCAACGTAAGACATTAAAGCTTAGCTTTACTGGTTGCTGTGGGCAACAAGGACAGCTTTTCTGTTAGTTTATTAAATGAGGCCCCAAGGGGTATGCTGACTAAAGCTGTATGTTAGTCTCTGACGAACCACAGTTGTAAAACTTTGCACCTACTACATATTGCGCAAAAATGTTCTTCCACTGCTCTCGGTAGTTTGACAAAAAAAGTGGGTGTAGCTTATGGTGGCAGGGCATGCTCAGCCCAACACATTTAACATAATTTTGTAGCTGACGTAAAGAGGACCTTTCACCTCTCCTGACATGCCTGGTTTAATATCTGCATGCATTCCCCATGTAATAACAATTCTGGAACATCTATCCTTATTGCTCTATGTTCTGCCATTCCTTTATTATTTCTACTAGAAGTTATGAATGAATTACTAGCAGTCTGCAGTAAGGGAACAGGGGAGGTGACCAGTTGGGGGAGTGTACCTGCACAGACTCACACTCTGCAATCAGTGCTGCCATGTACAGACTGTGCAGGGACACACCCCCAACTTGTTACCTCCCTTCTGCTCCCTTACTGCAGACTGCTAGTAATTCATTCATAACTTCTAAAAGAAATAATAAAGGAATAGCACAACATAGAGCCATAAGAATAGATGTTCCAGAATTGTTATTACATGGGGAATGCATGAAACTATTAAACCAGGCATGTCAGGAGCGGTGACAGGTCCTCTTTAAAGTGAAATCTAAGCCAGCCCATCACTGTCATAGATTTCAGTTTCTGGAACAAGATGCTACAAATTTATTGAGGTCTGTGCATTTTACTCCAAATGACTTTCTACTAAAACGCAGGAAATGCCAGACTTTAGTAAATGTGCCTGCATGTCATAGATATATTTATGATAGAAATTGGTAATTGAGGATTAATGTTCTTGCTCCATTTTTCTTTAACGCTTGCATTATATCTTGAACAGCTCTTTTTCAAAACAAAAGGCATTGTGAATGAAGAAGGATATGTCTTGTTTGTTCGGAAAAATGCAATCGTCGTTCTGATCCCCAAGTTTGGTTTAGAAGGCACAGTCTTCTTTGAAGGAAAAAACAGAGTCAAGTGCCGGCTGCATTTCAACGATGAGGTAAGTGGGGCACCTAAAAGGAGAACATTAGAATAATGACATTGTATGTGGTTGAAAGATTTTTTTTCTACCTTGTTTTTCAGATTCCTTCACTAACTGTAGAAAATAAAACTTTCTACATGTTTGACAAAGTAAAAGTTAGAATTAGTCTGGATGCATCCAACATCCAGCACCAGAAAATCTGCATGGATCTAGTAGAGCCCGAGGTTAGTACTTTTATAAAAAATCAGTCCATAGTGTTCTCATTGGCTGTGTAGTTGCCAAATATAAAATATAGCGCATATTCAGCCTTCATTATGTTTTTGTGGGTTCACTTTTCAGGTTTTTTTATACCAGGCACAACTCTCCCTGCTCCGTTCTCGATATAGGTTCGGGACCCGCACCTATCAGATAATGGGGGGCATATCCTAGCGATCTATTATGGGAATACCCCTTTAACTCCTTCAGAGGCAAAGCTTTTTTACTTTTCATCCACATAGCTGTATGAGGGCTTGTTTTTTATGTACAAGTTCTGTATTTGAATGGCTAGAACCATTTAATTTACCATATCTTGTATTGAAAAATGGGCAATACAATTCTTTGTGGGATAAAATTATGTTTTTATTATTTTTAGTACTTTTAAGTAAAAATCCACTTTTTTTGCATCACCATATTCTGACATCCAACTTTTTTAGAAGAGCAACTGGAGTATGTTTGTTTTTAGCAGGGCAAGCTGTGGTTTTCAATGGTACCATTTGGGGTTATGTAAGAATGTTTGATCACTTTTTATTCAATTTTATTTATGGGGTGAGGTGACCAAAAGTTCCGTGATATATATATTTTTACATGTTCTTTTTTTTTTTTTTTTCTACTCCCTTATACCATAAGCTGAAGTAGTACACTATTGCAGTCTGTGAGGATTCTGATGGCTTCCTAAAACCCTGCTGCAGGCGCGTTTTAACAGGCAGTTTGCTATGTCAGGCCTGGGAGCTTTCACTAGGCCCCAGGCTGTCATTGCCATTGACTTGAAACCCTGCATTTCACTGCTATTGAACACTGCATTCGAAAGGTTAAATGACCGGGATTAGCGTTTTACACAGATCCCAGTCATCCCATTTGGTGTCAGCAGTATCACACAGCCAGCATGCTGTGTATATGTAGCAGCACAAAGTAACTGTATGTCATTTTGCACAAAGGGGCTTAAAACATTGTTGCATACAGGAAAAGTTGTTTTCATTGGGGCCATATTGACACCGGCCATACTTGAAGTAAATGTAAAGTGCTAATAAGATCTCTCAGCATCAGTTAGCGCCTACTTCTTTTCATTTAGCAACAGTTTTTTGTCTATGTGAAAAGTATGCGTTCTTGATACATTGTGTCTATAATACCGTAGTCCAGCCAGACTGTGTTTTCTTTATGCATCTTACGCCTTAAAACTGTACAACCATAGAGGCAAATCATTCATCTTGTGTGTTTTCTTGGATAGATTCCAGGCATTACCTTAACTGAAAATGACCAAAGGCAAATGAATGGTGAACCAATATCCAAGAGGAGTAAGATTGGAAAATAGGACTTCTTCGGGGGAAGCACAATATTTTACAGGACATTTTATTCTTATTTTTTTTAGCTATTTAAACAGGTCATTGATCTCCATCTCCAACTGTATTGTCCTTTTCAATCTTTTACCTTAATGTGAACTCTGTATTTTTAGACAAAATGTAGTTTCAGCTGAAAACATTTTGTATCTCATCATGATGTGCATATTGTAAAAATCTCAACCTCTTCGTCTGACTACATTTTATCTCGACCAATTATTCTACTTTCTACAAAAAAGAAATTTTGTTACCAGGTTGAGCTCAGTATAAATAGATGCAATGATTTAAAGGGCATAAATTCTAGGTCGATTAGGAAATGAATGGTCTTCATGCCTCCTGCTTTATTGTAACAGGAAGATGCTGGTTATTTGTTGTTTGTTGCCCGCAGGTTATATCATGTTTAAGGGCGAACTGGGAATTTAAAGCAGCCCTGGAAAAAGAAATAAATGTGGCCCATGTTGTAGGCGGGCCCAGCACACATGGAGGGGCAATGTATATTGTATTGTGCTACACTTTGGTATATGGTTCTGCAGCAGAACCAAATACCAACGTGAAACACAATATACAGTGGGGAAAAAAAGTATTTAGTTAGCCACCAATTGTGCAAGTTCTCCCACTTAAAAAGATGAGAGAGGCCTGTAATTGACATCATAGGTAGACCTCAACTATGAGAGACAAAATGAGAAAACAAATCCAGAAAATCACACTGTATAAGTATTTGGTCAATAACAAAAGTTCATCTCAATATTATCTGTTGCTGGTATGTTGGCCCATTCCTCCATAAAGATCTCCTCTACAGCAGTGATGTTTTGGGGCTGTCGCTGGGCAACACGGACTTTCAATTCCCTCCAAAGGTTTTCTATGGGTTTGAGATCTGGAGACTGGCTAGGCCACTCCAAGACCTTGAAATGCTTCTTACGAAGCCACTCCTTCATTGCCCTGGCGGTCTACTTGAGATCATTGTCATGCTGAAAGACTCAGCCACGTTTCCTCTTCAATGCCCTTGCTAATGGAAGAAGGTTTGCACTCAAAATATCATGATACATGGCCCCATTCATTCTTTCATGTACACGGATCAGTCGTCCTGGTCCCTTTGCAGAGAAACAGCCCCAAAGCATGATGTTGCCACCCCAATGCGTCACAGTAGGTATGGTGTTCTTTGGATGCAACTCAGCATTCACTCTCCTCCAAACACAATGAGTTGTGTTTCTACCAAACAGTTCTACTTTGGTTTCATGTGACCATATGACATTCTCCCAATACTCTTCTGGAACATCCAAATGCTCTCTAGCAAACTTCAGACGGGCCCGGATATGTACTGGATTAAGCAGGGGGACACGTCTGGCACTGCAGGATCTGAGTCCCTGGTGGCGTAGTGTGTTACTGACGGTAGCCTTTGTTACGTTAGTCCCAGCTTTCTACAGGTCATTCACTAGGTCCTCCCGTGTGGTTTGGGGATTTTTGCTCACAGTTCTTGTGATCATTTTGACCCCACGGGGTGAGATCTTGCGTGGAGCCCCTGATCGAGGGAGATTATCAGGGGTCTTGTATGTCTTCCATTTTCTAATTATTGCTCCCACAGTTGATTTCTTCACACCAAGCTGCTTGCCTATTGCAGATTCAGTCTTCCCAGCCTCGTACAGGTCTACAATTTTGTTTCTGGTGTCCTTCGACAGCTCTTTGGTCTTCACCATAGTGGAGTTTGGAGTGTGACAGTTTGATGTTGTGGACAGGTGTCTTTTATACTGATAACAAGTTCAAACAGGTGCCATTACTACATGTAATGGGTGGAGGACAGAGGAGCCTCTTAAAGAAGAAGTTACAGGTCTGTGAGAGCCAGAAATCTTGCTTGTTTGTAGGTGACCAAATACTTATTTTCCACCATAATTTGCAAATAAGTTCTTTAAAAATCAGACAATGTGATTTTCTGGATTTGTTTTCTCATTTTGTCTCTCATAGTTGAGGTCTACCTATGATGTCAATTACAGGCCTCTCTCATCTTTTTAAATGGGAGAACTTGCACAATTGGTGGCTGACTAAATACTTTTTTTCCCCACTGTATACAGCCCCAGCACAACCAAATACCACAGTGCAGCACAATAAACTGCCCCAGCACAACCAAATACCATAGTGCAGTACAATAAACTGTCCCAGCAGAAGTTATGCCAGCACAGGCAGTCGCAATGATGTAATCACTTTAAGATTACATATGCCGTTCTACTGCCACACAGGCTTCAGGCCTAGTGGCCCAGCCCAAAGCCTATGAGGGTGAACAGTAGGACAGGGAGCCATCAGCTCCCACTCTCCACCGCACTACTCAACTGTATTGCCATCTTGAGGACAGTGATACAGTTAAATCCACCTGCAGCCGTCTGGGTACATGGGTACCTGATGCTCCCAGTGTTAACGTGGGAAGCATGAGATTGTTATGTACCTGTGCAGGGAACTTGGGCAGCACCCTTGGCATCGGCGCCCCGGGGAATCACCTTAGTATGGTACTGCATGTGCTTCTTACCACTAAAGTGAATGTGGGAGGAAAAAGGTTAAAATCTGTATATTTTTTTTTTATGTAATTGTCAATGACAATGAAAATGACGTGTTAATGTTAGTGTATTTCCATGGACTGGAAAGCTTACAGTACAAAAAGTCTGTGTACAGCCACAGTCTAAGGTGTTATGTACATTGTCCATCTTGTACAGGCCGTAATATGGCTTCCAAGAAGTACATGAGACCCCTACTATATCTCTAACTTAAAGAAGAATTCTCGCAAAAATTTTTAGGGGGAGGAGGCTGTAATTGAGAGTTTCCTTATTGTAGCTGGGTCATGTGACCAACTCCCTGACCTCCAACTGACCCAGGACAGAAAGCCAGTAACTGCTCTATTCTTTCCTATGAGACTGAAAGTGAGGCTCCCATAGGAATACATAGAAAATTAGACTTCCTGTCCACACATAAGTCTATGTGTGAGTTGGTGGGTCTAATTGCTGGTCACATGACACAGATGAGAAGCATCAGGATATAAGTCAAAAATACAGCCACTGGTAAGAAAATGACATTCACTACAGATGACATCATGTACATTTCTAGCAGGACATGGAATACATTTTTTTGCGGGAGTTCTTCTTTAATACAGCTATTTTTTTCGGTCGAATTGCAAATGCATCTGATAAAAGAATTGTGGAAAGTTTCTGTACACTTCATATAGAGAAATTCTATTAATCTAGGTGAGCATAGTTTAGTAGATATGGCATCTAGCAGAGCCTGTACCAGTAACTGTATGGCTGGCTCAGTGTTTAGACCATTTTCTCTGCTCTCCTGAACACTAAAAATGCTCTTATAAGATGAATTCTGAACAATTTGATTAAACATTTCTTATCAAGCATGCACCACAACAAACATTCATTCTATGTGGTATCCATTTTTACCTACTTAAAGGCTATGAACTGTTGAGGGCAATTTTTATTGATAGTATTTTACTTGGGATAAAAATAATTTTTCCAATTCGTTAATAAAAGTTTTCAAGCTGTTTTTGTCCTAAAGGGTTAACAGGACTATGTCATCAACGTTTTTTTCTCCCAGTTAAAACCAGATGGAAACACGTATACTTTTTTTTTTTTTCTAATCTGTTTTTATTTTCTGACTACAGATTTTTTTTATTCTGTTTTCTGAACATGGTTATGAGAGCTGCCATCCTGCCTGAGCTGTTCTTAACAGCATTTAGAAAGCATTTAAACAATTTCTTTACAGCAGCCACATGGGCCATAGACACAATGGGTGGGAGCAGACTTCATGCTCTGTGACATGCACAGAGGTCATTTTACAAGCAAGGAGCAGATAAACTTTGACAATCACCTATTGTGAATGGAAGATCCTGTGTTATCTATACAAAGAAGTGCTATTTGTCATTCTAAACCTGCCTGAATTGATAAGTAGATAACTGCAGTAAAGTGATCTGTACAGCCCAAGAAGTGACGTCAATTATTAGGCTCATAACATGGAAAATTAAAAATATTATCAACAATAATGTAAAAATGTTTTTAACATAGAAACGTGATTTAAACAATTGGTCATTTCCTGATTACTCATTCCCTTTATGTTTTAGCCTAGCTGTTTGCGGTTTACTTTCACTTGTCATCTGAAATGTATAGTCCTTTTGATAAGAAATGAGCTATAATGAGTGTTTATGAATTGTTGTGAGATCAGAGATAAGGCTTCACATAAGCCATCAGCTGAGCTCCCTGATGGGACACAGTGTAAACAGCTAGCCTACTACTGGAGAATCTCATTGCTGTACAGACAAAGGGGCTAAACATTTTTAATAGAGAGCTCAAAATTAGTACAATGCAATAAGACAAAAAATCCCCAAAAGATGTCCATAGCCTTTAACGTTCAGGATTTACACCAATACACTAAATATCTCTCTTTATACCCCTTTTTTATATACCACTGTTCTTTAATGAACATATAGCAAGCACTGTTAAATGAACAATATACTTTCAAATGAATGATAAAAATCTAGGGAAAATTCACATTTACAGTGAACATTGTGTACATCTGGAAGGATTTCTGCATTGTAATAGAGTACCATGTCACGTATAGGCTCCCAAGGTAGAAATAAAAAAATATGTAACTGCCATATGCTTTTTGCAGAATTCCTGCGTACAGAATAGCATAACAGACTGCACTGTTCCTTACAGCCATTTTAGCCTTTGCTAAGTAAATGGGAACCTATTGGTACATTTGACCACACTGTCAACCTGTGATCCTAAAGTAAACAGTCTTGTAGAAATATGACAAATAACAAAAAGCTCCTCTGATCCGTTCCTGTTAACTAAGACAAGGAGTTTTTTTTTTACTTGTCTGTAAAATCTTTGTTCGTTGGGGGATGCATAAGACTATGTGGACTATAGCTGCCCCACATAGTATGTTAGAATATTGTACGAAGCGAGCGCTCCGAGTATCCATTCATTTTAATGTGTATTCACACATCAGTGTTTTAGCACGGATGCTTGCTCTATTTTGTCCGTGTTCATGGATCCATCACGCCCATTATAGTCTATGGGTCAGTGAAAACCACGGATGCTACATGGATGAGTTGTAGTTTTATCACAGCTCTAATGTTTTGTAGACTGCGGACCAAACCGGCTTCCTAGTTAAAAAATTGCTCTGTTGCTCCATGCCGCCGCCCCGCAAAAAGAATAGAACATGTCCTATTCTTGTCGCGGACAAGAATAGGCATTTTCTACGATAGCTGCGGCATGTGCGGTCCGTGCAAATTGCGGAACGCACATGGGCCGGCATCTGTGTTTTGCTCTGAAACCTGCTCAGAGATTAGGAATAATGTAAAGATTTCCTCCTGTTCTGTGTTTGTGACCCAAATCTGGTTTTGGCTCACAATAACTGATGGAAATTACTAACCAAATAATTGAAGTGTGAACCCAGCCTAACCCTGCTTTACCAAGGACAACCACAAGTACAGAGGAATCCGGGTGCATGCTAAGCCAATGAAGGGATAAACCCATCTTACTGCTAGGCACATAAAAAAAAAAAAAAGGAAAAACAAAACATTTCCTCATTGTGTGTGTGTGTGTTATATGGGATCACCTTGATTGGCCATACATTGCTGTATTTTTTTTTATTCTGTCCTAGTAGGGAAAGATGAAGTTTAATGCTTTTTGTGCACTGCTGAGGGTTGATATGGGGGAAAAAAAGCAATGCTCTCTGCCATGATTTGCTTGAAACACCTAGGAAGCAGAGGTAGAAGAGGGAAGAAGTATATTACAATGAACTGATTCTAGACAGCAAGCTGGGGGATGGAGGAAACACCTGCCTGAATCCAGGTGTCCACTGCTAAGGAACTCTGCTAGCAGGACATGGGCCCCAGCCAGAACTGTATCCTGGTAGGTCACAATAGCTGGCTGACTGGCAAAATACCCAAGAAGATACTGTAACAAATGCCCTGGCTAGTAAGGTTAAGTGAAATCTACTTGGACTGAACAGCTCCCATGACAGTCAAGAGCAGTCACCTGGCCGAATGGAAACCAGAGTAAGCACTGCTGGGCTGGATATGCCTGGGTGTGGAGTCCCAACTGTCAAATCTTTGAAAAACATATGAGATCCTTTAGGTGCAGGATCGGGAGGCTTGACCTTCTTGGGATCCACTAATAGACTGGAGTAAAAAAAAAATCTCTCCTGAAGTACAGAGGTAGAGATAAGCGAATTTTTCAAAAATTCGATTCGGTTGGTTCACTGAATTTTCCGAAAAGATTTGGTTAGATCCGAATAATTTTGTGGCGAATCGCGTTAAAAAACGGCTACTTCCAGGCTGCAGAGAGCCTGTATAGTGGTGTAGAACACTGAGCCTTGCAGTAACATGCATAGGGAGTCTGCTGTAGTAGTGAAACAATACTGTGAGCCAGTATGACACGCAGATAACAGGCGTCACTCTTAGAATCGCTGCACACTTTACTTAATTTGGGCAGTTATGGGGCCAAAACTCACCAAATAACTCAAGTCTGAACTCAGCCTTATAGGTCAATGTTAGCGCCAGCTATAAAGAACCGTGCAGAGGCCCAAGATCCTACTAGAGCGCCAAAGAGTGCACTCCTTTTACACCAATTCGATGATTCCACATAGATTTCTTACAGAACATGTTCTATTACACGCTTAAACTAGCAGAGCCCCCTCCCCCCCCCCCCCCCCCCAGACAGTGTGAAGATGGCAATGACAGCAGCCTCAGGAGACCACAGAATGGCACGAAGACAGTGTATAGGAGGCAGTGGCAGCAGCTGTAGCATCAAGAGTGGCACAACGACAGATTAGGTTGACAAGATTGAAAACATCAATCAGTAGAATTTCGCAGTCACAGACAGGCCCAATGAAAAGAATGCAAATGATAGTAGTGCAGAATTACGAGGTCACACAGTGGCACAACGACAGAGTGGCCCGACAAGAATGAAAACATCAGTCAATAGAATTTGGCAGTCACAGACAGGCCCAATGCAAAGACTGCAAATGACAGTCGTGCACAATTATGAGGTCACACAGTGGCACAACAACAAAGTGGCCGACAAGAATGAAAACGTCAATCAATAGAATTTGGCAGTCACAGACAGGCCCAATGCAAAGACTGCAAATTACAGTAGTGCAGAATTACAAGGTCACACAGTGGCACATAAGAGTGTGGAAGTGGCAGCAGCAGTAGTAAAATTTTGAGGCCACAGAGTGGCACAATGACAGTGTGGAAGTGGCAGCAGCAGTAGTAAAATTTTGAGGCCACAGAGTGGCACAATGACAGAGTGTGGAAGTGGCAGCAGGAGTAGAATTTTGAGGCCAGGGTGGTACGACGACAGAGATGGGAAGGTAAAAGTTCTCATGACCACTAATGTCTGTGCCAGAGGAATTGACATAGAACAAGTGTCAACTGTTGTCAACTTGACCTGCCTGAGACTGTAGAAGGTCTGACAGAGTGCTTTGACGACAGTGTGGAGGAGGCAGTGGCTGTAGCATTATGAGGCCACACAGTGGCACAATGACAGAGTGTGGAAGTGGTCACAGAGTGGCCCAACAAGATTGAAAGTGTCAGTAAGTACAATTTCTGAGCCACAGGCCCACTGAGCAAATATCACGTCAGTAAGTACAATTTTCGTGTCACCAAAATCTCAAATGTCTGTTTAATTTCCGAGTCAGAGGCCCACCGAGCAAATATCAAATGTCTGTAAGTACAATTTCCGAGTCACAGGTCCAGTGAGCAAATATCACATGTCTATAACTTTAATTTCTGAGTCACAGTCCCAATGAGCAAATATCACGTCAGTAAGTACAATTTCCACGTCACAAAAATCTCAAATGTCTGTAAGTTTAATTTCCGAGTAACAGGCCCACCGAGCAAATATCACGTCAGTAAGTACAATTTCGAGGCAACAGATTAGTACGACGACATTATGGAGGCAGTAATAGTAGTAGCAGCAACAGCAGCATGGGCAGACTACAGAATGGTACGATGACATTATGGAGGCAGTAGCAGCATCAGCAGACTATAGAGTGGCACGACGACAGTGTGGGGAGGTGAGTGGCAATAACACTACCCGCTGACGATGGTGGGTGTAAGAAGGAGCATCAGATGTGTGGCATCATGCGGGTGGCAGCATCATAGTATTTGGTGAGGCAGGTAAGCCAGAAGAAACAGCATGAATGATCTAATCTGATGCATCAGTCGTTGGTGTTTGGAAATCCTGGCTGATCCACGCCTGATTCATTTTGAAGGTGAGTCCACATTTTGGGTGGACAGGCGAGTTCTCCTTGTAACTATGGCCCCCACTGCACTAAACACCCGCTCTGATACCACACTACTGGCCGGGCAGGACAGCTTTTCCAGAGCAAACTCGGCCAATTACAGCCACAAGTCTAGTTTGGCTGCCCAGTAGTCCAGCGGATCTTCAGGGTGCTGTCCAAGTATGCCACCACCTGCTGTTTCAGGTCCTCCTCCAGGTCTAGCTGATGCTGCTGGTGAGTAGTTTCTTCACTATGCGGGTGAAGAAAGCTGCTCATCAGCGACTCTAGACTCAGGCTGCTGCTGGTACCCCCCCCCCAGAGCAACCATGGCAGTGAAATGTGAGCGCAGAGGGCCCGCCTGGTCAGACCTGCGAGAGGAAGGACGATGGCGCTGATAGGCAGCGGCCAAATGACTACATAGGATGTCTCTATAGTAGTTCAGTTTGTCCTCCCTCTCGGTGGGTGTAAAAAAGGCCCCCATTTTGGACCGGTAGCGAGGGTCTGATAGGGTGGAGAGCCAGTAGTCATCCCTCTGCCGAATGGTGACAATTCGGCTGTCACTACGTAAGCAAGTGAGCATGCATCGGGCCATTTGCGCAAGTGACTCGGAGGGACTCCCTGCGTCCATCTCCACTGCATACTGCCACGGTGTGTCTGGGTCCTCTGCCTCCTCGCCCCATAGCTCCGCTGGCTGCTCCTGTCACCTGGGCTGAGAAACTACCCATTTCTCTAGGCATTCTTTGTGCTCCAATGTCCTCCTCCAGTTCAGCCCCCACAGGGCTTATGTGGCCGTGAGATATAGTCGCCACATCTCCTGTCCCCTGACCAGCCAGATTTAACAGCATCTTTTCTAGGATATGAATGAGTGGAATGACGTTGTTCATCCCGTAGTCCTGGCGACTGACAAATAAAGTGGCCTCCTCAAAGGGCACGAGCAAGTCAGGTGTCACGCATGAGCTGCCACTGGCTGACATCGAAGTTACACAGGGGAGTACCTCTGTCGGCTTGGATCATTAAGAAATCGTTTATGGCCTTTCTCTGTTTATACAGTCGGTCCAACATATGGAGGGTGGAATTCCAACGGGTGGAAACGTAACATAGCCTATGTTGGGGAATGCCATTCTGCCGCTGCAGCTCAAGGAGGGAGTGCTTGGCAGTGTAGGAGTGGCTGAAGTGCATGCAAAGTTTCCGGGCCATTTTTAGGATGTCTTGCAGACACGGTGGAGGGTGAGGAGGGAGAAATTGTCGTAGGAGCGACGGTATGAGAACGTGGAGGCGGAAGCGGCATGGCCTGGCCAAGTTGCTGGTGTGGCTGTGCAGGAACCACATTTACCCAGTTGGCCGTAAAGGACATATACTGTACCTGACCGTAATTAGAGCTCCACATGTCGGCGCTGCCGTGAACTTTGGCAGACACCGACAGGCTCAAGGACTGGCCCACCTTCTGTTCTACATATTTGTGCAGGGCTGGTACTGCCTGTTTGGAAAGAAATCACGCCTTGGAACTCTCCACCTCGGCTTGGCACAAGCCATCGGTTCTCTGAAAGGTTCAGAGTCCACCACTTGGAAAGGGAGGGACTGCAGCACCAGCAACTTAGCCAGGAGCACGTTCTGCTTCTGCGCCGTTGGATGTGTACACGCATACTGCTGTCTCTTGCCAATGGCTTCGCTGATTGATTGCTGACGGAATGACTGACGAGGAGGAGCAGGAGCATCAGATGATGGGAAGGACAGACAGCTCCCTTCGGCTAAGGTGGTGGTGTCTTGACTGCCTGAAATCTGTTGGGCGCTACTGGTTGATGCTGCGGATGATGCTTCTGCTGCAGGCTGGTCCACCGCACTGGAGCCACGGTTCTCCCAGGCCACTTTATGGTGATACTGCATACGTTGACGCAGGGCCGTGGTGCCAACATTGACACCCTGGCCACGCTTCACCTTCTGCCCACAGATTCTACAAATAGCTAAGTTCACCTCACCCGGCGGCTTAACGAAAAACTGCCACACCGCCGAGTACGTGAATTTACACCCAACACTCCTCACTGACTGCCTGCTACCGCCACTGCCTCCTTGAACCGCTGCACCACTACTTTCCGGCCCAGTAGGCTCCTGCGAAGTGGGTGGTCTACCTCGGGCACGTTTGGCTCCCGATCTCCCACTGCTGCCACCCTGACTCCCGGCAACGCTAGCAACCTGCTGGCTCAGTTGCTGCCTCACGGGTAAGTTGCCGCCCTCTTCCCCTGATGATGATGAAGGCCCTAATTCACCCGGCTCCCAAGCGCGATCGGCTTCATCATCAAGTAGTGTCTGCACGTCGCTGATGTCTTCCTCGACTCTCTGTTGGTTAGGAGCCTGACCGCGCGCAACCCTAGCTCCCACACCACTCTCCTCATCACTACTTGCCTGCCTAACTGAGGAAGATGTGGACGTCTCCTCCACGTCTTGGCTGCCCATTAGCTGCTGACTATCCTCCAGTAGCTCATCCTCGCTGTAAAGTGGAGCTGATCCCACAGCATACATTACTTCTCTGGCTAAGGGAACAGAAAAGGACAGAGGCAGGTTGAGGACAGGTGAGCGCACAGGGCCTGCTCCCGGGCCATGCCAACTAAGGGTTGTGTCTGACGAAGCCACCGATTTTTGACTGGGGGTCTCTGAAGTCATTTGAGACGAAGTCGAAGACCGAGTCAACCATTCAAGAACCGCTGGGTTGCTGGTCAAGACCCGACTGCTAGATGACACCAGGAGCTCTGGCCTCTCAATGTTACTCCTGCTGCGAGCTGTGCCTGTGCCAGAACCATTTAGGCCTCTGCTACTCTCCTGTGCAGGGCCTGTCACTTCTCTGCCTGACATGCTGTTTGATCAAATAAATAAATAAAAAGGAAATTAAAATATGCTACAATGGGCTGTAATTGTGCGACTTCAACACCGAGTGAATAATATGTTTTTTTGTCAACAGCAATAAATGCCAGTAGCTTTTAAAATATAGAACTTTGGCGCTATACGCCTAGTAATAATCTTTTTCTTGAGAATAATACACCCTACAACAGCCTGTAATTGTCTCACTTCAACACGAAGTGAATAATACGTTTTTTTAAAACACTAATAGCTGGTAGAACACTTTACTAGATAGAACTTTCGAGCTGTACGCCTAGTAAAACTCTTTTTCTTGAGAATAATATACGCTACAACAGGCTATAATTGCCTCACTTCAACACAAAGTGAATAATAGGTTTTTTGGGCGACAGCAATAAATGCCAGTAGCTTTTAAAATATAGAACTTTGGCGCTATATGCCTAGTAATCTTTTTCTTGAGAATAATACACGCTACAACGGGCTGTAATTGTCCCACTTCAACACTGAGCGAATAATACGTTTTTTAAAAACACTAATAGCTGGTAGAACACTTAACTAGATAGAACTTTGGCGCTGTACGCCTAGTAAAACTCTTTTTCTTGAGAATAATACACAACGAGCTGTAATTGTCTCACTTTAACACAGCTAATAAGCCCCAACACTAAAACCACAAAAAAGTGCTGTACTAAATGTAACTACAGCGCACAAGGGTAACAAAACCCCAATAACCAGAATTACAGAGGCACACCTTACATGAGCAGCTGTAGCATGTCAATTTTGAATCCCAGTCACTGAAACCAAGGTGTAATACCATGTTTCCTATTAACCTGTGGTTGCACTTCTTTCCAGATCTCACACTGTCTCAAAACCCCAATAGAAGCCTGTTCTGCTTCAATACTTCAATTCCTATGCTTTCCCTACACTTCTATTCAGCAATTTGTACTTTTCAGGAGGTTTTCTATCAGTTTCCCTAGCACCTGCAAACATCTCTCCCTGCACTGAGTTCACTGGAAAATAGCTGAATCCAAGATGGCTATGGGCTGTGACATCACAGGGCTGGCTGCTGATTGGCTGCATGCATGGCATTGTGGGTGATCCCTCCCTCATGTTCCTTTCTCCATGTCCAAACACGTGCAGCCGCCATTTTAGTGAAAAAAAAAAAAAAAAAAAAAAAAAAAAAAAAAAGAAGAATAGTCACCACGAATCGTCAGGAAATTTTAAATCGGTGCGAATCGAATAATTCCTGAAATTCGGATCGACTCCCACTTCATCCGATTTGCTCATCTCTATACAGAGGAGGTCACAGCCTGGAGGTGGAGGTGATTCACAGCACAATGGGTCAGATAAACCAGAACAAAGATGACTATACCCATAAAAAGACTAGGCCCATGAGAAGAGAATAAGCCAAGAGTACAGATGTGCCAGGTGTTAAAGTGATTCCTAGCACGTTAACGCAAAAGCTTATCGCACTGTTTTTGTTAAAGGCCCCATGCACATGGCTGTATGTGTTTTTGCAGTCCGCACAGCACGGACATCAGAAATGTGCATGCTGCTGTTCTCTTTTTTCCATTCTGCAGAAATGTCCTATCCTTGTCCACAAAATTCTGTTTTTTAATGGGCTACAGCACAGACATACCGTATTTTTTCGCTTTATAAGACGCACTTTTTCCCCCCAAAAGTAGGGGGAAAATTGTGGTGCGTCTTATATAGCGAATACAAGTGAGCGCTCACTTGTATATTTTAGCTGCAGCACCCCCATTAGACCACAGAACAGCCCACCCAGCCCTATAACAATAAAATAAAAACCTCTCTTACCTGTCCTGCGCTCCTCTGGCTTCCCGGGCCAGCGCTGCACTGTCCTGACGCTGCATGCAGTCAGGTGACAGTGCAGCACCGGCCTTAGAAGCCAGAGGAGCACCGGACCCGGAGAGCAGGACAGGTAAGAGAGGTTTTTATTCTATTGTTATGGGGCTGATCTGAGGTCTGATGGGGGCACACTAGGCTGATCTGAGGTCTGATGGGGGCACACTGGGCTGATCTGAGGTCTGATGGGGGCACACTGGGCTGATCTGAGGTCTGATGGGGGGCACACTGGCCTGATCTGAGGTCTGATGGGGGGCACACTGGCCTGATCTGAGGTCTGATGGGGGGCACACTGGCCTGATCTGAGGTCTGATGGGGGGCACACTGGCCTGATCTGAGGTCTGATGGGGGGCACACTGGCCTGATCTGAGGTCTGATGGGGGGCACACTGGCCTGATCTGAGGTCTGATGGGGGGCACACTGGCCTGATCTGAGGTCTGATGGGGGGCACACTGGCCTGATCTGAGGTCTGATGTGATGTCCTGAAATTTATGGGGGGTCTGATGAAAAAGATTTTTTTCTCATTTTCCTACTCTAAAATCTAGAGTGCGTCTTATCTTCGGGTGCGTTTTATAAAGCGAAAAATACGGTACATACACTTTAGGCAGCCCCATTGGAATGAATGGTTCCACAAAAAAAATGTGGTTCGGATGCAGAACAAAAGTATACAGTGATGTGCATGATGGTGTACAAAAGCTTGTTACACTGTCAGGTTAACCCACTGATGTTGACACTTGCTACATTGAAAAGGAAGGGGCTTCCAACCAGCCAAGGAGGGCCAAATTTCATGCAAAAGGGCATCCTGAAAAACTCATTTTGGAGCTGACTCCAGAACACTGATGGCTAGGAGCCTTGATCCCTTCTGTTTTAATGGACAGGAACAAAGTTTTTTTTTTTTTTTTTTTATTGTGAGAAACTGAGCATCACGTTTTATTCTAGAGCAAATAACACTTACAATAGTTCTGGCAGAGCAATGAATTGGAGAAACCCTGGATATATGTGATATATCTGATCGGCAAGGGTTTGATACATTGCAGCCATGCCGATAAGCTGTCTCAGAGTAGCTCCAGTTCTGGAACTAAACAGCTCCATCCACTGTGTAGTGAACAGAGCTGATAGCTGCAGTACTGCTCCAATTAACTTCAATGGGAGCAACGCTGCAGTTACCAGTTCCCTCCAGAGATGTGCATTTCTGAAGCTAGGCCATCATTACTGAAATCCTGGAATATTCCTTTAACTTTCAGCATTAAAATGTGAAATGTAAGAGAATGTAATGGGGAATAAAAACAATAAAAAGCTGCAACTCAAAATAAAAAATGACATTTATTATTGATTATCCAACATGGTTTACAATAATGTCTAAAACAGTATGTACATGGTCAACTGTAAGGCCCTCCCTTGAAGTGAGCAGCAAAATAAAATCAAAAATTGTACAATGGTTTCTGTAAAATATGGAAACTGTAAAGGAGTTTTCTGGCATGTAAAGAAATTCTAATACATTTACTGTTCAAACTCTCTGTTCCCAGTGACCAGTATGCCATGGTCTGGTGCTATGATTAGGCCACAGAGACCCATCACACAAGATCACTACATAAAAGTCATAGGAAGATAGAACACATCATTAAAACACTAGAGGATTGGGATACAGGACGAGTGTGGACAGAGTATTAGAATTTCCGGTTCCTACAAGTTTACACCCCACGTCCCAGAAAATCCATGACATTAATAATCACTGATAACAATATACATATAACAGTCCAGCAGCATTAAATCCCCCAATTCCCACGTATTTGGCAGTATTACATAATGTAACATTCTTTCAAGTATCTTTATTAGTCTCACAGCTGGAACCAAACTGCCTGTAAACACAACATACAATTAAAATGACAAAGTTAGTTGACCAGAAGGTTGTCCTAATGGTATGTGACACATAGAGCCCTGTTTTGGACATGGAAATATTGCACATTTTTATTATACCAAGATATGGTGGATTGAAAACTGGATCCCTAGATGCCACAAAATTGCACTGCTTATGAAGTGGATCATCACACAGCCACAAGTACCCATCAAATCACAGCTTCAAAGGTTCCACAGCAGGTTTACACAGAACAGGTTGAAAGATGTTAACCCATGAAATTGTCATAGGTCTGTTTACTGCTCCCTTCTAAATGGAGAGGCAACCAAGCAAATCCCTGCCACTCCATTGAATGTCTATGGGGCAGATAAACGTCTGTTTTAGCAGTCAGTCCCATAGACTTTGCATGCGCCCTGCCACTTCATGCAGTATCTATCGGACTGACTGCTGACTACAGCTCTCAGATGTTTCCATCTGCCCCATGGACATTCAATGGAGTGGCAGGGCACTAAGAACAGGGAGCTCAGGACCCCCCCATTCTAGTGATTAGCGGAGATCCCAGTCATCACACATATATTATCTATCCTGTGGAAGTTTTTGTTCTGATATGAAGTTACAATTTGTGCTTGCCTATTACTGAAATGGACTGTAATCAGCTTCACTTTCTAGGAATGTCAATATAGTCTATAGTGGACCAGCACCAGTGGTCAGTCACGACTATATAGACGAGCAGCACAGCAATCACCAGTGACCTATGTGTACAGCACACAGCAAGTCATCTTTAAAAGGTCATTTGGTGGAGGTCATTGTATTTCCATTAAACGCTGTGGTCATTCAATCTGGACAAGGCTGTCAGTATACATAGAAAGGAAGGGCTAATTTGTACAGAAGCTGGACATCCGTATCCATAAACAGACCAGTATGCGTTACCCTGGTGGATGTTTGTAATGCATTTTAATGAACTGCGCAGCTAACTACATGAAATAATTATGGGCATCTATTGTTTACAGGCGGGTACACATCAATCATTCTGAAATGTGCCAGCTTTGCACTTTGTGACCATCTATTGCCTCCTACCGGGACGCACAGAATAAAGTCTAGTGGTTTATAAAGGATGTAGACGCTAGCACTAGAATCAAGCATGTATAATATATGACTGTAAACATAGCAGCCGGGTGTCCGTACAGGAACGTTACCCAATTCTGCAGCGCTAACCAATAAATGCAGGAGAAAACTAAACGGAGGCACTGCTTTAATAAATAAGGCTTAGTCAGTGGCTATAAACCACCTATTCACATTTGGAAGTTCAGTATTCACAGAATCTAGGAACCATTTTTTCTTGTCAGCACCACAGGCATCGCTAATAATGTGGTATGGGTTTTCCATCCATGGTCGGCTGTGGACTCTGGAGACGTACTATACGGAAAGAAAGAAGCAATAATAATTAGCAGGCTTGTATGTATGCATTACTCTATGGAACAATGTCACAGGGTAGCGGCGTAGACATACCATTCTTACTTAATCTGTTGTATAGTCTGTCACTGCTCAGTTTCCAAGTCCCAGAGTGAAGTCCAGGATGCGTTTTGTGTATTTTATGAAGCGGACGCTCACATTCTGGAGACTCTGCTTCTAGTAGTCGATGGCCTTTAACATCCGATGTCAAAAAGTCCTTAATAGGAAACAAAAAATAAATAAATTACATAAATCGTAACTCTACAATTTAGAAACTGAAATATGTAGTATAGAATGGTAAATGGATGCTCAAGGTAGACAGCAAAACATTTCTATGCACATATAATGGCTGTGAATGATACGTGTCGTGTTCAGCAGTGTATATGGTACATTGGGGAGCTTGGGGGCAGAAATATTATTAATAGGTATTAAAACATATGAAAAGTATTACAGCTCCTGGAAACATTTGTGGTTGGTGAAATGTTAAAGAAGAACTCCCGCTACAATTTTTATTCTCTGACCTGTTAGAAAGGTGCATGATATAATCTGTAGTGAATGCAATCTTCTTATCAGGGACTCTAATTGAGAGTTATCCACTTTCTTCTTATTGTAGCTGGGTCATGTGACCAACACCCTGACCTCCAACTGACCCAGGACAGGAAGCCAGTAACTGCTCTATTCATTCCTATGAGACTGAAAGTGAGGCTCCCATAGGAATGCATAGAGAATTAGACTTCCTGTCCACACATAAGTCTATGTGTGAGTTGGTGGGTCTAATTCCTAGTCACGACACAGATAAGAAACTTCAGGATGATAAGTCAAAAATACAGACACTGGTAAGAAAATGACATTCACTACAGATGACATCATGTACATTTCTAACAGGACATGGAATAAAAATTTTTGCGGGAGTTCTTCTTTAAGACTAAAGGAATTATGCCAAAAAATGTGTGGGTTACATAAACTTATGTACATTTCAATTTTCACTGTAGTATCTCAGTTTAAGGGCCCATTCAAGTGACCATATGAATGAGTTCGTATCCGATGCACAATTTTGTGGAATGGATGCGGACAGCACAACGTGTGCTGTACACATCTGTAGTTCCGTTCCGCAGCCCCCCACAAAAAATATACAGCATGTCCTATTCTTGTCTGCAATTGCGGGGAGGCATGGTGAGTGAGAGAGTGTGGCGTTATTTAGTTCCTACTAGGAGTTATTCTATCTCCGCTTCCTTGCATCCTACCTGCAAATGACAACCACAAGAACGTCAGTCTCTGGTCCCAGGGTGGCAGAGAAGCAAGTAAATGATTTATTTCTGTGATGTGTGGCGAGTTCATAACTTATGAACTCCCGGTTCCAGGATCTCTAGGTCATTTCTTTGTTGTTGTGAACCAACAGGCATTTATCCTGTCAGAGAAGCTGAGCTACCAGTGTGGCCGAGTGGGGTGTGAAATGTAAACACTTGATGTGAAGCAGGGCCACCTGTGGAGCCCGATTTCCTCTGCCGAACTACCCCTTCCTGAGCAGATGCCACATATTCCTCAGTGTCCAAAATCAAAAAAGGAAATAAATAAAATACTCCTTATGGCAGGGTCTTGATTCCAGAGACTCAGAAGTCACATGCTGCGCATGCACTGCTAAGGCCATTGACATGCGTGCACACTTAAAGCAGAACGTTATCACTTCTGGTTCTACATCTCTCAGCACCAGAATGGAACTTTGTAACAAGGCAAAGCAAGAAAAGAAACAAAAAAAAGCTAATTTTTTTTTTGCTGCTTTTAAACGTTTTTGGCCACCCTGTAAATTTTCTATGTCACACAACCCCTTTAAGCTGAGATACTTGGAATAACAGTTTATTATATTTATACAAGATTATGTAAAACACATTTTACTGGCTTAGACTCTGAACAACCCTACCTACGCACATACAGTATAGGATTACTTATCTGGTAGCATATTGAGGCAGATTTAATAATCCTGTATAAAATGTAAACAGTGTAATAAAGCCTACAGATGCACCACATTATCACAGTCACACATGCTGGACAATACATCTGGTGCGCAGCTAGACACTTTTTCATAATTTTATGCCACCTATTGCTTGGCTTACTTTGTAAAGGAATTTTGAGCCAAAATCTTAGGCAACGCCCCTTGGTGCATTTTACAATAATTTGACTCAGCGCACCAATATTTCTGACACAAAGTCTAGGAAGAATCAACTATGGTAAATGTGAACCATTATCTTAGCAGCAACTATAAATTAAATGCTGTATATGGGTGTGTGGGTGTTGGGGTGGGAAATCACACGCACATGCTTACCTTTGCTTTCATATGCTGAGACCCATTCTGCTTATCACAAATATCATTTTCCTTGTAAACTCCATCTGTGCCAATTGTGTCCATCATACTGGAGCCACATGTCTGTGTTGTGTAGCCACTGTCCACCTAACACATAGGGAAATGAAGAACACAGGTTGTAGTCTACAAGCACTACATGGAATTTTCCAATACAGCCAGTAACATCCAGTATGAAAAAGGGTGCAATGATTAAAAAATTGCATCTAAATTCTTGAGTAATGCTAAGATATTCTTCAGGAGTTCATGATCTCCTCATCTCAGAAGGCTGGGAGGAACTAAGGCCTGTTTCACACGAGCGTGTTAAAAGGGTTGTCCAAATTATAACAGCTTTCCAATGCACTTTGTGCTTATACAGCTGCTGGTTTCTCAGATTTCACTGAGGGTCACATGACCTGTGATGTCAGCTTCTCTCCCTGCTCTGCTGATGTTTCCTGCACAAGCAGTTAAGAGTCTGTACAGGAGACGTCACTGGGCTGGCCATGCCTCCTGCACTGGCTGCGTTGCCGTCTGCTCTCTCCCTGGATTCTTTCAGACTGGAGCTCACAGCATTAGAAGTCATGATGTTGTGAGTTCGGTCTGGGAAATATGCCCATCACACAGAGCATGTTTCCTAGACTGAACATGCTTGTGTGAAAGTCGCCTAACACCCACTATGCAGTGATATGCAGAATGGAGGATGACGTTTTTCATCTCTGCTGCTGTCCACATGATAACACTTGCTGACCTTACCATTATTGTTAGGAGAGTATGTGCATCCAAATCAGCACTCATATCAATATTAGAGATGAGCGAGCATGCTCGGCCCGAGCGTACTCGGGAGCAATTTTCGAGTAGTAGCATACGCATTTTATAATCTGTACACTAATGCGTACGCATCTTATAAATTTGTACGCTAATGCATAAGCATCTTATAAATTTGTACGCTAATGCGTACAAATTACAAGATGCGTACGCATTAGCGTACAGATTAGAAGATGCGTACGCTACTACTCGAAAATTGCTCCCGAGTACGCTCGGCCGAGCATGCTCGCTCATCTCTAATCAATATCCATATTCTAACCGCATTTAACAGTGGCAGCTACAATAAAGGTATGTTTAGCATCAATTTTGCAGCGGATTTCCAGAGGATTGCACTATGTGTAGCAAAGAGTGAAATGCGCTATGAAAATTCAAGGTAATAAAACCTTACATCTTGCAGATTTCAAATCCGCACCGCATGTCAATTTCTGCAGATTTTTTATGGCAGCATATTTATTAGATTTACTAAAATATAATCAATTTTGCTGCTACTGCAATACACTGGATTTTCGGCACCAAAGTTCAGACAGAAAATCCACAATTTAATACCGATCTGGACATGACCGGTAAACATTACAGAACCCCAGGGTAATGTCAGAGTACAGACGCGAAGTGATGCGAGATTTTACCTGAATGCTGCTGCTGTCACAAGGAATGACACTGCTCTCAGCTAAAGGGGACATGCACATGTGAGACGTCTCAACACTAAACGTATTCCCAGTCATGAAACTGGTCATTGGAGTGTTATAATTCCCTGCTGCATCTTTCACCCAAATCTGATCGTCTTCACTCTCCACAGGATCCACCATTTCCACAGTATCGTTGTCTTTCAGTCCATCTGTAGCTTGTGTCATCACCTGCTGTATGCATGGCTTAGGAGATATGCTACTCACAGAGTCCATTATGTGAGCATCATGGGAGAAAGACTCCATGTTATGCAGCTGTAACACAATATTGCTTTCAGGTAAGGACAGATGTGCCGGGGGAGAGTTTTCTTTCTCCTCCTCCAAACGTTCAATGGTAAAAGGGATCTGAAACAGGGAAGTCCGATACTGTGCGCTCTCTCTGCAGGACTTGGCCTTAATCTGAAAGACGCTTTTGATGGGGGAGCATCCTTCAATTAAGGGACTTGCAGAACAAGAGTTCACCATAGACTTTGAAGCTGGAAGACTTTCTGGTGAAGGGAAAGACAGCTTCTTCTGTTCTGTAAATACAGATTTATACATCACATTTATTAACAGGTGTATTCTTAAAAGAATAGTATCCACAAACTACAGAAAACAGCAGGAGGTAGCAGCACCATCTCTGAAAGTCTGTTCAGATGCATGAACCCAAGAATAATTCAAGAAGTTGGAACACTTAAAGGGGTTCTCCAAGTTTTATTTATTGATGACCTATCCTCAGGATAGGTCATCAATATCAGATCGGTGGGGGTCCGACACCCAGCACCCCGCCGATCAGCTGTTTGAGAAGGAGGCGCGCGCCGTATCAGCGCTGCCTCCTCTTCACTGTTTACATCCTAGCCGTAACACGGGCAGCGGTGAGCAGGTGTAATTACACCTAACTGCCCCATTCATTTCAATGGGAAGGCTCGCTCCCATACAAGTTTAAGAAAGATGCCAAGATCATGCAGCTCCTTACTACATTTCTGCCCAGAACAAGATCGAGCAGGTGGTGCAGTGGACACAGGACTTCTGTCACCTGAGGATGCCAGCTTACACAACAGAATGTGACATGGGATAACGTGCTACACTAGCTGAAGGATTACTACATGCAAATGTATTAGGATTTTGGGTTGGAAATGTTGAACAGGTACACTGGGCATCACTAACTTCACAAAATATTTGATATATTAGAGACATAACAAACATTATGTTCGGTGGGGGGTGTTCATGCCAAGACCCCCACTGATCCCTGGAACGAGGAGAGAAGTGCCTGCATATCACGTGGTCACTCCTCTCTACAGAGGATGGAATTGAGATGGGCCCATAGAAGTCTATGAAACCCGTATCGTGCAGGGAGCAGACCACGCTTCTCTCCCCTCGTTCTAGGGATTGGTGGGGGTCTCAGCACTTCCCCTACCGAAGTAAACTTTTGATATGTCTTTGTGATATATCAAAGGTTTTGTGAAAACAAGTAATGAAAAAAAAAAAATTGTTTCTTGAGGCGTGCTAACCAGTACTAAAGTCTTCTGTTGGACAACTAGACGCAAGTCAGAGATGATGAAACACTACCTTACAGCTGACTAGCGTAAAGCTCAGATGAAATTGTATCTGTCTATGTTTGGTATACACATTGGTATATACATTAAGAGTATCACTAGCACTCCATTTACATGATGGAAGCCAAAGCAATGGGAACCTATAGGCAACACAAGTCCCTGAGTGCCTAGAGTGGCATGTCAGGGACTTCTGTTGGTGGTGAGCATCGGGAAATCTTCCAGATATACACAATTATCACTGAGCCTTACTATAAAAGTAATAGTCATCCTTCAATTAAGGGACTTGCAGAACAAGAGTTCACCATAGACTTTGAAGCTGGAAGACTTTCTGGTGAAGGGAAAGACAGCTTCTTCTGTTCTGTAAATACAGATTTATACATCACATTTATTAACAGGTGTATTCTTAAAAGAATAGTATCCACAAACTACAGAAAACAGCAGGAGGTAGCAGCACCATCTCTGAAAGTCTGTTCAGATGCATGAACCCAAGAATAATTCAAGAAGTTGGAACACTTAAAGGGGTTCTCCAAGTTTTATTTATTGATGACCTATCCTCAGGATAGGTCATCAATATCAGATCGGTGGGGGTCCGACACCCAGCACCCCGCCGATCAGCTGTTTGAGAAGGAGGCGCGCGCCGTATCAGCGCTGCCTCCTCTTCACTGTTTACATCCTAGCCGTAACACGGGCAGCGGTGAGCAGGTGTAATTACACCTAACTGCCCCATTCATTTCAATGGGAAGGCTCGCTCCCATACAAGTTTAAGAAAGATGCCAAGATCATGCAGCTCCTTACTACATTTCTGCCCAGAACAAGATCGAGCAGGTGGTGCAGTGGACACAGGACTTCTGTCACCTGAGGATGCCAGCTTACACAACAGAATGTGACATGGGATAACGTGCTACACTAGCTGAAGGATTACTACATGCAAATGTATTAGGATTTTGGGTTGGAAATGTTGAACAGGTACACTGGGCATCACTAACTTCACAAAATATTTGATATATTAGAGACATAACAAACATTATGTTCGGTGGGGGGTGTTCATGCCAAGACCCCCACTGATCCCTGGAACGAGGAGAGAAGTGCCTGCATATCACGTGGTCACTCCTCTCTACAGAGGATGGAATTGAGATGGGCCCATAGAAGTCTATGAAACCCGTATCGTGCAGGGAGCAGACCACGCTTCTCTCCCCTCGTTCTAGGGATTGGTGGGGGTCTCAGCACTTCCCCTACCGAAGTAAACTTTTGATATGTCTTTGTGATATATCAAAGGTTTTGTGAAAACAAGTAATGAAAAAAAAAAAATTGTTTCTTGAGGCGTGCTAACCAGTACTAAAGTCTTCTGTTGGACAACTAGACGCAAGTCAGAGATGATGAAACACTACCTTACAGCTGACTAGCGTAAAGCTCAGATGAAATTGTATCTGTCTATGTTTGGTATACACATTGGTATATACATTAAGAGTATCACTAGCACTCCATTTACATGATGGAAGCCAAAGCAATGGGAACCTATAGGCAACACAAGTCCCTGAGTGCCTAGAGTGGCATGTCAGGGACTTCTGTTGGTGGTGAGCATCGGGAAATCTTCCAGATATACACAATTATCACTGAGCCTTACTATAAAAGTAATAGTCACAAAAGTTAGGTCTAAGAAAATCAGATGGAAAAGCTTTAACTGAAAATCTATTAACATCTATTGCTAGCAAAACTCATTAGTAGATGCCACAAGCCGCTACCTTACCTGCCATTGGGGTTTTTCCCAGTACAGAAGAGATGGGGGAGAATGCTGGTGACATCTCTCTCATAGGTGACTTCTCGAAGAATGTAGGACTTGCTATACTGCCCAGACTATATGCTCTTCGTCCACCCTGGATTGGGCTTGAAGAGAACTGACCCTTTTGTTAAGCAGAAATAGGAAGTACAAGTGAGTACACTGAACAGGTTTACAAGTGTAAATACATAGGGTTATAAAGAAGTGTTGCACTGAGGTTCACTATGTGATGATGTAAGCAGAACTATGCTAAGGCCACTTTCACATCAGGGGATCTCAAAACCACAGCAAAACGCTTCCATTCTAATAATACAACCGGCTGCATCCGTTCAGAACGTATCCGGTTGTATTATATCAAAAATGAAGAAACTGGATCCGGCACCCATTGACTTACCATGGTTTTAATGCCGATCCAGCTTGCAGTAACTTTGTGTCCAGCATGGGAACGCAACAAACCGGAACAGAATGCATTCTGGTGCACTCCGTTCCGGTTTGTTCAGTTTTGTCCCAGTTGACAATGAATGGGGACAAAACTGAATCGTTGTGCTGCGGTTTTGAGAGCGTGTGCCGGATCTCAAAACCAGACAGCACAACGCAGATGTGAAAGTAGCCTAACACATGAACTGGATGGAGTTAGTAAGGCACCTTCACTGATATGAGAATTAAACTTAAGGCTCAGCCCCTAAAGGTCCTCTCACTACACATGCGTGGCCACTTCTCCACTCGCTGCCATGGGACTGCCAGAAATAGCAAAGCCAGTTTGGCTATTTTTGGAACTCCCTAAGTGGTCAAAGGAGGGTGGCCACGCTTGAACTCTCCTTCACTTTGAATGGCCCATTCTGGAGATAGGAGCAGGTCTCAGAGGTGGGACCCACACCAGACATTGATGGCATGCCCTAGCAATTGGAATACACCTTTCAGGGGGTTGGCCAGTTTCCTATATTGATTACCTATCCCCAGATCAGCAGGGATCTGACACCTGGCACCCCTGTTGATCAGCTGTTTGAAGAGAATTAAGTGAATGGGGACAGAGGAGCTGAAAATACTTCTGCTCGCTGATGCGAAACAGTGAAAAGAAAGAACCCCCCTGTACGAAGGTGATCTCTTCAAACAAATGATCATCAGGGTGCCGAAAGTCCGGCAACCGCCGTTCTGATATTGATGACCTATCCTGAGAATAGGTCATAATTATGGGAAACCTGGCAAAACCTTTAAGGCTACCTGCATATGGGTGCGGGCTTACAAACAAATTTTCCAAGTGGATTTTCATGCTTTTTTCTGTGTTTTCCCACCAAACGCTGCAGATTTCAAAGCCTGCATGGCAGGTCAGTTTCTGCGTGGGAAAAATATACAAAGTAGACATTAGATTAGGCAAATCTCATTCTCTTTGCTGGTACTGTATTATGCTTCAGTTTTTCCACAACATACGCAGGAGGCCTACATGGAACAGGTTCAAAGCTCCCCAACTACACAGAGGGTTTTAGAAACTGCTCTCTCCCAGACAGTTCCTTCTCATGTGTGCAGCAGTCAGGGATTAAGCATAACCTAGAGACATGACCTTTCATAAAGATGTGGTATAAATCGCTATAAAACAGATAATTACCGAGCTGGGTGTCTGCATAGGACTTCGACAACGGACAGGAGAAAGATCAATCGAGCAAAGAACACCCAGAGAGGCCGGCGGGGCTTCATAGGATCCTGGCGGAGGAGAACTTGGAGAGGAACACTCTGATCCATTGCACTGTCCATCCAAGAATAATTTTCTACGAAGAGATGAGGAGCTCAAGCTTTCCTGGGACTGATCTGCATTTTCCTCTGACCGAAAGTATTCACCTTTAACAAAATTAAATGAAGTTTATACAACACAGTGCATTCAGTTGATCACCCTCACATTCATGCATCCAAAAAGGAAGCCGAGAAAAATGACAATGGATCAGTATTGATTCCTACAACAGAGTTACAACATTGTACAGTAGCCGCCAATCTGCAGGTCAAGGATTCTCCATAATCCATTTCTAGTACACTGGGGGAGGTTATCTGTAATCTGTCTCTAGTGACCATCAGTATCCTTTCACATAGCCATGTGCAGTCCGGGAAATACTGTCTGTGAAATGGCCAACCCCTGTCATCCAACCAGAACTGATAGCATCAGTGATTTATGATGCTGCGAGTTCCAGTCTAACCAAGGGTCTACAGTCCTGTACTCATTGCATCATTAGAGTATGGGACATAATACAGAAAAAGACCTAAATCTGTCTATAATCACCAGATTAATCCACCGTAGGTCAAAAGCAATTATTATTTATTTTCATTATCCCATATGGTGCCACATGGAACCTTTGTAGAATAGTGCTATGATTATGAATTGTCTTCACAAACTGCCCAGTTCTGCTACCAACACATTTCTCAGCTGTTGTCCTACTGCAGGGGTGGGGAACCCTTTTGCTGCCGAGGGCCATTTGGATATTTGTAACATCGCTCGGGGGCAGTACAAAATTCTCAATGTAAAAATTTGACTGCTATATTTGGTCTAACATATAAGTGACTTAGGGGTAAGTCTCTTCACTGTTTACATGCTGGCCGACACGGGGGTAGTGGTGAGTAGGTTTAATTACACCTCACCGCCCCATTCATTTCTATAGGAAGAATCGCTTCCATAGACTTGTATGGGAGCGATTCTTCCTATAGAAATGAATGGGGCGGTTAGGTGTAATTACACCTACTCACCACTACCCCCGTGTCGGCCAGCATGTAAACAGTGAAGAGGAGGCAGTGCTGATACGGCGCGGGCCTCCTCTTCAGACAGCTGATCGGCGGGGGTGCCAGGTGTTGGACCCCCGCCGATCTGATATTGATGACCTATCCTGAGGATAGGTCATAAATATATATAACTCGGAGAACCCCTTTAAGTTGAGAATGTTATATATTTAGTTCTTTATTTGGCATTAATGGCAGCCAAGAGGGGTCCAGAGAGGGGGGGTTCACCTAGCTTCCACTCTCCCTGCCACTGTCCCTACGTTTGTCCCTTTCTCAGCCTCATCTCCATCAGCAGTAAATCAGCTTCCTATCTGACCCCCATCAGACCCGCCAGCCTCAGATCAGACCACCAATAGGCCCCCCAGCCTCATATCAGAACCCCCAATAGGCCCCCAGCCTCAAATTAGACCCCTATCAGCCCCCCAGCCTCAAATTAGACCCCTATCAGCCCCCCCAGTCTAAGATCAGACCCCCCAATAGGCCCCCAGCCTCAGATCAGACCCCCCAATAGGCCCCCAGCCTCAGTCAGACCCCCCAATAGGCCCCCCCAGCCACATATCAGACCACCAATCGGCCCCCCAGCCTCATATCAGACCACCAATAGGCCCCCTGCCTCAAATTAGACCCCTATTAGTCCCCCAGCCTCAAAATAGACCCCTATCAGCCCGAGAGGGGTCCAGAGAGGGGTTCACCTAGCTTCCACTCTCCCTGCCACTGTCCCTACGTTTGTCCCTTTCTCAGCCTCATCTCCATCAGCAGTAAATCAGCTTCCTATCTGACCCCCATCAGACCCGCCAGCCTCAGATCAGACCACCAATAGGCCCCCCAGCCTCAGATCAGACCCCCCAATAGGCCCCCAGCCTCAGATCAGACCCCCCAATAGGCCCCCAGCCTCAGATCAGACCCCCCAATAGCCCCCCCAGCCTCATATCAGATCCCCAATAGGCCCCAGCCTCATATCAGACTCCCAATAGGCCCCCCAGCCTCATATCAGACCAGTCAGCCCCCCCAGCCAAATATCAGACTCCCAATAGGCCCCCCCAGCCTCAAATTAGACTTCTATCAGCCACCTCCCCGCCTCATATCAGACCACCAATTTGCCCCCCTCCTCTAATTAGACCCTATCAGCCCCCCCAGTCGCAAATGAGCCCGCATCAGTCCCTCCCCACCTCAGATGAGCCCCAATAAGACCTCAGATCAGACTTTCAAAATAAATAATAAACTTACCTTTCCAGCTCTGGACGGCACTGCCTCTTCGCACACTTACCCTCCCTGGTTTTCTCCCCGCCGTGCTGTACTGTGATCTGACTGTGCACAGCGTCAGGTCATAGGCCCTGATTTATCACACCTTCACTCCAGAATTCTGTCTTCAAAAAGTCGCATGATAGGGCTTTTGCGACTTTTTTGCGCATTTTTTTGCGACTTTTTGCATGTGTACACCACTCACTCCAGTTTTGTAATATGGGTGGAAAAGTGGGTGTGGTTAGCCATGTTAATGAGTTTCACTCCAGATTTATCATTGCGACTTTTTAAAAAAAAGTCGCAAAATAGTCGCAATCTCACTCCAGGAGGAGGGTGGAGTAGGAAAAGTGGAGTAGCTTCTCTAGACAGAAGTGTTAGGTTTAAGAACAAGCCACATTTATCAAACAACCTGTGACGTTTGATAAATGTGGCAGAAAGTACTCCAACACAGACTGAAGCAAAACTGACTTCATATATTTTCCTAATGATAAATTCCCCCCATAGTGCGCATCTACGTGCACTACGTCCTGACACTGTACGTGTCAGGACACAGCGCGGCGGGGAGAAGACCAGGGAAGGAGTGTACAGCCAGTGCAGTGCTGTTCTCACCTTCCCGTGTCTCCCGTATGCTAATGACCGCTTTCCATAATGGAAGCGGTCATTAGCATTTTCTGGCAGGAGGCCACATGCGACCCACAGGTTCCCCACCCCTGTCCTACTTACTGGACACTATTATCTAGTAGGCGATTTTTGGGAGGTAAGGGTTTCTTCTCGGCAATCAACTTCTCATTAGCGGAGGAGACCACTGCTATTACATGCAGCAATCTCCTCCACAGTATGGGGAGGAGTGGTCATTATGCCATCACTCGCCCCCATGCTGTCTAGCCGTTTGCCGGCAACAGATTGTGATTACGCAGCACGATCTGCTGCCGGCAAACAAGGATTTTTAAGCATGCTGAAAGATTCCGATTGCCCGATGAACGAGGAAATCGATGGCAGTATTAGGCTACTTTCACACTAGCGTTTTTAAATTCCGGTATTGAGTTCCGTCAAAGGGGCTCAATACCGGAAAAAAACGCTTCAGTTTTGTCCCCATTCATTGTCAATGGGGACAAAACTGAACTGAAGACAACGGAATGCTCCTGAAAGCATTTTGTTCCGGTCCAGGCATCCGCACCAAGACGGATCCGGAATGACCCCCAATGGAAGTCAATGGGGACGGATCCGTTTGGTGTGGACACACCAGTAATCCGGATCTGTCCTCCATTGATTTCCAATGGGGGGTCATTCCGGATCCGGCATACATACACACACACAGACTACATACAAACAAACATACAGACATACAAACAAACATACATACATACTCACATACTCCCGGGACGCCGGCAGCAGGTCTTCACGCGCCTCCTGCACGCTGCGATGACGTTTCCCCACTGCGCCCAGCAGAGGGCGCTGTGGGGAATCGTCATCACTGCGCGCAGGAGGCGCGTGAAGACGTTCTGCCGGCGTCCCGGGAGTATGTGAGTATGTATGTATGTCTGTATGTTTGTTTGTATGTAGTCTGTGTGTTGTTTTAATGTGTGTCATGTGTGGGGCCGGAGCGCTGCTCCGGCTCCACACATGTATAGCGTTAGCACGGATCCGTCGGCACCCTTTAGGTGCCGGATCCGTGCTAACGCTAGTGTGAAAGTAGCCTTAGACTGCCAGATCATCACCAACGAGCATTCCTACGAACGTTCATCAGTGAGAAACTGGCCAACAATTGGCCGGACTAATTCAGCCTAAATAAGCCTGTGTCCACATCTGAAGTTGGAATTTATTGGCCAATAAATTATTTATGTATCGACATCTATTATGAAATTATGTATGGATGGATACTATTATGAATTGATTTTATCATGAAATATTTTTCTATATTAATTTAATTTCAGAATATGTTTTGCACGGTTTAATCACGTTATATTTGTTTCTTTTCCAGTGGGGTTTTGGGCGAATCATGTTTTCTACATTCACAATCTTTATATATGTTGTCTATTTACAGCACTTTATCTAAATACACATATAACAGGGGCGATTTTGCTCATATTCCTATTATACATTTGTTTGGCACAATACATACACTTTTAATCCCGGCTGGCGGTTGCGCTCCAGCTTGGAACGCATATTTCCGGCCCGCTCCACTTCCGGTCAGGTGGATGCGCATTTGCATTAGTCTGGAGCACACGCCCGCCCCACCTGGCCTTTCTCACACTCGCCTCTATTCCTGCTGTGCGCCGCTTTGCACCAGGATGGCCATGAATGGGTTAGTCTCAGGTGATTATTATTTATTTAATCTAATTACATTACACATATGGCTATATAATGGGCAGTAAGACCACTTTTCTGTTACCCCTGAGGAAGCCGGAGTGTCCGGTGATACGCGCGGGGTGGGTGTCTCATCTCTGCAGGCATGCCTCACTGCTCCAGGTTTCCTTTACCATTGCGCTCATGGGATTAGGTAGTATTTATTATTCATGATGCTGCATTATTGTCTATTTCTTTCTTTCATGCCTTTCACACTCACATGAATTATATTGTATTACTCTGGAGTTTATTTTTCTGGGTCTGAATTTGTGACCATGTTGGCTCCTGTATAGTGACTGGTGATATTATACCAGTTCATGATCATTGTATACAATTTTTAAACGTTGTGCGTTTTGTCTGTCCAATAAATATACCTTAATTCATTTTATATTGGATGTGCATTTTATGCTGGTTCACTTTTGGACCTTTTTAGAACCAACTTTGCACTCCACACTAATTTCAGTGTGCCCCCGTTTGCTTGTTTGCACATCCGCAGTTGGAATTCCTGTAGGTACAAAATACCGGAATTCCAGCCGCCAATGTGGATGTAGCCGTACAGAGGAGTCTCAGCTACTGAATTAGTAGACAACTAATTGTATTTACTAATTAAATAAATATTTATTTTACTAATCTTACCATTTGTACACAAATCTAAAAAAAATTAAAAACCCATTTAAAGGGGTTGTCTCACTTCAGCAAACAGCATTTACACCATATAGAGAAAGTTGAATACAAAGCACTTACTAATATATTTTGATTGTCCATATTGCCTCCTTTGCTGGCTGGATTCATTTTTTCATTGCATTTTACACTACTCGCTTCCAGTGGTTACGGCCATTGCTGCAGTGCAGATACAAGGTGGCCAGGACGGGACCTGCTGCACGTGCACCTATGTGAGCTCCCAGAGAGGCGAGTGCTTTTTCCCTATATTGTACAAGCACGGCCACTGCTACTGGATTGCAGGGTGGTCATAACCATGGAAAGGATTAGTGTATAATGTGATGGAAAAATTCATCGAGCCAGCAAAGGAGGCAATATGGACAATCACAATACATTAGTAAGTGCCTTGTATCATCGTTGTCTACATGATAAATCAAATTTGCTGAAGTGAAACAACTCATTTAAGCAAACAGGTCATCTATAATTTACTTACCTAGAACCTTTTCAATATTGAAGTCAACTGGTAAAGATAAGAGTGTTTGGCAGGAAACTACATAAAAAAACAAAAAACAAAACACAGAATGAGATGCAGGGAAAATGTTTAAATTTATGGGGGGGGGGGGGGGTGAGACTTATGTCAGTCTTGAGCCCCAGTGCACTGGAGTAAAACGCAGTTACTTTTGCCTTTTAATGAATTAGGCACATATCAACCCTTCATGTACCAGATAGCTAGGAAGTTATTGTAAATTTCACCTAGAATTTACAGAAGTTTCAGGCATAAAATAAAGTAAATTTGCTGGGCCACGGAGGAGCTTTGGTAGTCGGCTATAATAATATATAGTTATATGAAAACATTTTGCATGTTCCTAAAGGCCGATGTAGTCTGCTTCGATACATGTCATATTACCTGTGCTCTTTCCAGGAACTACAGCTTGCTCTCTTGCAAGAGGCGATTCATTCATAAGATCAGCACCTACAAAATACAGCAGATTCATGATTACATGCTGGATAAAAAAAAAAAAAAAAAAAAAAATCATTAAGAGGAATCTGTCCTTAAAGAATACAGTTAAACCAGGCACAATGCATCACTCTGGAGAAAAACTACTTTGAATCTATATGAGAAAAAAAAAAAAAAATAATAATTATATATCACCACTGCTGTTCCGACACTTCTAGGGTTCATGATGTGCTCCACTTCCTACTCCTGTCTCAACACTGCAGGAAATAGCTGTGAATGCCGCTCAGCCAATTACTGACTGTGACCAGCTGAGTGGCATTTTCAGCCCTGCTGAGACAAGAGAAGGAAGCAGCGTGCGGCGGGGACCCTGGCAATATTGAACCGGCAGTGGTGGGGGAAATCGGGAGTACAGTGGGGGGAAAAAAGTATTTAGTCAGCCACCAATTCTGCAAGCTCTCCCACTTAAAAAGAGGAGTCCTGTAATTAACATCATAGGTAGACCTCAACTATGAGAGACAAAATGAGAAAACAAATCCAGAAATACCTTGATTACTCTTACCGGTAATCCGTTTTCCATGAGCCAATGACAGCACCTGTGAGAGATCCTCCTCCTTCCTGACAGGAAACAGGAACTTCCCAGATCTTTAAAAGGCCTCCTCGTATTCCACCTCTTCAGTTTTGTACCAAGATTTCCGGAACCGACAAGGACCCACACAAACAATTATATATATTATTTTTTTTTTTATTTTTTTTTTTTTAAATATAGTCTTTAGGACAAGAGGGCAATAATAGTTTTTTAGATTTTTTTTTTTTTTTTTTTACATATTTTCTCTGATTATGTAAATACTACTTTTCAAAACAAAAAATTTTATTTTTTTTTTTTATATATATATATATACTTCCTCCGATTTTGTAAATACTACTTTACAACTTTTTTTTTTTTTTGGGAGGGAATTAGTATAGGTGCTGTCATTGGCTCATGGAAAACGGATTACCGGTAAGAGTAATCAAGGTATTTCCATTACGCCCTATGACAGCACCTGTGAGAGATTTAGAAACGATGATTTAGGGTGGGACAACTGCCTGCAAAACCTTCCTGCCAAACGCAAGATCTTGGGCAGACAAGGAGTCCAACCTGTAATGCTTGTAAAAGGTATTTGGGGAGCTCCAGGTGGCCACCTTGCAGATCTGATCAACGGAAGCGCACCCCTTCTCTGCCCACGAGGAGGCAACTGCTCTCGTGGAATGGGCAGAAAACCCCACAGGAACCTGTAGATTTGATGAATTGTAGGCTATAGATATGGTTTTAGTAATCCACCTGGCCAGGGTACGACTCGACACTCTCAATCCTTTGTTGATACCCTGGAATTGAACAAAAAGCTGAGATGCTTTTCTCCACCCCTTAGAGGAGTCTAGATATTGACAAACGCATCTTCGCACGTCAAGGGTATGAAACGTCTCTTCCCCCTCATTTTTTGGGTTTTGGCAAAATGAGGGTAGAACGATCTCTTGGGATCTATGAAATTCCGAGACAACCTTCGGTAAGAAGGCCGGATCGGGTCTGAAGACTATTCTATCTTCCATAATTTGAGTGTATGGGGAGGCTACTGAAAGAGCAGAAAGCTCACCTACTCTACGAGCCGTAGTAACTGCAACTAGAAAGGCTGTCTTGAAGGAAAGATGACTTAATGATATTGAATTTAAAGGCTCAAAGGGGGGTCTGGTAAGGGCAGAGAGAACGATATTAAGATCCCAGGGGGCTACCCTAGTTTTGACGGAGGGATTTAATCTTACCGATGCTCTAATAAATCTTTTAACTAGAGGATGTGCCGCCAGTTTTGAATCAAACAACACACTCAGAGCTGAGACCTGAACCTTAAGTGTGCTGGGCTTTAAGCTTTTGTTAAGACCTTCTTGAAGGAACTTTAAAATTAAAGCTATGTCCGGGGAAGCAAAAGGATCTAGGTTTCCTCCTGCAAAATTAATAAAAGCCTTCCAGATTCTAAGGTAGATCCTGGTAGTTACCTCTTTCCTACTTGCTAAAAGAGTATCTATGACTTGTTCAGATAACCCTTTTAATCTGAAGATCTCCCGCTCAAAATCCATGCAGTTAGGTGTAATTTTGATATTTCGGGGTGACGAAGAGGACCCCGATACAGGAGATCGTCCCTTTCCGGCAGAATCCAGGGGTCCGCCAGGGATAATTTCCTTAACCAGGAGAACCAGATCCTTTTTGGCCAGTATGGAGCTATCAGGATTACCGTAGCTTCCTCCTGCCTGATCTTTTGAACTACTCTCGAAAGGAGACCCAGAGGAGGAAAGGCATACACTAGCCCCCTGCCCCAGTGTTGAGTTAGAGCATCTATCCCTGACGGCCGATCTATCATATTTAGGGAATAGAATCTTCTGCACTTTCGATTTTTTCTCGTCGCGAAGAGATCCAGAGACGGGATTCCCCATAGTTTCACTATCATCTGGAAAACTTCCTGATTTAAACACCAGTCCCCTTGACTGAACTTGTGTCGACTGAGGAAGTCTGCTTGATCGTTCTGGATCCCCTTTAGGTGGACTGCTGATAGGGACAGGATCTTTCCCTCCAGAATGGGGAACATTTCGAATGTAATGTCCAGAAGTTGGGGAGATCTTGTCCCCCCCTGCCTGTTGACATATGCCACGGCCGTAGTACTGTCTGACAGGATCCTGACATGCTTGTTCATTAACGATGAAAGATGGGTTACCAGTGCACAGAATATTGCCCTCAACTCTCTGGCATTCTGGGACTGAAGACTTTGCCTCTCTGACCATGTGCCCTGGGAGAACCCTAGAATTGAATGAGCCCCCCACCCACTTGGGCTGGCATCTGTTGTAATCACCAACGGGTCTACTTTCACCCATTCTATTCCCCGAGAGAGATTTGATTTCTCCTTCCACCACTGAAGGGAAAACTTTACTGACCTGGGAATAAGATACTTGACATCCAGGGAGTGAGGTTCCCCTCCCCACTGAGACAAGATAAAGGTCTGGAGTGCCCTTGACCTGAACTGTGCCCACTTTACTGCCGGGATGCAGGCTGTCATCAATCCCAGTAAGGACATTGCTTCTCTGAGGGTAGAAGTCTTGGCTTTGCAAAAAAGATCTACCCTCTGAAGAATCTTGTCTTTCTTCCATTCTGGTAAAAAGGATTTTTGTTTCACCGAGTCCAGTAGGATCCCTAGGAAGACACACTGATGACCAGGAATCAAATTTGATTTCTCCCAATTTATGAGCCAGCCCAGGTCTTGTAGAATCTGCAGAACCTCTTGTATCTGTGATGACAGGGAGTCTGGAGAGGAACTTATTAACAGGAGATCGTCCAGATAGGGGACTATTAAAATGTCCGATCTTCTCACATACGCCATGGTCTCTGCCATTAGTTTTGAGAAGATCCTTGGTGCTTGGGAGACACCGAAAGGGAGAGCTTTGAATTGTAGATGACTTATCCCTTTGTCTGTCTGGACTGCCACTCTTAGGAACTTTTGGGATGACGGATGAATCGGGATGTGGTAGTAAGCATCCTTTATATCTATAGAGGCCATAACACAGTGTGGAAATAGCTGAAGGACGGTGGAGGCTATTGATTCCATGCGAAATTTCTGATATGTTAGATACTGATTTAACTCTTTCAAGTTGATAATCGTTCGCCACGTCCCATTTGGCTTTGGGACCAGGAACAGCGTGGAATAAAAACCCATCCCTATTTCCTCTAGTGGTACTGGAATCAATACAGATTTGAGAGTCAATACTTCTATTTCCCTCACTAAAAGTTTCTGTTTTTCTGAGTTCTTGTTGGCCCTGGTAATTTTTACTCTGTTTGGAGGGAGATGCCTGAAATCTAGGCGGTAGCCTTCTTTTACAATATTTTTTATCCAGAGGCTTGAGCTGATATTTTGCCAAGCCCGAGAATAAAAAACAAGGCGACCGCCCACCGGAGATCCGGCGTCATTGCTGGGTGGTTTTGGGGGGCTGGGATTTGAACAGAGAGTTTTTAGATCTATTTGCTTTCCAATCGCCTCCTTTCTTTTGTTGCGCAAAACCGCCTCCTCTTCTATCCTTGCGAAAGGGCATTTTCTGGTTCGGGAAGGAGGGAATAGGAAATCCCTTCTTCCGATCGGATGCCTTATCCAAAATTTCGTCTAAGGCGGAACCGAACAAGAACTTCCCCTGGCAAGGCAGGGCACACAGCTTAGATTTGGAAGAAAGGTCTCCTCCTTTCCAGCCCTTAAGCCATAGGGACCTTCTGGCAGAATTTGACACGGCTGCCGCCCTGGCAGATAATCTTAATGCGTCAGCTGAGGCATCCGAAATGAAGTCTACCGCTTTTGACAAAGTAGGGATAGCTTCTAGCAACTGCTCCCTTGGGGTGTTATCTGCAATATGAGAGTGGAGCTCTTCCAACCATAGTTTTAGAGACCGGGCCACTGAAGTAGTAGCTACATTAGGCTTGAAAGATGATGTTGAGGCTTCCCAAGTTTTCCTCAAATACACATCTGCTCTTTTATCTAATGGATCCTTGAGAGCTCCAAGGTCCTCAAACGGCAGGGCAGATCTTTTATTTACTTTTGCCACAGGCCCATCTACCTTCGGAATTTCCAGCCAGTCAGAAATATCAGAATCTTCAAAAGGATATTTCCTCTTAACCGCCCGGGGAATAAAAAACTTCTTATCTGGTTTGTTCCATTCACGTTTAACTAATTCCTTGATGCAATCTTGTATAGGGAACACCCTCGACTTCTTTGGCCTAAGGCTCTCAAACATTAATTCTGACCTAGATTTAGGTTCCTTATCCTCTTCTAAATCCATTGTAGCCCTGACTGCTCTCAAGAGGGGATCAATATCTTCTGTTTTAAATAGTGGTTTTCCGGTATTATCTTCGGAAGAGGAGTCTGAATCCGGGATAATACCTTCTTCCTCTGATTCAGCTTCTGAAGGATCTTCCACCACCCGGACTCTTATCTTTTTGGAAGACTCAGGAAGGGATTTTTTAAAATGCTCCACAGAGGAGCGGACTTCTGATTTAATTAAGTCCTGAATGTTCTGGAAAAGTGATGGAGATTCTTCAGCTATCAGCTTTTCCACACATGCTTGGCAACACTTCTTAGTATAGGAGGGGTCCAACTTTCTTTTACATAGACCACACTCCCTCCCTTTGGACTTATGGACGGCTTTTTTGGGGACCTATACACATAAAACCCAAAATTAAAACCATAGAATGACCGAAAAATAATCTCCCAAAGGAGATGATGGGGGGAACCCCTCTTATCCCCCAGGAGTACCGTGCATTCGGCGTGCTGCTCCTGTCTGTCACCGCGCTGCTGAATCTCCCCTTCCTCTTGCATTATAGCACTGTGGGAGAATATGGAGGAGACAAGTGATGGTTTATCACCACCAGAGGTAGAAGTTTTGAAGTTTGCGTCAGCCGGGGTAGGCTCTTATCTTCACTTCCCTGTGTTCCACCGGCGTCTTCGTCTCCTCCATTTTTATATGGCCGGCCGGCATCCCCGTTTGAATGGGCCGCGCGTCGCCCGCATCCAGCCCTTCCTCTTCCGGATTCCGGTGGAACGCACGCGTCATTTCCGTGCGTCCCACCGGAAGCAGCGTGTTCTCGCGGGAATTCCGCGCACTAACCTCCAGAAGCCGACTGCCCCCTCCTTCTGGCTGAGCCAGATACACGCTGCCGGGCACAGGAATCCCCCCGATGTCAGCGGGTTTGCCGGACTTCACGGCGGCTCCTAGCGGAGACTTACGCCACCAGGTACCCCCAATAGGCTATATATAACCAAGGCCCTAGGAGACCTGCAGCCCTTGATAGATCTGGGAGAGAACCTCCTCCTGTCCCTAGGACAGGAAACAGGAAAAAAAACTGAAGAGGTGGAATACGAGGAGGCCTTTTAAAGATCTGGGAAGTTCCTGTTTCCTGTCAGGAAGGAGGAGGATCTCTCACAGGTGCTGTCATAGGGCGTAATGGAAAATCACATTGTCTGATTTTTAAAGAATTTATTTGCAAATTATGGTGGAAAATAAAGTATTTGGTCACCTACAAACAAGCAAGATTTCTGGCTCTCACAGACCTGTAACTTCTTCTTTAAGAGGCTCCTCTGTCCTCCACTCATTACCTGTAGTAATGGCACCTGTTTGAACTTGTTATCAGTATAAAAGACACCTGTCCACAACATCAAACAGTCACACTCCAAACTCCACTATGGTGAAGACCAAAGAGCTGTTGAAGGAAACCAGAAACAAAATTATATACCTGTACGAGGCTGGGAAGACTGAATCTGCAATAGGCAAGCAGCTTGGTGTGAAGAAATCAACTGTGGGAGCAATAATTAGAAAATGGAAGACCACTGATAATCTCCCTTGATCGGGGGCTCCACGCAAGATCTCACCCCGTGGAGTCAAAATGACCACAAGAACTGTGAGCAAAAATCCCAGAACCACACGGGGGGACCTAGTGAATGACCTGCAGAAAGCTGGGACAAACGTAACAAAGGCTACCATCAGTAACACACTATGCCGCCAGGGACTCAGATCCTGCAGTGCCAGACGTGTCCCCCTGCTTAAGCCAGTACATATATGGGCCCGTCTGAAGTTTGCTAGAGAGCATTTGGATGTTCCAGAAGAGTATTGGGAGAATGACATATGGTCAGATGAAACCAAAGTAGAACTGTTTGGTAGAAACACAACTCGTCGTGTTTGGAGGAGAGTGAATGCTGAGTTACATCCAAAGAACATCATACCTACTATGAAGCATGGGGGTGGCAACATTATGCTTTGGGGCTGTTTCTCTGAAAAGGGACCGGGACGACTGATCCGTGTACATGAAAGAATGAATGGGGCCATGTATCGTGAGTTTTTGAGTGCAAACCTCCTTCCATCAGCAAGGGCATTGAAGATGAAACGTGGCTGGGTCTTTCAGCATGACAATGATCCCAAACACACCGCCAGGGCAACGAAGGAGTGGCTTCGTAAGAAGCATTTCAAGGTCCTGGAGTGGCCTAGCCAGTCTCCAGATCTCAGCCCCGTAGAAAACCTTTGGAGGGAGTTGAAAATCCGTGTTGCCCAGCGACAGCCCCAAAACATCACTGCTCTAGAGGAGATCTGCATGGAGGAATGGGCCAACATACCAGCAACAGTGTGTGCCAACCTTGTGATGACTTACAAAAAACGTTTGACATCTGTCATTGCCAACAAAGGATATATAACAAAGTATTGAGATGAACTTTTGTTATTGACCAAATACTTATTTTCCACCATAAATTTGCAAATAAATTCTTTAAAAATCAGACAATGTGATTTTCTGGATTTGTTTTCTGATTTTGTCTCTCATAGTTGAGGTCTACCTATGATGTCAATTACAGGCCTCTCTCATCTTTTTAAGTGGGAGAACTTGCACAATTGGTGGCTGACTAAATACTTTTTCCCCCACTGTATAAGCTTGATAGCATGTGCAGCCCTTGGGACAACTTTTTCCTTGCATCAGAAAGTCCCGTAAGTGCCCAAGAGACCCATAGATAGATGTTCCAGAATTGTTATTACAAGGGTAAGTTGCTACTAAAACAGACATGTCAGGAGAAGAGAGATTCCTTTTTTGCCAATCATCACTTTACCGGCCTTATTTTGTGGTGCATGCAACAACGATTGGCAAGGAACCTGTGATCACTTACACTTTGTGGAATGAAACTGAGCAGCTTGTTTCCCTTCGTGTTGGGTCCACGGTGATGGAACAATTGTCCTTTTTGTGAAGAACTGAAGCCATAGGAGAAAATAATTACTAAAAGCAATTTCAGCCATATAACAAATCCCTGACCTCAGAAGCCATCTAATGTAACTGAACACTGCTCCATCAAAATGCACATTCAGTTAGTTACCTCTTCAATGGCCTTTTGTCTTCTCTCTTCTATTTCTTTATCTAGCCTAATGAGGGGAAAAAAAAAACAAAGTGTAACTGGTACATGTGTAGTGAGACCATTACAGGCTTGTCTAGTTCTGCGGGTTTACCACAAGGCACACAGCCGAATCACAACAGGATAAGAGAAGCATCATACACCCATATTTCAGAGGTTTTATGTGACATGATTGACCATATGGCTTCTAATTCCTAAACCAAGTGTCTACCAAGTGTCCTGGACTCAGGGAGACATTCTGGGATTCCTGCTAGTCTCCTTCTAGAAGTAGCCAGATCTCGCTGAGAGCTGTGGGGATCAGCTCACTGTACATTCTCCGTACTGAAGCAAAGAGCGCTGTGAGGCATGTGTGTTGTTGGACATGTAAAGGGAAGCATTATGTCCACAACTATGTGACCGTGATTATTTATGGCACTATAAAGGCCTCATGCACGCGACCCTGTGCCGGCCCAAAAACAGCAGGTCCACAAAATAAGGGCACCAGCCGTGTGCGCACATCACGGTTGAGGACACATCGATTGATGGAAGATACTGTGCGGAACTGAAGCATGGATTGGAAGCCCAAAGAATCACTATGGAGTGCTTCCGTGGGTTTTCTGTCCATGCCTCTGCACTGCAAAGTAGCAGCCAAGCACTACTTTTTTGCGGTATGGATCGTCAGATGCTTCTGGAAATGGCGGGCATGCAGTCGGTGCCCTGCAGTCCGGAGCAAGGGCATGGCCGGCACACAGTCATGTGCATGAGACCTAAGCTGCGTGAAATAGACACCGCAACGGCGTTACAGTCAGGAGTACCAGATAGGGCTGACACAATATTGTCTCGAGGTAATGACCAGACGAGGTGTACGAGTTAGTCCGTGCGGTGGGGGCATGATGCTCATAATATCAGTCTAATCTATTGTCCACACACTTCTTATTCTGGATATTATGCTACTAATATCCAAAATGCCACAACTCCCATGTGGTGCTCTGATTTGAAGGGTGTGGCAAACACAATTAAATGCCTTTTGGGCGCAGCATGTTTGGTTGGCAAGAGAGGCATTTTCTTTTACATGTGGCCAGTGACTTGAACGTTTAATGGATGCTCTTCCTAAAAAGGGTCCATTAAAGCATGCCCTTCATGGGTCTGATCATTGGGCCCTTGCCATACTGTAAATGAAGCTGTCCCCAACTTCTAGGAAACGCTTTGGAGTAGAGGTGGAATAGCAAACTGATCCTGTTTGGCCTACAAACCAGTAGATGGAACTCAACTTACTTGGCATGGCTTAAATACAAAGCTTGGCGATGAACGTCCTCTGGGTCAATATCAACGGGGTTTATTGCAGCAAGCTGATCGATTGACCATCTGAACTGTCGTGGAGTCTGGAAAATAAAAACAGCTATAAATTGGAAGACATTTTACCCAACAATGAGGTCATCTCAGTAAGACAGCCCTTTCCCTATGATTTACCAGGGCACATGGATGTCAGAGGGAAGGAATGAGTGGGGACCTGTTGTATTACTCAGGTGGCCATTCATCCAAATGTAAGGCTAGCCACAACCTCCCCTGGTGATACCAGCAGATCTCTGGGAGTTTCGGGAAGTTATTGGCAGAACGAGGATGCCGGTGTAAGAAGAGCCTATCCCTAATGAAAAATGCCTTGTGCTTAACGCTCTTTCCCTCCTCCAGTTCAATGAGTAGGTACAAAGCTATATGCCTCCAGTTCTGTACTCCTCTGGCAGTGCCGAATCAAGTTAGAAGTTGAACATTAAACTCCTGGAACACCCCTTTATGTTCACATGGAGGAATCTGGACACTGTCAAAATCCGCCGGATATTTAAAGGGAATCTGTCAGCTCTAAAACACCCTCCAAGCTAGAGTAAGCGGTGTATAGTGTAAGTGACATTGAGTCTGGTTATGTAATTTTTATCTTGTACTCACTTCCATTCTGACGCTGTGCTCCCACAAACCAGCAGTAAAATGCACTCAGTGGACTCCAGTGCTCACTCACATAATGGAGAGGACTCAAAGAAGAGTCCTGTGAGTGCATTTTACTGCAGGTTTATGGGAGCACAGCGTCAGAATGGAAGTGAGTATGAAGATAAAACTTACATATTCGGATTCAGTATCATTTACACTATACACCGCTTACTGTAGTTCAGGGGGTGTTTCGGAGATGACAGGTTCCCTTTAAACTCTTTCCACTTTGAACGTTGAAGACCCTCTTACAGTTCAGCCCCAGTGAATAAGCTAAAACGCGAGCAGACACCCACTGCAGCTTCCAGCGATATCTGTCCAGCCGCCATGCCAAGAAGGGACATGTTCATTCTAAGGCTACGTTCACACTAGCGCTGTTGTTGGATCCGGCAGGGTTCAGCAAAAATGCTTTGTTACTGATAATGGATGCAGATGGTTGTATTATCTTTAAAGAAGAACTCCCGACAAAAATTTTATTCCATGTCCTGCTAGAAATGTACATGATATAATCTGTAGTGAATGTCATTTTCTTACCAGTGTCTGAATTTTTGACTTCTATCATCCTGAAGTTTCTTATCTGTGTCATGTGACCAGCAATTAGACCCACCAACTCACACATAGACTTATGTGTGGACAGGAAGTCTAATTCTCTATGTATTCCTATGAGACTGAAAGTGAGGCTTCCATAGGAATGAATAGAGCAGTTACTGGCTTTCTGTCCTGGGTCAGTTGGAGGTCAGGGAGTTGGTCACATGACCCAGCTACAATAAGAGGAGAGGTTTTTACTCACAGAAACAGTCACTGATAAGAAAATGACAATCACTACAGATTATATCATGCACCTTTCTAACAGGTCAGAGAATAAAAAAATTTTGCGGGAGTTCTTCTTTAACATAGCCAAGACAGATCCGTCATGAACTCCACTGAAAGTCAATGGGGGACGGATCCGTTTTCTATTGTGTCACAGAAATTGGATCCGTCCTCATTGATTTGCATTGTGGATCATGGCGTATCAGTCTTGCTCCGTATCCCAGGAAGGAAAGCAAACCAGAGCATGCTGCGGTTTACTCTCCTGTATGAGAACGGAACAGAATGTATTTAGGAGCACTCCATTCTGTTCAGTAACATTTTGTCCCCATTGACAATGAATCGGGAGAAAACTGGAGCGTTTTTTTCCTGGGTATTGAGACCATATGACGAATCTCAATACCGGAAAATGTAAATGCTAGTGTGAAAGTAGCCTTAGCATGGCTGCAGCTTTAAACTGCTGGCCATAAGGATGGCAGCACTAGTGACTGCAGGCGGAGTGAACGGGCCATGGAGGGGTTCTCCCTGTTTTTTTGACAAATTTTTGGCTCTCCCCCACCCTGCGGAGGGAATCATGGATAGAGGGAAGAATACTTACCTGCTCCCTACCGCTCGGTTCTGGCTTCTTTGGTCCACTTCACTTGTAAGCTTTCAGATAGAACAGTGGTCATGAGAGATGCAGCCAGTCCACTACGGTGAAGTGTCCCCCCCCCCCCCAGGAGGCACACCACTGGGTCATGTGCTGCTTATAGGACAAGTCACTACTGTGGCCAGCGATTCCCTTACAGCACCACATGTGACCCCCATCCGTACTGGAAGTTTACAAGCACTGTGAATACAGCAGTGGACTGAAAGAGTCAGAAGCAAGCGGGGAGGGGATCAGCATGCTTTCCTCCTTTAAGATAGCCGAAACATCACACCTGTTGGCTAAACACTCATCAGACAAGACACCCCCATACGACAGCCGGCTTACATAGCAAGTATATATGAACAATGGCAGGGCTTCCAGGCATCTTCTATCTACAGAACATAGGACTTACTGCGGAAGACTTTGTTGGCTTGAAGACTGTTGGGCTGGAAACAAATGGTTCATGTAAACTGCAATAGTCATTCGGACTCTCGAAAGGATTGAGGATCTGGACACGGCCTGGAGTCTCTGGGGTCAACTGGGCGCGGACATCACCCATTTCAAAGGAGAGGGGCGATATAATGAGCAGTAACGTAAACCTATAATAGAAAAACGGAGAGGAGGGATATAACGATCAGTAACATAAACCTACAAGAGAAAACTGCGAGGTCAACCGTTATCACGACTGGTGAGCAATACGGCTTTCCACAATGGATGCCCCATTCCATTAGGTGTATAAACGACCTCTGTATCATATATGTGTCATGTAGCATCCTGCACACAGCAGGGTCACCACAGATGTGACACTTTACATTATTCTCTGTGGGAACCCATGTAACCATACATAATAAAGCATTGTGGGACTACAAGTCGCAGCAGTGACTGGCAGTACAACAGGTTTATTTTGCATCTCTCTGTACTACTAGAGGCTGCACGATTCCTCCTATGTAATATGGAGGCATGGTACACGGCCGCCGTTTCCCTGTAACACACCGTCCAGGACGAGCTTCCAGCGCCGTTTTCTCGTCCCTCCCGCTCCAGTCCCCGCCACCGCTCTACTCAAGCTCCTGTGCACACTCTCTACTGCCGTTCCTTCCTTCCAACCAATCAAAATCACCAACTTGAAGTATCGCCCAATCACAGTACACGGAAGGGGAGGAGTCTTTACTGTAATAGCGTTGACCAGTCAGCGGAATTCCGCCGAACAAATTCGAATGTAACCCCGCCCCCTGTCGCCATAGGAACTCTATAGCTAAGCACTGTTACTCCTTCCTGGGAAGTTCTCTGAGAGAATGTCAGCCATCGTGCCTTAGCTCCGCCCCCTGTGGGCGGTCCCTCAACTGAAGCTCGATCACATTCTCCGGGCAGACCCCAACGTCTGTACGTGAGTCACGGCTCTGAGCGCACATCCGGCTGCTACCATGGCGTGCGCGCCTGTCAGTGTTAGCGCTATGAGGGAGACTATGGATGGTGAGTAGACGGCTGGATGACGTTCTGCGGGGATCTTTATTATTAGGTGGTGTAGATATTCTGCCTCTAATGCACTTAGCTAAGGATGATTTAAAGGGTTTCTGTCATCAGAATTTAGCCTACAAAACCGAGTGTCATTTGCAAATCGCAAATGACACCTGATGACAGAAAGCCTTCTTTTATAGAAAACTGTATGGTAGTTTTTGTTAAAATAGCGTTTTTATAATATGCTAATTAGGCCCCCTAGGTGCAGTAGGCGTGAACCCTGCACCTAGGAGCGGCCGTAATAACGCCCCTTACCCCTCCTCCCTTGCGTTGATTGACAGGGCCGGGCAGCCATCTCTTTCGTCTCCCGGCCCTGTACGATCGCGAACTCCCGCGCCGGCGCATTGCGATAAGCAATCCGCGCATGCGCATTGATGAAGCCGGGACCCGGGCGGCTGCCGGATCTCAACGCGCGTGCGCGCAGATTGCTTATCGCAATGCGCAGGCGCGGGAGTTCGCGATCGTACAGGGCCAGGAGACGAAAGAGATGGCTGCCCGGCCCTGTCAATCAACGCAAGGGAGGAGGGGTAAGGGGCGTTATTACGGCCGCTCCTAGGTGCAGGGTTCACGCCTACTGCACCTAGGGGGCCTAATTAGCATATTATAAAAACGCTATTTTAACAAAAACTACCATACAGTTTTCTATAAAAGAAGGCTTTCTGTCATCAGGTGTCATTTGCGATTATCATGCAGAATAACAGTAGCTTACTACTGTGACGGGAAAGTGTTATCTTCTAGTATAATAGTAGATGTAGAATCAGGGTGACAGTATGACAGCTCTATTAAAGTCCACCTGTAGTCAAAACCTAAAATTTGAGCCTACATGACACGTGTAAAGCCAAGATACCTGGTGCTATCTGGTCCTTCCAGGCTGCCTCTGATCTGGTCCTCTGTAGATTACTGTACAGGGTTGCTGCCTTCTCAGACTTCTGGATGCAGAGGGTTGTACAGTCATGGCCAAAAGTTTTGAGAATGACACAAATATTATATTTTCACATGATCTGCTGCCCTCTGGTTTTTATGTGTGTTTGTCAGATGTTTTTATCACATACAGAAATATAATTGCAATCATATTATGAGTAACAAAAGCTTATATTGACAGTTAGAATGAGTTAATGCAGCAAGTCAATATTTGCAGTGTTGACCCTTCTTCAGGACCTCTGCAATCAACTTCTGGACCAAATCCTGACTGATAGCAGTCCATTCTTGCACAATCAATGCTTGCATTTTGTCAGAATTTGTAGGTTTTTGTTTGTCCACCCGTCTCTTGATAATTGACCACAAGTTCTCAATGGGATTAAGATCTGGGGAGTTTCCAGGCCATGGACCCAAAATCTCTATGTTTTGTTCCCTGAGCCATTTAGTTATCACCTTTGCTTTATGGCAAGGTGCTCCATCATGCTGGAAAAGGCTTTGTTGATCGCCAAACTGCTCTTGGACGGTTGGGAGAAGTTGCTCTCGGAGGACATTCTGGTACCATTCTTTATTCATGGCTGTGTTTTTAGGCAAGACTGTGAGAGAGCTGATTCCATTGGCTGAGAAGCAACCCCACACATGAATGGTTTCAGAATGCTTTACAGTTGGCATGAGACAAGACTGGTGGTAGCGCTCACCTCGTCTTCCCCGAATAAGCTGTTTTCCAGATGTCCCAAACAATCGAAAAGGGGATTCATCAGAGAAAATGACTTTACCCCAGTCCTCAGCAGTCCACTCCCTGTACCTTTTGCAGAATATCAGTCTGTCCCTGATGTTTTTTCTGGAGAGAAGTGGCTTCTTTGCTGCCCTCCTTGAGACCAGGCCTTGCTCCAAGAGTCTCCGCCTCACAGTGCGTGCAGATGCACTCACACCTGCCTGCTGCCATTCCTGAGCAAGCTCTGCACTGCTGGTAGCCCGATCCCGCAGCTGAAACACTTTTAAGAGACGGTCCTGGCGCTTGCTGGTCTTTCTTGGGCGCCCTGGAGCCTTTTTGGCAACAATGGAACCTCTCTCCTTGAAGTTCTTGATGATGCGATAGATTGTTGACTGAGGTGCAATCTTTCTAGCTGCGATACTCTTCCCTGTTAGGCCATTTTTGTGCAGTGCACTGATGACTGCACGTGTTTCTTTAGAGATAACCATGGTTAACAGAAGAGAAACAATGATGCCAAGCACCAGCCTCCTTTTAAAGTGTCCAGTGGTGTCATTCTTACTTAATCATGACAGATTGATCTCCAGCCCTGTCCTCATCAACACCCACACATGTGTTAATGGAGCAATCACTGAAACGATGTTAGCTGGTCCTTTTAAGGCAGGGCTGCAATGATGTTGAAATGTGTTTTGGGGGATAAAGTTCATTTTCTAGGCAAATATTGACTTTGCAAGTAATTGCTGTTAAGCTGATCACTCTTTATAACATTCTGGAGTATATGCAAATTGCCATTATAAAAACTGAAGCAGTAGACTTTGTAAAAATTAATATTTATATCATTCTCAAAACTTTTGGCCATGACTGTAGTAAAGCCTAGGAAGTACACGCTACTTCACTGCCCTCGGATGGGCCCGCGCTGGTGGGGTAGCTGCCGCAGTCGGACGGATGGAATAGTGGACATCTGTCTGAAGAGTAGGCCATTTCTGATTGTGTAAATATCCTTGGGAGGTCATCAGTATTTGATGGGTGGTGGTCTGACTGCTGGCACTACCAGCAATCAACTGTGGAAATGGGCCATGGTGCTCAGCCTGTGACATCACGTCCATTGCCCATGAGGCCTTTCTACAGCTCAGTTCCGTTCAAATAAATGGGATTGAGGTGAATGCAGTGTACAGGACCAAGAAACTAAGCGCCTTTACAGACGATATACCAACTCTTGCCCCAGATAAATTAATAATTGTTTGACTCCTAAGAATTAACTTTTAATTTAACATTTAAAAAGAAAAAGTAACACAAATTGTTAAAATTTTCTAAATGTGTGCGCTGTCACTCCTAAGAGATCGATGAACTCAGAAGCTGGATGTGCACTCTCCAGCGTTTCTGATACACTGTTAGTATGATACAGTTCGTCACCATGTGGTCTCCTAGTGACCTATATCATCTGAAATCCTATTTGTCTAAATGCTGAATAGAGGACAATGCGGACACCATTAGTAGATAAAAACTAACTACTACCCCCCAACATGTTTCATCAGCTGACTGCTGACTTCTTCAGGGGATTGGGCAGCAATGAGGTCATCACACCGATAGCCACTATTTATATACAAATTATCTGATTGCCAACATAGGTAGCCAATCACTGGCTCATCCAATGTCCAATGAGAACTATTACCTGGTCACTCATCGTTATGCCAAACACCAATCCATGCCCACTGGAGCCGATGTCATTCATGACGTGATGTGCAGAAAAAAGCTGCGCCCAGACTTCTACTACGAGGCGCTGTGAAGGATATGTCTGCGCATGCGCCAGAACTTCAAAACAGAACATGCATAAATTGCGCTAGTGCGCATGCGCCGGAACTTGGAGATGGAAAATGTCCAGATTGCGCCAGTGCGCAGGCGCCAAAAGATAGAAACATTTTACCAGCAAAGGGTGGTGGACATTCTGTGCACCATAGGAGTATGTCTGCGCATGCGCTAGAACTTCAAAATAGAACATGCGCTAGTGCGCATGCGCCGGAACTTAGAGATGGAAAATGTCCAGATTGCGCCAGTGCGCATGCGCCAAAAGATAGAAACCTTTTTAAATGTTAAATTAAAAGTTAATTCTTAGGAGTCAAACAATTATTAATTTATCTGGGGCAAGAGTTGGTATATCGTCTGTAAAGGCGCTTAGTTTCTTGGTATTTTTACCACTACCCAGATAGGGTCTTCTGATTAACGCTTAGTCTGATCAGGTTTACACGCCTTGAATTTAGACCCTTCTAGCCTTTGCAGCTAGTCTGTCATTTATGGCAGGTTTTCTGTCCAATAAACCTAGTCCAGGTCAGTTTACAGCGGAAGCCGAACAGGTTTTCTCCACTGGCAGTTTGCCTATTAACAACAGCGATATTTTTACGGCCTTCAAAACTGTCAATAAAACTTATAAACAATATGTCAGATCACTATGGGAGATAACCAGCTTAGAAACCTATTTGCAGCAACGCATTGTCTACCGTGGTATGAGAATAAATATAGTCCCCAATTCTCATCAGGACGATGCTGAGTTCATAAAAGGCTGGCAGCAACTATTGAGGGACAACTCCCTACGTATGTTGCAGTACTTACTTGATTATGAGAAGCAGATCTTTGTCAAAATTACGGAACAGCTAGACATTGAACTGGCGCAGATTCAGGTGTTTAAAACAGCACCAGAGTTCACTCAGTGTGAGACTAGAGTGCAGAAAAATATCGAATCCTTTCAGATAGAACTAAAAGAAAGGAAACATAGAAAATATATTAGAGATAGACGGGACTTTGACACTGGCCAAATTTATCTTAATAAAAGAGCTAATACCCCCTTTGAGAGAAAGAAACCTAACAACGGTTTGAGGGGCACTGTCACTGACGTCTCAGAATCAGACTGGTCTGGTTCAGAAGATCAGGCATCGAAAAACCTATCTAACAATCAAGGTGGTGTCAAACGCAAAAATAAAGGTCGCACCCCTTTTAATCAAAGGAAGGTACCAGCTCCACGTCCAGAGGGCTTTAACACCACCCAACTATGGAACCCTATGGGGGTCAATGTGGCTTGTCAAAATCAAGCCCCAACTACAGGAATTCTACATCAAAATGCGGCAATGCCAGCCACATCTGGTTCTTTTTCATCATCTGTATCTGCGCCAGTCTCTCACAGCATCAATGCAACCACTTCTGGCAGCTCCACTTCTATGATGCCTCTGTCTTTTTTGTCCCAGGGCATTCAGCTAAGGGACAGAGACAAATGGGCATACAATGCCAGGACCAGCTGAGTACCAGTGACAATCTCCAAGTAGTCAACCTGTCTGCCTTTCATTTAGAAGACAGACACTTTAGCCTCCTAAGTAAGGGTTTATCCTTCACCCCCACACCAGAGTACAATTGTTTCACTTGGGTGAAGGATATTAACTTGTTCGCACGCAAGCTGGCGTTATACAAAGTACATGAACAAAAGAAAAATGATTATAATTACCAACAACAACGCGAACAAGAGGCGATTGCTATCTTGGAAACATTGGACACGGAATCCTCAACTGGCAGGGATGATATTGAAGCGCCTTTGTCTTCACTCAGACCCAGATCACAATTTACACCACCTTTCTCTCAGTTTAGTAATATTGACACATTTGTCAACCTTGTTACTAAAGATCTTAAAACCATCAGGTCCAAAAAGTCTAATTATTACAACAACTTAAATGTTGATGAGCAGACCGCTCTAGATGAACTGATCAAAAATGATGACCTTGTCATCAAACCGTCTGATAAAGGCGGTAATATTGTCCTGATGGATAAAGACTATTACCAAAATATGGTAATGGACCTACTGAAAGAAACTCATACATATCAACCACTAGACTGCAATCCGACAGTGAAGTACTTGTCTGAACTAAAAATAATTCTAAGCAGAGCAAGAGAAGATAATTTACTATCTAAAGAGGAGTATAAAGTGCTGTACAATGCACACCCAACAATAGCTACAATAAATGCCATTCCTAAGATTCATAAACAAAAAGTACCGGTACCTGGTAGACCCATCATATCTGGTAATAATAGTCTAACTGAAAATATTAGCCAGTATATTGATGAATTTATTTCTCCGTTTGTCCCAAGTTTGCCATCGTATATTAAAGATACCAAGGATGCGGTCATCAGTCTCCAGGAGATCCAGGTCACAGAGCACACAAAATTGGCGAGCTTGGATATAGAGGCCCTGTACACCAGCATTAGGCATGATTTGGGCATTCAAGCCGTATCCTCCTTTCTGTCCACGAAGGGCACTCAGTTCCAAGCACATAACAATTTTGTTCTCACTTTACTTCGTTACCTCCTCACTCACAATTATTTTCTTTTTAAAGGCAAATATTATTTGCAGACACTTGGAACAGCAATGGGGAGTAAATGTGCACCTAATTATGCGAATTTATTTTTGGGGTGGTGGGAAAACACGATTGTTTTCACTGACCTTTTTACACAATACACCAGTCACATATTGTTTTGGGGCAGATACATCGATGATGTATTATTACTTTGGGAGGGCACTATAGATCACTTTCACGAATTTGTTTCGCAACTCAATCACAATGAGATAGGACTCAGATTCACATCTGAGATTCATCACAAAACCATCACTTTCTTGGACCTGCAGATCTCGGTGGATTCTGGTGGCCGCATCCAAACCAAGGTATTTCGTAAACCCACATCCACGAATAGCCTATTACACTGGCACAGTTTTCATCCTACCCCCTTAAAAAGGGAATCCCTGTAGGTCAATATATAAGAGCGAGGAGAAACTGCTCAGACGATTTAAGCTTTGCCAAGGAAAGTGCCAACTTGTATCATAGATTTCTGGCAAGAGGGTATCCAAAGAAGCCCCTACATAAAGCCTATTCCCGAGCAAACAAGACTAATAGGAGAGACTTACTATGTGACAAACCTAAAATCAATGAAGATAAAACAATAAGATGCATCGGTACATTTGATGCACAAAACCAAAGGGTGTACCAGGTTATTAACAAACATTGGCATATTTTGAAGTCCGACATGGATCTTAGCAAAGTACTAAAAGCACATCCCATGATAACACACAGAAGAGGGAGGAACCTTAGAGATATGCTGGTACACAGCTTCTTCACCGTTCCATCCCCCAAGACATGGCTATGCTCAGCAACAGTGGGTACCTTCCCTTGTGGAAGATGCTCATTTTGCCCGTTGATCAGAAAAGTTAAAAATTTTCATAACCCAGTGGACAATAAAGAATATTATATTAACCAGTTCATCAATTGCCAGACATCCGGCATTATATATGTAGCACAATGCACTTGCCCTAAAATATATGTGGGCAAGACCATTCAAGAGTTCAGACGACGCATTTCACAACATATTAGCAGTATTAATACAAAGGCTGATACCCCTATCTCACGTCATGTGAGACAACAACATGGAGGAGACCCCATGTGTCTCAAATTCTGGGGGCTAACCAAGAAAACCTTGGGTGCCAGAAGAGGCAACCTGGATAGGATTCTTTTGCAAGAAGAAACCAAATGGATTTTTAGGCTGGACAGTCTCAGTCCTAAGGGACTTAATGAAGGATTCACGTATTCATCTTTTCTATAGAATCACAATTGATTAAGTAACAATAATGAGGCACCACTTTTCAGTCAAAATAAGTAGATAGCTGCCCTATGTCTGCTCAATGAGTCAGTATTATGCCATCTATCACCATCCTTTAAAATACATTTCTAGTATTTAGTTCAAGTATGCTACCGTTGGGGGGATCAAGAACAGTATTCTGAGCCATTTTATGAACATTTGACCATCGGATCTCTTTATTAATTAAATTATTCTCCATGCAGTGCCTCGATATCCCATCTTGGAATATTGTATTATACATTATCAGGTTGTTGGTAGTATGTGATATTTGCCCACTTGATATTACCAGGAGGCCCTTTATGATAAAGATGATCTTGCGCTGACAGCTGTGAAGCTGTGCTTTACAATACAAGTTTGGTCCCCCTGTTATATATGTATTTTTATTATCATCACCAGCATATAGGCTTATGGTGCACAGAACGTCCACCACCTTCAGCTGGCAAAAGGTTTCTATCTTTTGGCGCATGCGCACTGGCGCAATCTGGACATTTTCCATCTCCAAGTTCCGGCGCATGCGCACTATCGCAATTTATGCATGTTCTATTTTGAAGTTCTGGCGCATGCGCAGACATATCCTTCACAGCGCCTCGTAGTAGAAGTCTGGGCGCAGCTTTTTTCTGCACATCACGTCATGAATGACATCGGCTCCAATGGGCATGGATTGGTGTTTGGCATAACGATGAGTGACCAGGTAATAGTTCTCATTGGACATTGAATGAGCCAGTGATTGGCTACCTATGTTGGCAATCAGATAATTTGTATATAAATAGTGGCTATCGGTGTGATGACCTCATTGCTGCCCAATCCCCTGAAGAAGTCAGCAGTCAGCTGATGAAACATGTTGGGGGGTAGTAGTTAGTTTTTATCTACTAATGGTGTCCGCATTGTCCTCTATTCAGCATTTAGACAAATAGGATTTCAGATGATATAGGTCACTAGGAGACCACATGGTGACGAACTGTATCATACTAACAGTGTATCAGAAACGCTGGAGAGTGCACATCCAGCTTCTGAGTTCATCGATCTCTTAGGAGTGACAGCGCACACATTTAGAAAATTTTAACAATTTGTGTTACTTTTTCTTTTTAAATGTTAAATTAAAAGTTAATTCTTAGGAGTCAAACAATTATTAATTTATCTGGGGCAAGAGTTGGTATATCGTCTGTAAAGGCGCTTAGTTTCTTGGTATTTTTACCACTACCCAGATAGGGTCTTCTGATTAACGCTCAGTGTACAGGACTGCACCTTGTATATTGTAGAGAGGCCTCAGCACATCCGGGTACCACAGCCCTTTCAACAGCTGATCGGTGGTGGTGCATGATGTGTGCTTCCTCGTATTCCAGACTGTGCAGATCCCCCAATCACACTATAAGCTAGCACCCCATGGGAAAGGTGGGACAGTGACAGCTGAACTTTTCAGAGGGAAGGTGTTTCTGTGCTGCATGATTAGTAATACAACTTATCAATAATCTGATCTCGTGGTCTTTTCGGACAGTTCTCATGGAAATTTCAAGGCTGCTGAACACTGGATTGGATATGGAGACCTTGTCAATTTGTGTAAGGCTGTGTGAGCAAGGGATCAACCCAGAGGCCTTGTCATCCGTTATCAAAGAGCTGCGCAGAGCGGCCGAGGGGTTAAAGGTGAGTGACTAGAACTTACTAGTAAAAAATCTAGATAAATGATGCTAACACTGTAAGTGATGTGAAAAAGTGCCTTCTCATGGCACCATACAGGCTGCTATATCATCTCATTATACATGATGGAGGTTAATACGGGCCTGGTCCTTGTTCTGGGAAGTCATTCTTGCCAGGGGGCATTAATGAGGTTACAAACTGGAATTGGAGGCTGAGGGCAGCTTGTTTCCAGTCTCTATGGGGTTTATTAGGGACGTTCTACAGGAAGGAACCTTCTCCAAACTATTGACACTGGAAGCACTCAGAGGCAGCCTGCCTTTTTAAACAGAAGGTTCATACTTACTTTCCCTCCGCCACTCTGGTCCTCCGTGCTGTCTCCATGTTCCGGTCCCCTCATTGTTGACATCCGCTGCATCATGGGCATAGTTGCATGCTCTATTGCAGCCAATGACTCACTTTAGTGTTGATGTGCTGCTTGTGACCACGTCACCACTGAAAGCAGTCTTTGGCTTTAGCAGAACATGTGACCATGCGCATGCGGCACCAGATGTAAAAACACTGCAGGTTCCTGAACATGGAGGCAGCATGGTGGACTGGAGAGGCAGAGAGCAAGTAAGTATGAATCTTTTGTTTAGAGAGGCAGGCTGCAGTCTCTTGCTTAAAACTCATATCTGGAGAACCCCCTTAAAGGAGTTCTCCATGCTACAGATCTTAGGATATGTGATCAGTATCATATGTGGCGGTCTAACACCCCCACAATTGGATTTTTGAGGTGCCGGAAACTGTAGAGTGTATGGAGCGGGAGGCAGAGAATGCTTAACTTGTCATCCTGTCGGCAGCTGCTCTCCTCTGCTGTGTGTGAAGCCACCTTCACTTCTGAGTGGACTGCAGTTGCCGGCAGAGGAGTGTAGCTGCCGACAGGATGGAAAGGTAAGTATTCTCAGCTTCCCTCACAACACTCGCTCCCCTTTGCAGATGCTGCACTGCCACCAATGCATACGTATAAGCTGCAGCACACTCCTAGGGGAATGCACGATTTTCATAAAACCCACCAACACCAATGACTCCATATAACGTATTAAAGGGAACCTGTCTTGTTGCAAGTGGTGTTTGAGCTGCAGGCAACGTGGTATAGAGCAGAAGGAGCTGATCAGATTCACTGTAGGAGTCCCTCGAGGTCTGTTCAGATGTGACATGGCAACCAAAAAACATTCCATCAAAATGTGCCCTCTAAAACCCATATGGCGTTCCTTCCTTTCTGAGCTCTGTGGTATGCCCAACTGCAGTTTACAGAAACATATGGAGTATTTTGCTGTTAACCCTTGCTGTATTATAGGAATAATTAATTAAAGTCGAAAATCTGCAAAAAGTTTGCAAGTTTTCCAAAGATATGGCATTTTTTTGTGCCCTGCTGGTGCCATCTGAGAGTCACATCACCCTACTGGAATTGATAGGCGGGTTCTGCTGGTTACAGAAATGCCATAAATATGGACGTAAGCTGCTGTACGGACACAAGGCAGGACTCTGAGGGGAAGGAGCGCCATTTGGCCTTTGGATGATTGATTTTGCTGAAATGGTTATTGGGAGCCTGAGGTATCTGTACAGTGGGAAACCCCAATAAGTGACCCCATTTTGGAAACTTCACCCCTCAAGTTATTCATCAAGGGGTGGAGTGAGCATTTTGACACCACTGATGTTTTTTAGAAAATGAATAATCAGGTGACTATATGAAATGAAAGTTTCAAGTTTTACACACTTGGGCATTTGAGTTCTCTATGTTGGGCCTAGCTTGTGCCTTTTAGGACACACCACGCCCCTTAAATTGTTAGGCAGGTTCTACTGGGTACTGAAATGGCATAAATGTGGACATACACAGGTGTTTGGTACACTGCAGGGTTCAGAAGACCACGTTTTCTTCTTTGCAGTGCAGATTTTGATGGATTGGTTTATGGGCGCCACATAGCTTTTGAACAGCCTCTGGGGTAGTAGTACGTCCATTTTCTGAGAACCATACCTTTGTCTTTCTCTTGATGTTGCTGTGTGGGGGCTTATTTTTTACAGGACACATTGTCATTACCATTGGTTCCATTTTGGGGTACATACAACTTTTTAATCACTCTTTATTTCACTTTTTGGGAAGTAGGATAAAGAAAAGGTTTTGTTTTGCCACTTAAGCAAAGCTTTTTTTTTAAAAATAATTTTTATTCATCGCCATTTTCTGAAAGCTACATTTTTATTTATTTTTCTGGCGATGGTCTTGTGTGAGGGCATTTGCAGGATAAGGTGATGTTTGCATTGGTACCATTTGAGTACATATGACTTTGATCACTTACACCTAGATAGATTGTTTGATATTTTTATAAAACCACTCATTATAGATGCTGTATCATACAGGCAGCACCCGGCCACACTGACGCTGATCTCGGCACCTGTGAGTGAAAGCAGAGGCATGCCGTTCCCTCTGCCTTCCGATTGGAGCCCCTCTATTTCACTGCTGAAGCGATCCAAGCCTGTCATGGCAATCTCCATACTGAGCTATGTATGAGGCAGAGCTCACACCCTAAGGCCCCATTCACACGACCGTATATTTGCAGGTCCGCATTACTGTGGACCCGCAAATATATGGGGGCTGCCCGGCGTGTGTTCCGCAGCGCTCGGAACACACGCCGTGCGGCCCCATTGAAAATGCCTATACTTGTCCGTGCGCACGGACAAGTATAGGACATGCTTCAAAAGAGCCGCTGCACTGAGCTAGCATAGAGGTGAATGGGGCCGCATCTATTCCCGCATTTTTGCGGATAGATACAGCCCCATTCATACTGTCATGTGAATGGGGCCTAATAGAGATCTACTGTGATGAATAGGAGAGGGGATCAAAAGATCCCGTGTACTAGGCCCCTAAGGGGGCTAATAGTTCTAAAAAATAAATAGAAAAGTAAAATAAATTACAATATTAAACGTTTATCAGCCCCACTTCCCCAATTTTTTTTTTTTTAATTAAAAATAAAAAATAAACATTGGGTATCGCCATGTCCAAAAAAAAACAATAAAAACTACAGTTCATTACGCAAAAGACAAGTCCGCATGCAACTCTGTAAACCGAAATATAAAAAAGTTATGGTTGTCAGGAAATAGCGATGCAAAGAAAAGTTTGATTCTCTAGTAGCAAAAAAAAAACCCATACAAGTTTGGTATCGCTGGATTTGTATTGAGCCACAGAATAAGGACGTCATATCGTTTTTGGCACAGTGAATGCCATGAGAGGCTTCTGTGGTCACTCGATCACCACACCTTAATTGTATTTTGCTGGTCCATAACTCCCTTCTAGCTGCAACATATATGTATGGCACTGGTCCAGAGGGGTTACATATAATTGTATATGGCTTGTTTTTATTTGTCACACCTGTGATGTTAAAATTACTGATCACTAATTTATTTATTTTTTTTCAGGCAGTGGAAAATGCTCCAAGTTAACCATGTGAGGAAATAAAACATTTCCTGGATGCACTTCACTATACAAGAAGAATTTTCTCCTGTGTGTGTGCTACTGTGTTCAGTTTTGTGACTCAAGCGTATTTATGATGTTTCTGCCTTTTCCTGTTCACACTTGTATGTTATTATAAATTGTTATATTATAAATCTGGTGTAATAAATGTGCTTTTTATACACGGACATTCAGACGTAATATTTCTGTTTTCCATAAAAGGTGTAACTAGTACTACCATCATAGTACTGCAGTATGGGGTAAGTACTTCATGGAAGATACTTTCTATGTCAAGCAATATCTTTGGGTATGTTTACACAGTGGATTTTTTTTCACGTACTGCAGCGCCACCTGCCTGCGTCCCACTGAAAACAACGGGAGGCGAACACCACATGGTCGCTGTGGCAATTTTGGCAAAGCTCTAGCACTTTGTGTACATGACCTCAGTGGTGTTGTGCAGGTATACCACACATGAGAGCTACTGAAAAGGAAATCATGACCTATTACTCAACCTAGTGGCCAATTGCAGGATTATATACAATCTTTTTATTTATTTTTTTAAATATACATACACCTAGAAAAAGGGCCAAGATTATTCGTTACCGGCAGGTGCAATGAAATGATTAACACCAAAAAATAAATATCAAGCCCACTGCATACACAGATTTATATGAAAATAAAGCAATATTTTAGTAAATATTAGTTAAAATTTACAAACATCTGATATTGTTGGTTTATATGTATATTCACTGCTGTTACATGCTTATATTACTGTCTATGTGACCTATGTTGTGGCTCCTCCATGTGACTGATCTGTCGATATCATATTATGTTTGTAAATTTTAACTTGTATTTAATAAAATATTGATTTATTTTCATATAAATCTGTGTATGCAATGTGCTTGATATTGATTTATTTTTCGGTGTTTAAATATAGATAGTTCTTAACAACTGATGGAAATCACTATATAAATCAATTATATACATATAACTGAAGTGTGAACTTGGCTTAAGCTGCCTGCTGAGCCATGCACAGCTTAGCAGGAAGCGTGTCAGAATGCCATACACCCTAATAGATCTCTATTCGAGTTAATGGGACAAGGGATCAAAGGATCCAAGGTTCTAACACTAAGGGGGCTAAAAGTTATTAGGGTTAAGATCAGCAGAATGTGCCCCCATCAGACCTCACATCACCCTACTGTGCCCTCATCAGACCTCAGATCAGCGTATTGTACCCCCATCAGACCTCAGATCAGTGTCTTGTACCCCCATCAGACCTCAGATCAGCAGAATGTGTCCTCACATCACCCTACTGTGCTCTCATCAGACCTCAGATCAGCGTATTGTGCCCCCATCAGACCTCAGATCAGCGTATTGTGCTCCATCAGACCTCAGATCAGCGTATTGTGCCTCCATCAGACCTCAGATCAGCGTATTGTGCCCCATCAGACCTCAGATCAGCAGAATGTGCCCCCATCAGACCTCACATCAGCCTACTGTGCCCCATCAGACCTCAGATCAGCATATTGTGCCCCCCATCAGACCTCAGATTAGCCTACCCAGCCACATAAGATTAAAATAAAAAACCTTTCTTACCTGTCCTGCACTGCGGCTGCCCTCCAGTCCGGCGCTCCACTGTCTTCACTGGCCGGCGCGCACTATGACCTGACGCAGCGTGGGGGGTCCCATAGTGGAAGCGCTCACTTGTATTCGCCTGATAGTTTCAAGGTCATCCTTGCTGGGCCCCCCTGAGTCACTGGGCCCGGAGCCGTTGCCCCCCCATGCCCCCCGGTAGCTACGCCTCTGACACCTACATATTACACCTTCAGGACATGCCATTGTAAATCCATAGACATTAATATGGAGTTAGTCCCCCCCTTTTGCAGCTTCCACTCCTCTGTTAAGTTTCTACCAGACTTTGGAGTGCATTTTTGGGAATGTTTGCCCAATTATCCAGAAGAAAATCTATCTATAAGGCCAGACACTGAAGTTGGATGAGAGGGCCTGCCTTGCAGTCTCTATTCTAGTTCATTCCAAAGGTGTTGGATGGGGTAGTGGTCAGGGCTCTGTGCAGGCCAGTCAAGTTCTTCAGCACCAAACTCACGCAGCCATGCCTTTATGGACCTTGCTTTGTGCACTGGGGCAAAGTCATGTTGGAACAGAAACAGGCCTTCCCCCAAACTGTTCCCACACAATTGGAATCCTACAATTGTCCAAAATATATTGGTATGCTGAAGCATTAAGATTTCCCTTTACTGGAACTAAAACCTCATTCACACATCAGTATTTTGGTCAGTGATTTCCATCAGTGATTGTGAGCCAAAACCAGGATTGGAGCCTCCACAGACATAAGGTATAAGGGAAAGATCTGCACCTGTTCTGTGTTTAGAGCCGCATCTGGTTTTGGCCCAAAATCACTGATAGAAATCACCAACCGAACACTGACTGTGTGAATGAGGCATAAGGGACTTAGGCCAACCTCTGAAAACAACCCCATAGCATTATCTGTCCACACCAAACCAGAACATGTTTCCACTGCTCCATAGTTCAGTGGTGACATGCTTTACACCTTTTGCTTTATGATGTAAGGCTTGCATGCAGCTGCTTGGCCTTGGAAACTCATGTCATGAAGCTCAGTTTGTGCTAGTCTTAATGCCTGTGAAAGGCTTTGACAAATTGAAACATCAGATGACGGAGCAAAGGAAGATTTTTTTTTTATATTCCATTTGGTCTCTTTGCTGCCGTCGATTCTCCCTTTGGGGGATATCTGGGCAATAATATCATGGTCCACTAGATGGCAGACAAATACTGATGATACTGTTATACTACTACAGCCCTATTAAGAAATAAATTGTGATATATACGTATGTAAATATGGACTGTAAATTTAATTATGCCTCAGTGACCCCTTGCAGAATTATTTAGAGAAGAAACAACAACTGATTATTAGAGTTAAAAGGCAATAAAAGTTCTGCACAACGGTCAATATTTGTCATTATTAAATTGTCTTTATCTATTTGCCCTTTATATTCCTGCAGCTATTCACATATAAGTGTAAAAACTAAAAGACACAAAAAACCTGCAAAATCAGCAAAGTACAGCTAAATTGCAATTCAGAGTCTCATAAGTGTTTGATGTACTTAATAAACAGCGGGCGGCTGCTGTTCTGCCCATCTGCTTTGGTTCGGGCAGCCTCTACCCACCTCCTATAACCCCTAACCTTTCCAATACGCCTGGCCGCCAGGATAGTTGTAACCCCCTCCACGCTGGCTGTGGCCTGCTTGCAAGCTTAGCCCCTCACTGCGTACACACACCTTTCAGCTCTTAAAGGGCCAGAGTGCTCTGTCTAGTCTTCTCCAGCCAATGGTTGGCAAACTTATGTTGCTTTAGGTGCTTGAGCAATAGGTTCCTAGCCTAAAGGTAAGGTATGGTGTCTCCCTTGTCACTCCATGTACTGATGTCTACACGTTTTTTAGTTGACCCTCTGTTGTCTGACCTGTGTCTGCCTTGACCTCGGACTGTTTAGTGGTTTTACGTACTCTGCCTGCCCTGACTTTAGTCTGTCCTTACTTTGGTTTTGCCTGACACCTTGGTGTCTAGTACTGGTGTATCTTGCCACTCGTAGGTCAGCTGTCAATCAAACAGAGAATACTACAGGAGGTAGCAGCCTGCTCATTCCCCTAGATTCCTGTATAGGGGTTTAAGGGTGAAAACCAGGGGATTGCCAGGATAACACCCTTAGAAGCCGCCCAAAGTCAAATCTGTTCAGTGGATACAGTGGTTCCACATCCACTGTATAACAAGTATTTTTCAGATTTTTTTCCATTTGTTCCAGCAAACAGATCAATGAAAAATTAAAGGACAAGAACACCCATAACACTTAAAGCACAAACTACTTAAATACTACCGGTAGACATCTATACACAAAAGAATTCTTTACAGTTAGAGTAGACAATCTATGGAATGTCCAACTCCAAGAGTTAGTAATGATAGATGCTATTTCAGCATTTAAAAATGGGCTAGATGCTAGATTAATGAAACCAAAGGGTTTGTAGATGATGTTTCCTCTGGATAGTTCATTAATATTATATTGGTAAGGGTCAGACATCCCAGGACCTCCACCTTTTGAGGAGGTCATAGTGCTCCTGCAAAAACAATGGGAGGCAGACACAAGCCGTCAGCTGAATTTTGTGGACGGAGCTGGTAATTGCAGTGCTGTTCCCATTGAAGTTAAAGGGGTTTTCCCATCTTGGACAATGGGGGCATATCGCTAGGATATGCCCCCATTGTCTTATAGGTGCGGGTCCCACCGCAGGGACCCGCACCTATATTGAGAACGCGGCGCCAAAAGAGAAGGAGGGCGCACCGCGCATGCGCGGCCGCCCTCCATTTATTTCTATGGGGCCCCCGAAAATAGCTGAAAAAATACTGGAAAAAAAAACACTTTTTGATGATATTCAATTTTATTGAGATGCACTTGTATACCACTGGAAATGCACCAGTATTGTGGCTCAAAGTGAACTAGAATTCTGGTATAGAGCCATGAATAACATTTATTAACCACTTCCCGTCCGCGCATAGTACATAAACGTCCGGGAAGTGGTTATCTATCAGCATAGTATTATGCTGTACAGCCTCTCTGGGGATGTATTTCCCCTGTAACTGGGGCTGCTATGTCAGCCCCAGTTACAGGAGAAATCAAGTGTAAAAAAAATAAATAAATAAGTGAAGTTAAATGTCCCCCTGAGGTCTTGTATGACCTTATGGGGGACACAAAGTGTAAAATAAACAATAAAAAAATAGAGTATTATGAAAAAAAAATTCACATATATATATATATATATATATATATATATATATATATATATATATAAAAAATTTTCCCCCAAATATTTCATTAAAAAATGTTACAAATAAAAATAAATAAATAAGATAGACATATTTGGTATCACCGCGTCCGAAACGACCGGCTCTATAAAAATATCACATGATCTACCCCATCAAGTGAACTGCGTAAAAAAAAACTAATAAAAATTATGCCAAAACAGCTTTTTTTTTGTTGCATCACCTACCAAAAAGCATAATATCAAACAATCAAAAAGTTGTATGCATCACAAAATGATAGCAATAAAAACGTCACCTCGCAAAAAATGAGCCCCCACACAAGATCATAGCCTGAAAAATGAAAAAAAAGCTCTTAAAAATCACAACACAAAAACATATTTTTATTTCTAAAAATGCTCTTATTGTGTAAAACGTAAAAAAAAAAAAATAGACATATTTGGTATCGTTGCATCCGTAACAACTGGCTCTACAAAAATATCACATGATCTACCCCATCAAGTGAACATATAGTTTAATGTATGATTTATGTGCAATATTTCTGTTTTAAACCAAATGCATGTTCCTTTAAGACTGATGGATTCTGGGAACTGGTAAATTGTATATAAGTGCACTTGCATGTAGGTGGAGGGATCTTCAGTTCAGACTGGATGATCTGAGAGCTGGGGTGCTACTTGATCCTAAGGTAGCTGCAACTTAACCCCTTATTCTCCTGAACTTTGTTTTTGTTAATTTGTTTTGATTTTGCTCAAAAATAAACCTGGGCTTATTTTGCCAAGACCTGAGTGAGGACTGTTTCTAACGGCAACGACTCCCACACTCCAACATATGGTGTGAGAAGTGGGATTGCCGTCTGTACTGGACTAATAAGTACAGTGGTCCACTCAGTACATGGCCGGAAGAGGTCACACCCAGAGATTTATAACAACTTCTTTTCCAAGGCGATCTCAGCGAACTAAGGGATCTACACAACCATCCAGACCTGCCAAAAGACGCCAACCAGCACTCCTTAAATCCAAAATGGAAGGCACCCAGACTGAGTTATCTGAAGCCATAATTCCAGAGGAGGGCGCTGCAGCTGGGAGCAGTACAGATCCACCGGTGAGTGCAACTACTCCTAAAAACGTAGAGGAACTCCTTGTATGGTTGGTTCACCGCCAAGAATTAAGTGACCAGCGTAGAAAAGAGGAGGAAAAGTACGCTTATGAACGTGAGCAATGGAGGAGAGAAAAAGAGGAGGAGCAACGTAAAATTGAGTTGCGGCAACAAGAACAGGAAAGAGCATGGAGGGATGAACAGTTCTTACAGGTGCTGCAAGCCATGCAGCGCAATATACCTCCTGCTACAAGTTTAAAGCTTACTAAGCTATCAGAGACTGATGATATAGAGTCATATCTTAAAGTGTTTGAAAAAGTAGCTCAAGCAAATAAGTGGCCTGAAGATCAGTGGGTCCTTCATCTTGCACCATTCCTCACCAGCAAAGCTCTGCAGGCATATAGTCAAATGCGCACTGAGGATGCAGAAAAGTACCAAAAAGTTAAAGCTGCAATTCTGAGACGCTACAATATACATGCAGAGACATTTCGCCAAAAATTCCGGACCTACAGATACCAGGACAGGGAAGGACCAAGAGAGGCCTACACCCAGCTGACTGAACTATGCACCAAGTGGATGGCTCCTGAGGGCAAGACTGTTCAACAGGTGATGGAGACTATCATTCTTGAACAATTCTTGGATGTCTTGCCTGTCCAATGCAAATCTGGGTCAAGGAACATCAGCCTGATGATGGTGAGCAAGCAGTGACACTTGCTGAAATTTTTTTGTTTGCAAGAAAAGGACTGATCCAGAAACCAAGTGTGGTAAGACCTGCTCCTTTTACTACTGTTACTGATAAGCAAAGGGCTGAGATTGTTAAGTATAAAGGCCAGCATAAGGAACTTACTTGTTTTTCCTGTGGTAAAGCTGGACATTATGCTAAGGACTGTGTCAGTGCAAGCAGTAAAAAGGGAAAAGGATCTGCAAATTGTGCTGGACTTGTGAAGGACTTTTTGAAGCCTGTTACTGTTAACTCCCACATGGTGACTGCCTTGATACTGGGAGTCAGCAGTCTCTTATCAGATCAGACTTGGTGGACTCTGCCAATATAGCAGGTCATTTGCTATTGACATGTGTGCATGGTGATCAGAAGGTGTACCCGAAGGCTATTATACCTGTGCAAGTAGATGACATGCAAATGTCATTGGAAATGGGGGTAGTACCTAAGCTGCCATATCCTGTAGTCTTGGGTCAAGACATACCTGAGTTCTGTACTATGATCAAAAATGGCAGTTTGATTTCTGCAGTTACAACTAGGTCACAATCTAAAAAACTGTCTAATGTACAATCTTTAGGTGACATATTTCCATTTGATGGTGATATACTCCATGGTAATGGTAAAAGTCATCTTTCTAAGAGAGAAAAGCGACTTGCCCGTGAAAAATGGCGGTCTGAACATTGTCTCTTAGAAAAAGGACCTGGTCATTCTCTAAAGTGGGAGGATATGTCTGGTAAGCAGAGACAAGATTACACCCTTGCCGTACAGTTCTCTCAGGTAAAAGATGACACAGAGGAACCCAAACAGTATCCCTATTACACACTAAAAAATGATATCCTGTATAGGGTTTGCCAGCACCCACAGACAGAAGAGCAAGTGTGGCAAATCCTGGTACCCTCTGAGTACAGAGAGTCAATTATGAATATTGCTCACAGTATTCCACTCTCTGGACATCTGGGTAGGAATAAAACTCTGTCAAGAATACTGAACCGGTTCTTTTGGCCTAAGATACATGCAGATGTGGCAAATTTTTGTGAATCATGTCCAGAATGTCAATATATTGCTCCAGGTGACAAAAAATGTAAATTGCTTCCCATCCCTGTGGTTGATACCCCTTTTGAAAGGATAGCTCTGGATATCATTGGTCCTCTTGAAAAAAGTAAACAAGGTAACCAATATATTCTTGTTATAAGTGACTATATGACCCGGTATCCAGAGGCTATCCCTTTAAGAACTATCACTACAAAAAGAATTGCAGAGGAACTGATTAAGTTCTTTAGTCGAATGGGTATTCCTCATACAATTCTTACAGACCAAGGTTCAAACTTCCAGTCCAATTTAATGAAGCAAATCCATCAGCTTCTTGGTATTGAGGCTGTAAGGACCACTCCTTATCATCCCCAAACTGATGGCTTGGTGGAACGCTTCAACCAAACGCTTAAAAAAATGCTGTGTAAATTTGTGGTACAGTATCCAAAGCAATGGGATCAACTGCTTCCCTATGTGTTATTTGCATACAGGGAGGTTCCACAAGCAGCCACTGGCTTCTCTCCATTTGAGTTGCTCTATGGGAGAAGACCAAGAGGACCACTGTATATGATAAAGGAATGCTGGGAAAAGCCTAGCTCAAACCAAAAAAACCTGGTGGATTATGTCATTTCTATGCGAGACAAACTGGCAGAGTTAGCGGATTTTGTGAAAATCAACGTTTCAGAGGCACAGTCACGCATGAAACATTGGTATGACAAATCTGCTAAGCAAAAATCTTTTTTGCCAGGTGATAAGGTTTTACTGTTACTGCCAACATCTGATAACAAACTGCTAGCAAAGTGGCAGGGACCATTTGAAGTCATACGTCAAACTGGTCCTGTAGACTATGAGATTTCTATGCCAGGCAGAATTCAGGAGAAGAAAATTTTCCATGCCAATCTGCTTAAAAAATGGGTTGATAGACCAAATGTTTCCTGTACTATCCTGTCAGAATGTCACCCAAATGTAATTGAGCAGGCATACTCGGTATTGTCCCCTAGTTCTTCACAAATCTCTGAAATTAAGAGAGGTAGGGAGCTTTCTGAAAAACAAAATAAAGATGTAGATCTATTGATTCAGAAACATGAACGCACACTTGTTACTACACCAGGTCATACAAACTTAGTCCGGCATGTGATTGACACTGGTGATGCAAAACCAATACGTCAAAAACCCTACAGAGTACCAGAAAAACTTAAAGGGAACCTGTCATCTCCGAAACACCTTCTGAACTAGAGTAAGCGTTGTATAGTGTAAGTGGTGCTGAATCCGAATATGTAAGTTTTATCTTCATACTCACTTCCATTCTGATGTTTTGCTCCCACAAACCTGCAGTAAAATGCACTCAGTGGACTCCGGTGCTCACTCACATAATGGAGAGGACTCAAAGAAGAGTCCAGTGAGTGTATTTTACTGCAGGTTTGTGGGAGCACAGCGTCAGAATGGAAGTGAGTATGAAGATAAAACTTACATATTCGGAATCAGCATTACTTACACTATACACCGCTTACTCTAGTTCAGGGGGTGTTTCAGAGATGACAGGTTCCCTTTAAACCAGTGATAGACATAGAAGTACAAAATATGTTAAAATTAGGGGTCATTGAGCCATCTTCTAGCCCCTGGTGTTCTCCCATTGTGATCGTACCCAAGAAAAATGGAGAAATAAGATTCTGTATTGATTTTAGAAAACTCAATCAGATCTCTAAATTTGACACTTACCCTATGCCCCATATTGAAGACCTGATCACTAGGTTGGGTGATGCACAATACATTTCCACATTTGATCTGACTAAGGGCTATTGGCAGATACCACTTGCAGAAGACTCCCGTGAAAAAACAGCTTTTGCCACCCCACAAGGATTATTTCAGTTCACATGTATGCCTTTTGGGTTACATAATGCCCCCGCTACATTTCAAAGGTTAATAGATACAGTCATTAAACCACATAGATCCTACTGTGCAGCGTATCTGGACGATGTCATTGTCTTTAGTTCTGATTGGAAGTCTCATCTGTTGCATTTAGACAATGTAATCTGTGCCATAGCAAAAGTTGGACTTACAATCAATCCCACAAAATGTACAATAGCTCAGAAAGAAACATCCTATCTAGGCTATGTTATAGGTGGTGGGAAAATAAAACCGGAAATGTCCAAAGTCATAGCAGTGAGGGATGCCCCAATCCCAAAAACAAAAAAAGAGGTGAGATCATTTTTAGGACTGGCCGGCTATTACCGCCGATTTATTCCAAATTTTTCCAGTTTGGCAGCTCCATTAAGTGATCTTACCAAGAAGACAAAGAGGAACCTTGTTGAGTGGACACCCGAATGTGAAAATGCCTTTAATAGCTTAAAAGAGAAGCTTTGTTCTGCCCCTATATTAAGTAATCCAAACTTTTCTCTGCCATTCCTAGTCCAAGTCGATGCGTCAGAAAGAGGTATCGGGGCTGTTCTGTGCCAGCTGCAGAATGGAGAAGAACACCCAATTCTGTATATTAGTAGAAAATTGTTTCCCAGGGAGGAGAAATATTCTACTATAGAAAAAGAATGTTTAGCCATCAAGTGGGCCATAGAGTCATTGCGTTATTATGTACTGGGAAAGGAATTTGTGTTAATCTCTGACCATCATCCTTTATTTTGGTTGAACACAATGAAAGGTGACAATGCCCGTCTGACAAGGTGGTACTTGAGCTTACAGCCATACAGATTCTCGGTCCAGTACAAACCGGGAAGTCAGCATAAGAATGCAGATCATCTATCCCGATTTGGTACCCAGGTCCAAGAGAGGTATTCTGTGGAAGGACAAGCTTCCACTTGAGCTGGGGGGTATGTTGAGGGGTTAATAGTGAGCAAGTCTGTCTATCTGTATGTATGTATCTTTCTCTCTCTTTTCCACATGCTGGCCAGCAAACCTTTGTCTCTGCCCACTATCATTTCCACAGACAAACTGGCTCAGTATTCCCCACCAACACACACAGCATTACCAGCTACTTACCTGCAGGAGACTAAACCTGAGGAGAGGGTGTGCTGGGTTTATATAGGGTGCTGCTAATTACTGCCAGGTGAGGCAAAGCTGCAGCCAAACCTAGTAGGTTTATGTTCTTATGTTATGTTTGGTATAATTTGGCAAAATGTATATAGATTGTAAGCTCCTTTTTTATTTTAAAAGGAGACAGCTAGAATGCTTTGTGTTTTATGTAGTTTAATGTATGATTTATGTGCAATATTTCTGTTTTAAACCAAATGCATGTTCCTTTAAGACTGATGGATTCTGGGAACTGGTAAATTGTATATAAGTGCACTTGCATGTAGGTGGAGGGATCTTCAGTTCAGACTAGATGATCTGAGAGCTGGGGTGCTACTTGATCCTAAGGTAGCTGCAACTTAACCCCTTATTCTCCTGAACTTTGTTTTTGTTAATTTGTTTTGATTTTGCTCAAAAATAAACCTGGGCTTATTTTGCCAAGACCTGAGTGAGGACTGTTTCTAACGGCAACGACTCCCACACTCCAACAGTATAACAAGTATTTTTCAGATTTTTTTCCATTTGTTCCAGCAAACAGATCAATGAAAAATTAAAGGACAAGAACACCCATAACACTTAAAGCACAAACTACTTAAATACTACCGGTAGACATCTATACACAAAAGAATTCTTTACAGTTAGAGTAGACAATCTATGGAATGTCCAACTCCAAGAGTTAGTAATGATAGATGCTATTTCAGCATTTAAAAATGGGCTAGATGCTAGATTAATGAAACCAAAGGGTTTGTAGATGATGTTTCCTCTGGATAGTTCATTAATATTATATTGGTAAGGGTCAGACATCCCAGGACCTCCACCTTTTGAGGAGGTCATAGTGCTCCTGCAAAAACAATGGGAGGCAGACACAAGCCGTCAGCTGAATTTTGTGGACGGAGCTGGTAATTGCAGTGCTGTTCCCATTGAAGTTAAAGGGGTTTTCCCATCTTGGACAATGGGGGCATATCGCTAGGATATGCCCCCATTGTCTTATAGGTGCGGGTCCCACCGCAGGGACCCGCACCTATATTGAGAACGCGGCCCCAAAAGAGAAGGAGGGCGCACCGCGCATGCGCGGCCGCCCTCCATTCATTTCTATGGGGCCCCCGAAAATAGCTGAAAAAATACTGAAAAAAACCCACTTTTTGATGATATTCAATTTTATTGAGATACACTTGTATACCACTGGAAATGCACCAGTATTGTGGCTCAAAGTGAACTAGAATTCTGGTATAGAGCCATGAATCACATTTATTAAAGGGCCACTAAACCCAGAATACAAACACACAGAAAAAAACGAACTTATGTGTCTGTTATTTGTTCTTGTTTCATAAGATATCACAATTGCAGACAATAAAAAATAAACTAGAAAAGCAGTACTAGACAAGCAGTACATCTCAGGATTCAGCAGGATACATCTCCTCCCTCTCCGCTCTTTCATATTAGTGCACGTAACATAACATAGTTTATAAGGCTGAAAAAAGACATCTGTCCATCCAGTTCGGCCTGTTTTCCTACAAGTTGATCCAGAGGAAGGCAAAACACCCCTGTATTTTCCCCACTTAAGGGAAAAAAATTCCTTCCCAACTCCAATCACGCAATCAGAATAACTCCCTGGATGAACGACCCATCTCTAGTAACTATAACCTATAATATTATTACACTCCAGAAATACATCCAGGCCCCTCTTGAACTCTTTTAGTGAACTTACCATCACCACCTCCTCAGGCAGAGAGTTCCATAGTCTCACTGCTCTTACCATAAAGAATCCTCTTCTATGTTTGTGTACAAACCATTTTTCCTCCAGATGCAGAGGATGTCCCCTCATCACAGTCACAGTCCTGGGGATAAAAAGATCATGGGAGAGATCTCTCTACTGACCTCTGATATATTTATACATAGTTATAAGATCTCCCCTAAGTCATCTTTTTTCTAAAGTGAATTACCCTAATTTTGATAATCTTTCTGGGTACTGTAGTCCACCCATTCCAGTTATTACTTTAGTTGCCCTCCTCTGAACCCTCTCCAGCTCTGCTATGTCTGCCTTGTTCACAGGAGCCCAGAACTGTACACAGTACTCCATGTGTGGTCTGACTAGTGATTTGTAAAGTGTCAGGACTATGTTCTCCTCACGGGCATCTATGCCCCTTTTGATGCAACCCATTATCTTATTGGCCTTGGCAGCAGCTGTCTGACACTGGTTTCTACAGCTTAATTTGCTGTTCACTAAAATTCCTAGGTCCTTTTCCATGTCAGTGTTACCCAATGTTTTACCATTTAGTATGTACTGGTGACTTGCATTATTCCTTCCCATATGCATAACCTTACATTTGTCAGTGTTAAACCTCATCTGCCACTTCTCTGCCCACATGAGGCAGGAAGCTTAGGAGGAGGGGTCTGGGTTTGGTCTGGATAATTTTTGTCTACACATTGAGCATGGCCATTTTGTTGGAAGAATCGCTTAGTAATAGTACAAAATAGATTTGATAACCATGCCAACTCTATTGCTAATGGTACCAGGCAGCTGTACTATATACATAGTACTAACCTTAGTACATACAGTGATAATTTCTCCCTTCGCTGCATAATTATGCAGATTTGCCTTTCACTAGCTTTGGAATGCTAATTAGTGGGTAGCTTGTGGTAGTATGCTGGAGATCAAACTACATACATATAGTATATACTCACAGTTGTCCTGATATTATATTTATGGATGTAGTGTATACAGAACGGCTGTACCTAGTGTGGCCTCCATTACATATCAGCAGAGGTTGTTATCCAGCTTTACATAGTAACATAGTAACATAGTTTATAAGGCCGAAAAAAGACATCTGTCCATCCAGTTCGGCCTGTTTTCCTACAAGTTGATCCAGAGGAACGCAAAAAAAACCTGTGAGGTAGAAGCCAATTTTTCCCACTTAAGGGAAAAAAATTCCTTCCCGACTCCAATCAGGCAATCAGAATTACTCCCTGGATCAACGACCCATCTCTAGTAACTATAACCTATAATATTATTACCCTCCAGAAATGCATCCAGGCCCCTCTTGAACTCTTTTAGTGAACTTACCATCACCAACTCCTCAGGCAGTGAGGCAGTCTCACTGCTCTTACCGTAAAGAATCCTCTTCTATGTTTGTGTACAAACCTTCTTTCCTCCAGATGCAGAGGATGTCCCCTCGTCACAGTCCTGGGGATAAATAGATGATGGGAGAGATCTCTGTACTGACCTCTGATATATTTATACATAGTTATTAGATCTCCCCTCAGTCGTCTTTTTTCTAAAGTGAATAAGCCTAATTTTGATAATCTTTCTGGGTACTGTAGTCCACCCATTCCAGTTATTACTTTAGTTGCCCTCCTCTGAACCCTCTGCAGCTCTGCTATGTCTGCCTTGTTCACAGGAGCCCAGAACTGTACACAGTACTCCATGTGTGGTCTGACTAGTGATTTGTAAAGTGGCAGGACTATGTTCTCATCACGAGCATCTATGCCTCTTTTGATGCAACCCATTATCTTATTGGCCTTGGCAGCAGCTGTCTGACACTGGTTTCTACAGCTTAGTTTGCTGTTCACTAAAATTCCTAGGTCCTTTTCCATGTCAGAGCTACCTAATATTTTACCATTTAGTATGTACTGGTGACTTGCATTATTCCTTCCCATATGCATAACCTTACATTTGTCAGTGTTAAACCTCATTTGACACTTCTCAGCCCAAGCCTCCTATCCATCTGTAGCAGTGTACTGTCCTCTTCTGTGTTAATTACTTTACACAGTTTAGTGTCATCTGCAAAAATTGATATTGTACTGTGCAAGCCTTCTACAAGATCATTAATAAATATATTGAAGAGAATAGGGCCTAATACTGACCCCTGTGGTACCCCACTAGTGACAGTGATCCAATCTGAATATGTGCCATTAATAACCACCCTCTGTTTTCTATCATTGAGCCAGTTACTTACCCACATATAGACATTTTCTCCCAGGCCAAGTATTCTCATTTTATATACTAACCTTTTATGTGGTACCGTGTCAAATGCTTTGGAGAAGTCCAGATATACGACATCCATTGATTCGCCGCAGTCCAGTCTAGAAATTACCTCCTCATAGAAACTGATTAAATTGGTTTGACATGACCGATCCCTCATGAAGCCATGCTGATATGGAGTTATTTGCTTATTTTCCTTGAGGTACTCCAAGATAGCATCTCTTAGAAAACCCTCAAACAGTTTACCCACGACAGATGTTAAACTTACCGGCCTATAGTTCCCAGGCTCTGTTTTTGGACCCTTTTTGAATATTGGCACCACATTTGCTATGCGTCAATCCTGTGGAACACTCCCTGTCAGTATAGAGTCCTTAAATATCAGAAATAATGGTCTGGCGATGACATTACTTAATTCTCTTAGGATACGGGGGTGTATGCCATCCGGTCCTGGCGATTTGTCTATTTTAATCTTTTTAAGACGCAACTCTACTTCTTCCTGGGTCAGACAGGGCATTTTTAATGGGGAGTATACTTTTATATTCTGCATTTCATCTGACAGTTTATTTTCCTCAGTGAATACAGTGGAGAAAAAGATATTTAGTAGCTTTGCTTTCTCCTCATCGCTCTCTGCAACTCCCCCCTCATTACTCTGTAAGGGGCCGACACCTTCAGGTTTATACTTTTTACCATTTATATAATTAAAGAACATTTTAGGGTTAGTTTTACTTTCTTTGGCGATTAATCTCTCGGTCTCTAGTTTGGCTGTTTTTATTTGTCTTTTACACATTCTATTTTTTTCTTTATAGTTTTTCAATGCTTCCTCGCTCCCCTCCTGTTTTAGTGATTTATATGCTTTCTGTTTGTCATTTATTGCTTTCTTTACAGCTCTATTTATCCACATTGTTTTTTTCTTGTTTCTTATCATTTTATTCCTATACGGTATGTACCTCTCACAATTAGATATTAGGATGCTTTTAAAAATCTCCCATTTTGTGGCTGTATTTTTATTTTTGAGGACTTTGTCCCAGTTAGTTAGGCCTATGGCCTCTCTTAGTTGGCTAAATTTAGCTTTTTTGAAGTTTGGTATTTTTGTTCCTCTCTGAAGAAAGGCTCTTTTGAATGACAGTTGGAAAGTTATTATATTATGGTCACTATTTCCCAGGTGCCCCCCGACCTGCACATCTGTTATTCTGTCAGGTCTATTGGTTAATACTAAGTCCAGTATGGCCGTCCCTCTAGTCAGGTCCTGAACCAGTTGGGAAAGGTAATTGTCTTTGGTTATTTCCAAGAATCTGTTTCCTTTATGAGATATACAGGTTTCAGTTTCCCAGTCTATATCTGGGTAGTTGAAATCCCCCATAATAACGACCTCATTATGTTTTGCCGCCTCGTCTATTTAATTTAGAAGTAGATTTTCTCTGGTATATTGGGTGGTTTATAATAAAGTCCTATTAGTATTTTATTCTTGTTTTTGGCTACATTTATTTCTACCCACAGTGACTCCACATCTTCATGTCCCTCACTTATATCTTCCCGCAGTGTGGGCTTTAGACAGGACTGTACGTTGACTGCCCTGTCATAGGTATCATCCAGCCATGTCTCAGTTACTCCCACTATGTCATAGTCCTCCTCACACATCACGAATTTCATTTCACCAGTTTTATTAGTCAGGCTTCTGGCATTCGTGTACATACGGTTAAGAGGTTGATGTATATTTTTCCCCTACACCTTTCCTTCTGCACTGTTCTAGTTCCTCCTTCCATTCCTCCCCCAGTTCGATTACCTTGCCCCAGGTCTCTATCTGCACTATCTTCCCCATCTATAATGTAGTTACCCTCCCCCCAGTCCCTAGTTTAAACACTCCTCCAGCCTTCTAGCCATCTTCTCCCCCAAAACAGCTGCCCCTTCCCCATTGAGGTGCTTTCCCAGACTGCTGAATTCCAAATTTGCCTAGTTATTTAGTGATAAATCCTTTTATATAGGTAGACCAACTTGCTGTTCGGGGTTTTGGAAAAGCTGGGTGACAAGACTGTAGAGCAGCACTGGTGTCAACAAATTATGTTGCCCTGATACCATATGATAGATTCATACAATATATCAGGGAGTCATTGTGTAATTTATATAACCAATATGCCCCCATCACCACACCACAGAGATTGTTACCCAGCTTTCCTAGACTGCAGGATGCCAGCTCAGCCTGTTGAATTCTAGAATAACTAATTGAATTTGCTTGGCAGAAGCCTGGAAAAGCGTAAGAATCCCCATTACAAATCCTCACTAGCTAGACAGATTTGTCATTCAGGGTCCCAGGAAAGCTTGGTAACAGAATATGTGTAACTGTAATAGGGACTGCTAAATCCTGTCTACCTAAATAAATCCTACTCCTAACTCCTAAATAGTGGCATAGCTAGGCAGATTTCAAGGTCCTGGGAAAGGTGGGTTAAAACCATGTTGAACTGTAACAGACTACAGAATACTAAATCTACCAAGATAAATCTCCCTCTCCATGCAAATATATACAAATAGTGATAGAAAATGTATGTTCTGATGGAAACCTTCCACATCTGAAATTCCTCTCTAGTGATAGTCGCTATTACTGAAGTGTGTAAGACTCTGATCACATCACATTTTTGTACAAAAGATCTTATGTTCAGTCCTTTAAAAAAAAAGACCCCCATATGTGACAGAGAGCAAGCATGCTCTGACTGATTGGGGGAAAGATTACATGCACAGCAGTCCATTTTAGGATTTACTCACATCTGTACGCTAGAATCCATCAGAAACTTTTGTTTCTGATTCCAATATTCAATCGAAAATCTAGGACAGAAAAGCACAGCATGCTGCTTCTTCTTGTCCGATGAAATGCCAGATTTTCTGATAGAAACTAAATCCCATTACAATCAGTGCGGTCTGTCAAGAGGTGTTCATTTTATAGTCGGTGTGATCCATCAGCTTGCAATAGTTTCATAGTCAGTGTAGTCTATAGGGAGGCATTCATTTTATAGTTAGTGCAGTCCGTTAAGGGGCGTCCATTTGATAGTCCGTGCAGTCTATTAGGAGACGTTCATTTTCTAGTCAGTGTGGTCTATCCAGTGGCATCCATTTTATAGTAAGTTAAGTCCATCCAGTGGCGTCCATTTTATAGTAAGTGCAGTCCATCCAGTGGTGTCCGTTTTATAGTAAGTATAGTCCATCCAGGGGCGTCCATTTTATAGCAAGTGCAGTCCATCTAGGGGCCTCCATTTTATAGCAAGTGCAGTCCATCCATGGGCATCCATTTTATAGCAAGTGCAGTCCATCCAGGGGCCTCCATTTTATAGTAAGTGCAGTCCATCCAGGGGTGTCCATTTTATAGTAAGTACAGTCCATCCAGGAGCGTCCATTTTATGGCAAGTGCAGTCCATCCAGGGGCGTCCATTTTATAGTAAGTGCAGTCCATCCAGGGGCGTTTATTTTATATTAAGTGCAGTCCATGCCGTGGTGTTCATTTTATAGTCAGTGCAGTCTATTCAGCTGAGTTCATTTTATAATCAGTGCAGTCCTTCCAGGGGCATCCATTTTATAGCAAGTGCAGTCCATCCAGGGGCGTCCATTTTATAGTAAGTACAGTCCATCCAGGGGCGTTTATTTTATAGTAAGTGCAGTCCATGCCGTGGTGTTCATTTTATAGTCAGGGCAGTCTATTCAGCTGAGTTCATTTTATAATCAGTGCAGTCCTTCCAGGGGCATCCATTTTATAGTAAGTGCAGTCCATCCAGAGGCGTCCGTTTTATAGTAAGTGCAGTCCATCCAGGGGCGTCCATTTTATAGTCAGTGCAGTCCATCCAGGTTAGGTCATTTTATAGTCAGCGTGGTCCATCAAGTGGCGGTCATTTTTATAGCCAGTGCTGCGTATCTTAAACAACTGATTGATACAAAAGCCAACAACAGTGGTGGGTATACCGCCACAAAAAATGTCAATGTCTCAAAAACTTGTCATGTGGCCTTGAGCATCAATTACAACTTGACAACGATGTCTCATGCTGTTTACAAGTCCACTTATTGTCTGCTGAGGCATGGCATCCTACTCTTCTTGAAGGGCGGCCCTTAGGTCATTGAGGTTCTGGGGTACATAGTTACAAGGCGACTCAGCTGATCCCATAGGTTTTCAATGGGATTCAGGTCTAGAGAAAGTGCAGGCCACTCCATTTAAGGTACCCCAGTCTCCATTAGCCGTTCCCCAATGACGCAACCTCTATGAGCTGGAGCATTGTCATCCATGAAGATGACATTAGGCCTGTGTTGTTCATGCAGAGGCACAATGACTGGATTAATGATGTTATTCAAGTAGTATGGGCTTGTCACTGTACCACTCACAAAGTGTAGGGCAGTTCTGCATTGACTAGACACATCTGCCAACACTGTAACACCACCACCACCAAAGGTCTGTCTGGTGACAACAGTGGCTGATGCATAGCGCACTCATTGGCAGCCATTGTTTAAGCTCAGCATGAATCGACTTTCATCAGTGAACAGCACTGAGGCCCACTGGTCCCTTGTCCAGTGTAGATGCTCCCTGGCCCAAGCAAGATGGTGACGCCTGTGGTCAGGTATGCTTTCAGGTTGTCTAGCACGCAGACCACGCTGATGTAAATGGTTTTGAATGGTCTGATGTGACACTTGGGTCTCTCTCACCTACCTTAAATGTGCCTGGAGTTGTCTGGCATTCATCATCTGGTTCCGCAGGTCATTGTTCACAATGAATCGGTCATCAGTGTGGGATGTGGCAAAAGGACATCTACTTTCTGTCACTCTTCCAGTTTTTTTGTATCTCTATTACAACCTGCTAATGACACTCTGTGACACTCTAAGTTCAGTGGCCACTTCTGTCCAAGAACGTCCTGCTTGAACATTCTCAATGGTGGGGTCATCCTGAAATTTCACCCACAAGCAACATCTCAAACTTTTTGTGTGTAGTGTATATGTCTCCAATACAGAAGGTCCTGGCTTCAAGACCTAGTACTGACAATTTAAAAGTAGAGACAGAATAAAGTTAAACACACAGTGGTATCCCCAAAAATTGGGAATACTGCCCTCTCATTGTGCTGACTCCATATATGGAGTCAGCCAGACAGTAGGGACTCCTAAGCCATATACTGTACAGTATGGAGTCTGCCAGAGAGCTAAGCAGGAACTTCTAAACTATATGGAGTCAGATCACCGACTTCTAAAGCAGTGCTGCCATTTCAGTGTGTCAGAGGCTTAAAGGGGTTTTCCAAGCTTTTGATACTGATGACCTATCCTCAGGATAGGTCATCAGTATCTGGTTGGTGGGGGGCTGACAGCAGGGACCCCCACTGATCAGCTGTTTGAGAAGGCACCAATGCTTCTGTGAGCACTGGGGCCTTCTCACAGCTTTTCCTAGGCCAGTGATGCCATGTTCATCGGTCATGGGCCTAGGCACAGCTCAACCCCATTGAAGTGAAAAAGGCTGATCTGCGATACCAAGCACAACCACTATACAATGTACGGAGCTGTGGTTGGTGAGCATGGAGAAGCTAGCAGTTTTCACAGGAGTGCCAATGCCTTCTCAAACAGCTGATCATGGGTGTTGGACTCCCACTGATCAGAAACTGATGAACTATCTAGAGGATATGTCATCGGTAAAAAAAAAATCCTGGAAAACCCTTTTAAGCCCAGCCTCTCTCCTGAAATTCTTGTTGTGTGTGACTTCATGGATGTGCACCTGGCTGAAGATGGAGTGAACTTTGGGAAGGAGTAAGTACTTATGGCAGCACTTTGGGGAGCACCTTGTAGACATAGCGGTTTCTGCACTATGGATTAACTATCTGTTTTTTCAGGGTTTAGTGTCCCTTTAAATTTTGCAGACATTTGCATTTGCCTTAGCAAGCAAGGGGAAGGAATCTCTCAATCATCATTCAACAGAATGTTTTAATGGCAAAAATGCTGATGTGCAGTATGCGAGTCAGGTAATGGTGTAAGGAAGTGAAAAGTAACATGTCTGCCAAATTGATCATGCCATAATAATTTGTCTCAGTTTGTGTCATTTTCTACACAACATAAATGTAATATTTATTATTATATTTAATATTGATGACTTTCTCTCCCCATTTTTATCACATTTTATAGCAGTTTTGTGTTTAACTTCAATGTCACTAAAGTGTATGGAAATACATACAAAGTTAATACGGATAGTATGGCTGCCATGCTCAACCAGAGTGTGACGACTCCAGCTGGACACAAGACGCTCAAAGTGTACTTCCCCTGTGCCTCTTGGTATTCAGTTATCCCCAGGACTTACAATAGGGCAGAAACATAAAATATAAAGCGTGCAATGGTGGATAATAATATGGACGTTTGGGTGGGCAGCCCCGGGCCCTTCATCTCTGTGGGGCCCAATGCTGCTCCAAACGTTCACATTACAGAATGCATTCAGCTGCGCTGAGTGTTGCAGTGTTCCCCTAAGCTGTGCACCTGCACAGCTTCACTTGTGAAACCTCTGCAGGCCCGCTGTCCACTGCAGTCCCTACCTCCTCCCTCTTGCAGCGCTGCTGTGTCCAAGCCGGGAGAGGAGATGGTCAAAGAAGCAGCGTGGGAAGAAGGAGGAGGCACTGCCATCTTTGCAGGTACCATCAGCTCAGCTACATTATCTGTACTCAGAGAGTTATCACTGTGTTATCTGTGGTGATACATAGGACTGCAGGTAACATCTACTACATTAGATGGGGTATCTTAGGCATCTTTCTCAGTGGTAAGGTTCCTGAGCAACAAGGTTCCTGCCTGACCTGACCTGTGCCTGATTACTGTATTGATCTTTTGCTGCCTGCCCTGACCTTGCAATGTTTTCTGAATTTCATGAACTCTGCCTTTACTGATCTCAGACTGCTCCTAACTATGATTCTGCCTGACTCCTCTGTGCTCTGCACAGGTGTCTCAATCCCAATGGGTCAACCATACTCCAAGAGGTAGCATCCTGGTGGATCCTCTGCAGCGAAGTTCAGATCCCTGTATAGGGGTTAAAGGGTGAAAACTAGGGGACCACCAGGATAATGCCTTTAGGAGTAGCCCTAAGTCAAATCTATTCGGTTGACACAGTGGTTCTACACCCATCAGATAGTTATATGGACTGCAGCTAGTGATATACTTGAGATTTTTATCGGCCATAATGCAGATGATCAGTCATCTGTGGGATTGTACCGCAGCAACTTGTGATGCCAGGTTTGAAAAAAAAAAACGAGGATGGGAATTATACAAATTGGCATATCACCAGCCAAATATACTTGTACTTTCAGTCAAATGCAGTGTATGGGCAGCTTGACATGGTTTTTCTCTCCAGCTTAAAGAAGAAAGAAGGGTATCATACATTCATACAGATTAAGTCTTAATTATAGGGTGAATCTTGATAAAATGTCTTCTATTTATTTAAGTATAGCCTTAAAGGGGTTCTCCAGGAATTAAGAAAATGAAAATACTTAAATATTACTTTACAATAAATATATAATCAAATACCTTTCATTATTTATAATGGCTCGTTTTTTCTGGGGAGCGATCATCAGGAGAAACAAAATGGCCGCTGTCCCATCAGTTCACACAAAACCTGTCCTAATCACACAGGAGGACAAGTTACTTCACAACACTGAGCTAAAGAGCTGCCTGATCCTCCTCTCTGCTCTGACTGTCAGGGATCATGATCCTAAATACAGATGATAAGAACTTTAGCCGAATCTCTGGGGAATTTAGTACAGAGAGGATGGACAGAACAGACTGTGGCTGTGGTAATGGAGACTGCATTCAAATGCTGCTGCTCATTAGCCACACCCCCACAATCCTCTCATGTCCCCTCATCTCCATTCCCCACAGAGATTCATCTGTATTCAGGACTATAATCCCTGACAAGCAGAACAGAGAGGAGGATGAGGCAGATCTTTACCTCAGTGTTATGAAGTGTCCTCCTGTGTGATTAGGACAGGTTATGTGTGTACTAATAGGACGGCGGCCATTTTATTTCTCCTAATGATTGCTCCCTAGACAAAACGAGCCATTATAACTAATGAAAGGTATTTGTGAATATATTTATTATAAAATAATATTTAAGTATTTACATTTTCTTAATTCCCGGAGAACCCCTTTAATTATATAAGTCAATTAATTTTTGCTAGTTATAAAAATGATTAATGTTACAAATGATTCACTTGTGTTAGTCAATGTAATACTCAGGTCTGTATACTGGGTCATGCCTCAATGCTTATCAAAAACGGTGTGTTTTCCACTAAGGACATTAAGAATGTTTCAAATATTGTAATACAACCAAAAGAAAATTAATTAGCTAATTAAAAAGCGATATGCACGAGCAAAGCACTTTTACTTTTTGAAGAGCTTTTAAAACTTGTGGTTAATCAGATTGCGGTCAATTTTAATCATCAGAAGATTTGATTTTTACTGTTAATAAAAGAAAATTAGAACTCAAGCCAATATTTCAGGCCAACTTTGGATGAGATATTTGGTACATGGAAGATTATAGTGATATTTAACTAACAAATTTCATTATAGTTTAAGGGGAAATCACATTATCTATCGGAGAGAAAGAACATTCCTCTACTTGACATATTGTCTGAAAAAAATGAGTATTCATTGTTTGTAGGACTTGCCAAGTTACCAATAACTGGCTGGGAAAAGAAACCTGTTTGACTAGCTGAGAAAAAGATACAGTGCTGTCAAGTGAAGAGAATATACAAAATATGGAGAAGGGTTTATACTGATATGTTTTGTTTGCCTCATTGTAATTTTGCAGTAATATATTGTGTTCTTTATTTAATATTTTACTCATGCTGTTTTTCACATTTATTGGGATAGATACAAGATAGATAGATAATAATTTCGGGTCAGTGTCGGACCAATGGGCCTGTACCTTCACATCTTTCTTTTTTGCTTTTTGTCTTGTGTTGCCATTCTTTGAGCGTTTTTAGATAGATAGATAGATACATAGACACTATATAGACCAAAGTATTGGGACACATACATGAAGTTAGTCTTACCTCTTGCAATTACCGCATTTTTCGCTTTATAAGATGCACTTTGGCCGTGCGTCTTATAAAGCAAATACTACTACTATTATGGAAGCGCTCACTAGTATGCATTAGGTGACGGGAGTGGGGAGTGAAGCGCTGTGAGCTCACCCTTCCTGATTTTCCTTCCTGGGGTCGCACTACACTGTCCTGACCCTGTACAGCATCAGGACATAGTGCGCATACTATGTCAGGTGACAGTGCAGCACGGGCCAGAGAAGCATGGGAGTGCGACTGCTGCCGAAGATGGAGAGGAGCCGCGGTCCAGGAGAGGTAAGAGAAGTTTTTTATTTTATTCTGATCTGAGGTCTGATGGTTCTGGCAAGGAACTCTGGGGTATGACATTGAGGGCTGATCTGAGGTTTGATGGGGGGTCTCACAATGAGGGCTGATCGGAGGTCTGATGGGGCTCTGAAATAAAGGGATGATCTGAGGTTTGATCAGGGTCTCACATTGAAGGCTAATATAAGGTCTGATGGGCTCTGACATGGAAGGCTGATGGGGTTCTGACATAGAGGGCGGATGGAGTTCTGACATGGAGGGCTGATGGGGTTCTGACATGGAGGGCTGATGGGGTTCTGACATGGAGGGCTGATGGGGTTCTGACATGGAGGGCTGATGGGGTTCTGACATGGAGGGCTAATGGGATTCTGACATGGAGGGCTGATATGGGGGTCTGATTTGATGTCCTGATATGGGGGGTCTGATCTGATGTCCTGATATTTATGGGGGTCTTATCTGAGGATATTTTTTTCTTATTTTCCTCCGCTAAAACCTGGGGTGCGTCTTAGCATTGGGTGGGTCTTATAAAGCGAAAAATAAGGTAAAACAGCTTGCACCCTTCTGGGAAGCTTTTCTACAACATTTTGGAGTATGTCTGTCAAATTGTTTGCCTATTCATCCATTTGTGAGGTCAGACACTAATCTTGCAGACTCCATTCTAGTTCATCTCAAAGATGTTTGATGAGGTTGAAGTGAAGTTCTTCCACACCAAACTCATTCAACCATGCCTTTGTGGACCTAGTTTTGTGCACTGGGACACAGTAATGCTGGAACAGAAAGGGATCTTCCTCAAACTGTTCCTTAAACTGTAGAGGAGACAGCCCTGACAGTAGGTACAGGGACATAATACACACTGTCTGTCCCCTGCAGTGTACACAAAGCCTTTGTTACAGAAAGATTTCATATGAACCTAATATTCTCAGAACAGATGGACTAACATGGTACCTATCCTTATCAAGGTTCTTAAATGTCTAGATCAATAATAATTTCTATATAATTTATAGTTTTTACTGCATAGACCCTATCTTTTATTAGGGTGGCATCTGTACTTAATTCTACAATTCTACGGTACATGTAGCTGTCAATTACTGTCATTTCTGTTTATATTTCTTTTATTCCTTGCTGCTGAATCTATTCAGCTTAAGTGACTTTTTGCATTGGACATTTTTGCTATACTTTAGGTTCTAGTGCCTAATTTAACCCTGAAAATATTCCCTTGTTCACCTTGCTCAGGAGCACAATGTTCTAATCTCGTACTTATACATGTTTTAACTAACACCTATTTCAATGCTAACTTTCTATATGTTATTTCTACCTCTGCATTTTGTGTTCTTTATGACTTCTAGCTAATTCATATAAAATCGTTTTATTAATGTGCATAAAAATGAAACCTTATCTTTTTTTTCTAATAACAATGATGATAAAGTGAACTTTTTAAAACATTCCAAATAAGCAAACATGCGTGCTCAATGCCTCTAGATTCAATTCTTTCAAGCCATGGTTTTATTAGGAACTATTCCCCAGCACTTCCATATCCCCATTTGCTTTTAGAGCCAGTTATGCATTGCAGAGCAATATGTTGCCAGTCCCACCAGTGTGAAAATGTTTAATTATGTATTCCTTCAAACACTTTCATATGTTAAGAGACTGCCATAAAAATATTCATGAAAATAGAATTAATTCAGAACATTAGGCAAACTGGCACTTGCCATAGGTACATTTGACTATGCATAAATCATATATTTATACATATGTAGGAAGTATATGTTGTCAAGACAAATGTTATAGTTCTTTAGTACAATGTTATTTGCTATAGTAATTATAGAGAAGATTACTTCAATTATGTTGCATATTCTGCAACTTGTGGATTGATGGCAGAGCAAACTTTATATCTAGGTGTCATAACCGGATCTGAATTTGAAAATGACAGCCCTGTTCTGCTGTGTGAAGGAGAAATCAAATAAGGACATCCTTGTGATAGCAATAATCGGGGAGGGGAGGCGGGGGATTTAACACTTGGCACCCCCCCCCCACAATGAGCTGTTTGAAGGGTATGTGGCGCTAGTGCAAGAGCTGCCTTCTCTTCAATGTTTACCTGAATGCCGTCTATATTGTAGTGGTGGTGCAAGGTAATTACTGCTTCCTAGTCCATTCAATTGAATAGGATGAACAGCTGCAATTTAAATTGATTATAGGTCATCAGTTTCATGAGCCTGAAATACCCCTTTAAGGGAGGAGACCAGGCGAGTAAGCTGAAATACTATGGAGGTGAAATTACCTCATATATACTTTGTGTTCTTGCATGTATAGCTTGTATAAGAAGGTCTGGGGAAAATAGCATTTGGATTCTGCAATGTGATTTTTTCCTAACAGTGTATTTAGCTGGACTTATGCTATGTGTAAGAGCTGAAACCTTTCTGTCTGTACAGATGTATATTAGATTATTATAGATTATTAGATTCTTTATTTAAATGTGCAGGAAGGCCCAGAGGGGCCAGGTGGAGGATAGGAGTGGTAGTGGCTTTGGCTGCAAAAGTCTATCACAGTGACTTTCCTTACACCATTGCACTCTAGGGTCAGTGCAGTGAAAGGAGGCTGCACTCTCTCTTTCCACCCTGATGGTAGTTGGGGTGCCCTTGGTGTTGTGGCTTTTAGTGTGGGACTGTTGGTACAAGGCAGGGGATGTTGGTGCTACAGTTATTAACTGGGCCAGATGTAACAGGATAATTGTCCCTCTTTACTGAAGTGAAAATGAGGATTGTATTATTTCCAACAGTCTCAATATAGAGTGCAAATCTCCCTAGATGTTTTTTGTATGGGTACAGACCAGGTTTAGGTTCCACATACTCCTACTCTCTTTCTTTGCAGAATCTGAGGCTGGCAATAATGCTTTGGGGCATGTCTGTAGTCAGTAACTGAGGCATACAGGGTTTAAGATACAACTGACCAGGTCATGTCAGGTCAGTGTGGAGGGTGTCTTACCAGTATGCCATTCACAGAGGTAAAGTCTATAAACTTTTAGGCAGCAATGTACCTTACTGACTCCTCAGTTTGCATGGCAGTTACAGATCCTGGAACTTTCTTCCTGTCTCTCACTGGGGTACTGTAGAAATTGTGAGGTCTTTCTGTTAGTAGATAATCTTCAGATAAGGTGATTCTCTGTACCTTTGATCCTATGAGGAGGAGCACATGGAGCAGCTTTACCTTCCTCAGAACTAGGGGTGGAGGGAACTAAAACAGTCCATACCTCAGCCTCCTCTAGGGACTTCCTCATGGAGGGTATACATAGTATTAAATGACATAACAAACACTAAACAGCAAACAATTTGCAAGTACCCCCAGCTCTGGGGTACTGCACATTGTATATTGTGAACTTATTTCCTATGTATCTGTATTACAGGCGTCTTGCTTCTACCCTTCAGTTATGACAAATAGGTAAGCGATCTGATAAATATTCCTTACAATGAATGTAAAACATACAATCTACATAAAGCAAGACATGGAGGTCTCCAAGGTTCTAAACCATTTCTCTGATCTTTGAAGTGTGTCACTCTTTCATTTCATCGTCCAACAGGCTGACATGCAAAAGCTTTGTTCCGACAGTTCAATTTAATCACTGCCATTGGTTCAACAACAAGATAAAATCCCTTGTCCAACATCCAGCTGTTATCTGATACTGTTTGAAGCAACTCTCATGAATGCATGCTGATATCTCAAGAACTCCAAACATGTCATAAACAATATATTAAAACCCAAGTATGAATTCCATTAGTGCAAGAACAGGCTTAGCCTATCTGCTCAGGCCAATGTAATAAAATATAATTTGGACTAATCTGTTCAAAGAATTCTTTCTTTTTGAAGATGACAGTCTCCTGTCACAGAGAGATGTAATTGCTCGCTGGCTACACTAAGGACCCTGTCTCTGCCCTGGGTGCACTTTGCAGGTGTCTCCTAGCCACACAATTAAGGCTTTTGTTTAAATACAAAAAAATGTCAGAAAAAGAAATAGTACAACAGAAAGTGAGTATTTTAATGAACATGTCTGATCCTAAGTGGAATTTAAAGAAACTTAATACAATTGAAATACTGAAGACCTAATACAGTGGTAGCAGCGGGGCAGTTCATTAGCTTAAAGTCTTAGCTTAGTGATCAGATTTCCTTTTCCATATAACTGAAGAAGAGATGAAGAAGATGATATTTATACACAGGCATTCTGATCATTCTTGAAGTGCGATCTTTATGTATATTAGATACATGTTATAATATAGCAGAATTAGAGAAACTAATATGTGAGTCTGGGGTGACATGGTGAAGTTGCAGAAAAGTCATGTGATAAAAAATGTGATAAAAAAATACAGTGCCTTGCGAAAGTATTCGGCCCTCTGGAACCTTTCAACCTTTTGCCACATTTCAGGCTTCAAACAAAAAGATATAACATTTTCAATTTTTCGTGAAGAATCAACAACAAGCGGGTCACAATTGTGAAGTGGAACGAAATTTATTGGATCATTTAAACTTTTTTTGTAATAATAAAACTGAAAAGTTGGGCGTGCAAAATTATTCGGCCCATTTACTTTCAGTTCAGAAAACTCACTCCAGAAGTTCATTGAGGATCTCTGAATGATCCAATGTTGTCCTAAATGACTGATGAAGATAAATAGAATTCACCTGTGTGTAATCAAGTCTCCGTATAAATGCACCTGCTCTGTGATAGTCTCAGGGTTCTGCATCATGAAGACCAAGGAACACACCAGGCAGGTCCATGATACTGTTGTGGAGAAGTTTAAAGCCGGATTTGGATACTAAAAGATTTCCCAAGCTTTAAACATCCCAAGGAGCACTGTGCAAACGATCATATTGAAATGGAAGGAGTATCAGACCACTGCAAATCTACCAAGACCCGGCCGTCCCTCTAAACTTTCATCTCAAACAAGGAGAAGACTGATCAGAGATGCAGCCAAGAGGCCCATGATCACTCTGGATGAACTGCAGAGATCTACAGCTGAGGTGGGAGAGTCTGTCCATAGGACAACAATCAGTCGAACACTTCACAAATCTGGCCTTTATGGAAGAGTGGCAAGAAGAAAGCCATTTCTCAAAGATATCCATAAAAAGTCTTGTTTACAGTTTGCCACAAGCCATCTGGGAGACACACCAAACATGTGGAAGAAGGTGCTCTGGTCAGATGAAACCAAAATCAAACTTTTTGGAAACAATGCAAAACAATATGTTTGGCATAAAAGCAACACAGCTCATCACCCTGAACACACCATCCCCACTGTCAAACATGGTGGTGGCAGCATCATGGTTTGGGCCTGCTTTTCATCAGCAGGGACAGGGAAGATGGTTAAAATTGATGGGAAGATGGATGGAGCCAAATACAGGACCATTCTGGATGAAAACCTGTTGGAGTCTTCAAAAGACCTGAGACTAGGACGGAGATTTATCTTCCAACAAGACAATGATCCCAAACATAAAGCAAAATCTACAATGGAATGGTTCACAAATAAACGTATCCAGGTCTTAGAATGGCCAAGTCAAAGTCCAGACCTGAATGCAATTGAAAATATGTGGAAAGAGCTGAAAACTGCTGTTCACAAACGCTCTCCGTCCATCCTCAAAGAGCTCGAGTTGTTTTGCAAGGAAGAATGGGCAAGAATTTCAGTCTTTAGATGTACAAAACTGATAGAGACATACCCAGTGGTGTAGCTATAGGGGTCGCAGCGGTCGCAATTGTGACCGGGCCCCTAAGCCAGGGGGGCCCCGAAGGCCCCCCTTGCCACTTGCAGGGCCGCACCGCCAATTAGCCAGGAGCGTCGCGGCCCTGAGCACAGATGGGGGAGGCGGCAGGGCAGAGGGAGATGAGCACTTCCATTGCACTGGGGGCATTTCTTACTGGCACATGGGGGCACTTGGGGGCATTTCTTTATGGCATGGGGGCATTTTTACTGGCACTGGGGGCATTTTTCTGGCACATGGGGGCACTGGGGCATTTCTTACTGGCACATGAGGGCACTGGGGGCATTTTTCTGGCACATGGGGGCACTGGGGGCATTTCTTACTGGCAAATGATTTGGGGGGGAACTTCTGGCGCATTATTGGGGCATTTCTTACTGGCACAAAATTTGGGGGGCATCTATGGATGGGGAGCACTTCTTACTGGCACATTATTGGGGTGAAATTTTGGGGGCACTTCTTACTGGCACATTGGAAGCATTATTACTTCTGGGGCACAGTGGTGAAATTAGTACTGTTGGGAGCACTATTACTAACAAGTGCACTCTGGCAGAGAATTATTAGTTGGGAGCACTATTACTGTGGGGGGCACTATTACTGTGGGGGGCACCCTGGCACAGTATCAGTGAAGTTATTTCTGGGGGATGTTATGTTCACACTATTACGGGACACTATTTGCTGGGCACAGTGAAGAAGGAGATATGAACATTAATATATCAATATTTCTATTAAATATTAAGAATTAATATTCATAACTAATATTAATATTCTAACGTGAATATTAATATTTTCTATTAACGCCCATACCAATATTCACTCACGTGGCTATCAGTATGGTATTATTAATATGATTTCCTTCTATAATGTTCCGTTAAGGTACAATATTGATAACAGCGTCAGATCAGACTTCAACCATCAATATTATAATACAACACAGTCTCAACACACTCACGCTAGACTGTATTGTATTAATCTGTACCTTAACTGTAACGTTTCCCTGTTCCTTTACAACGTACTATTACAATTATATTATTACTGTGCTTGTATAACAGAAATGAAACAGTGCTAATAAAACAAGTTATTTATTATACACTATGCTAAAGTTACACAAATCACACAATAAAACAATAATATAATAAACACCAACACCTACTTATTTTTCCCACCCACACTCACATACACACACCAATATACTTTTACCCTCCCAACTATCGCTAACTTTCCCTAATCATGGAATGGAAGATTGGGGATGTAGTGCAGGGGTCAGGATGCAGGGTAAGTATAGAGGCAGAAGGGAATTAGGGGTACAGGATTGGTAGGAGAGAGAGAGAGAGAGAGAGAGAGAGAGGTTAGGGGCTCTTGGGATACTTAGACCAATCCTTGCTGGAACTCTGTCATGGTGACCTTTCCCCCATCTTCCTTCAGGTGACTCATTCAGGAGACTGCCTTCTGTGGCCCCCACAGTTGGCTATATTGTATATCTAAGCCCCCTCCCCCTTCAGGTGAAAGCAGTGAGGTGTAGTGATACTAGCCTAACACCCCCTACAGGGAACCTTCTGCTGTTAGGCCACGGATCTACTTTCTTTTGATCTATCGATCTCATCAGCCTCCATGTCTCCGGCCATTGTAACACCCGCCTGAAAGTTCCTGCTATCAGTTTAAGATAGAGGGAAGTGCATCACACCTATTGAGACAAAAGGTCTATTGAACCATAGTTTAACATACCTATGATACTGTCAACATATGGCCCTATTGTCTTCCCCCATACCCCAGCAGGCATATGGCATTCCTGCAGGAGGGGGGCTTTGAATAGAGTGAAGTGAATACTATGTATCTTGGCCTTCTCACTACTGGGATTAAATACATATATATATATAGGGGCAAATATCTATGGGGAAACTCTTCCCCCTGTAACATATCCCCCTGATTGTCGAGAACACGACAATACTATTTTTTTGGGGGGGAAGTGTTTTGTTGGAATATATTTGCCTACTCAACTCACAGTATAACCGGTAACCGTTCAGGATGGAATGAAGTATACCTCTTACCCTTAGGTACCTAGACATCACCCAGTACGATAGTCACCTGTCCTGCCCTTCACCGTAACCAAACGTCTCTATCCACAGAATACACCGCCTTCTCTCTTGATCTTCCCTGGAACGGTCTTGGAACTGTACTTGGCATCATGACTGTTCTTGGATGAAAGACTTTTGAGTACCTGGCAGTCAATGCGGATCTTCAGGTGTTCGCCTATCCCAACTTTGTCTTTCACTGTGCAGACTCTGGAATGGCCTCACCCTCATTGTCTTTTGGCAAACCACATAGCACCTCTTTCTTTTCGGGGTACAATCACCGGTGGAATACCCTTCTTTTGGCATGGGCACGACTTCCCTCAGACACTTCTCCTTTAACCTTGATTGAAGGTATCATCGATGCGGTTCTCCCATGGATAGATCAGTAGGTCTTTACAAGGCAGGTCAGGATTTTGAGTGGGGGTGATGTCACAATACCTAAGTTGACTGCGGGAATGAACACCGTCTAATTCTAACAGACATTCAAGCCATCCTTTATGAACTTTACCATTGCTAGGGTTGAGGTGGCAAATACTTTAGTGAGGGTACCTGTCCCTAGGGAATCTGTTCTTTACCCCATTCACACAAAACAGGTAATCACCCCTCCCCCACCCAACACACCTAAATCAATACAAAAATACCCAATAACAAACAGTATTTACACTGCTATGGGACTTCAGGAGTGAGTAAAAATCATGTCCTGAGTACCCATAGCCCTTCATGAATCCTAAGATTCCAGGGCTTCTCAGATGCTAGGCCCTTCTGCGTCTTTCATGTAGTTCTGCCTGGTTCTCCTGTACCTAGTTGGCAAGTCTTGTTATCCTCCGGTAAATCAGGCACAGTCCAAAGTACATGGCAATGACCAGAACCAGCAGAACTCTAACTGGTTGAATGAATATACAGAAAAATTATGTTTCCTTTGGGTTGTAGTCCAACAAGTCCACCCCCCTTGGACACCTCTGAGTCTCTATTCCAAAACATAGGTGATACTCGTTATCTTGATCCTGTCATGCTCAAGCTGCAATCTCCACCTCTTGAAGACTTCTAAGGATCTCATCTTCTTTATCCAATTCTAACAAGAGATGCTTGAGCTGGCTGTCAAAGTCAAAGGGAATTCTCTGGAGCCTCACAGGGGTGTCAGAGCAGATGTCCAGTCTTTTCTCTGGGGTCATTGGCATCTAGACCTATAATGAGACAAAGGGGACAATATGCTCCAAGGAGGATTTCTCCTCTTCCGGTGCAGTTAATTGCATCCTTGGTACCAACACCAATGCCCTTGACCCATGTCAGAAGGAGAGAATTGGGTTGGCCTTCATCTCACAGGACCCCTCGGAGTCCTAACACTGGTGTCTAAGCACCGGATACTGACTAACTTGGCAGAGGATAGTATCCTCTTACCTCCAACATCCCTCCGTGTTGAACAGATAAGGATGACCTCCCTCATAAGTTAGGATGTCCGAGGTGAGCTATGGATGGAGTACTGTCCATTTAATGGCAAAAATCCCAAATTAACATCACTGTACCCCTGAACTGATATCACTGGTCCTGATGGGTTAGGAGTTGGACAGATAGACCCATTATGCAAACGACCATCACCCTACATCTACCGCCTCGCAATTAGGCCACTTAAATGTACCATCTATATTGATGTTAAAGTTAATATCCCTGCCTCTGGGGTCTTCCCAATTTAAAGACCCCTATCTGCCCCAGTATTCCTCAGTCATAGAGTCTCCATCCATTCACCCACAGTAGGTGTGTCCACCATGTTCCATACTAAGTCCCACCTCTAGGGATTAGTATCTAACGTAACCATCTGTGTGCCCGGTTCCCAGTGGGCAAGGTGACAAAATAGTATCCTGTCACCTCCGGTACACAGTCCTCTCTCATGAGCATGATCATGAAAGAGCATATGGATGGAAATCCCTCTACCTGAGTACACCTCAGATCCTTAGCATTGGTCCACACCTTCAAAACTGTGGCTTGATACAAGCCCTCCAGTTTCACTGGACCACTCTGATCATTCCCTAAGGCCTGACCAGAGCTGCTGCAGTTTAACTTTAACATCATTACATTGGTCTACACATAGTCCGTGGATACAGATCCTTGGACGCACCTGGATCTTTTTAGGGTGTCTTTTACAGTTATGGATCTATCATTAGAATGTGCTCATCCTAACCACCCTGGCTGATTCAGCCCCAGTGATACCTTCAGGATGCAGAATATCTTTTTCCAGGCCATCTCCCCCTGTTAACCTATGTTGTGGATACTAGACAAATCCCATGACCTAACTCATGTCCTGACTCTCTAGTCAACCACAACACAAAGTCACAGATCACACTTAACACACAAACCAGGGAGACGGCCTACATGGTACAAACAACGACTAACAACCACTAACATTAAACAAACAAATACAGGAACACACGACAAAGACGTACAGGGAACAGGCTACACAACAAATTGTACAGCTGTTCTAGACATACCCCTGTCTGAACACTCTTTCTTTCCTAGTAGCAGTTGGCCATTCTGACCCTTCAACAACTGATGGGGTGTCTGTGGCTGGAAGGGAGACCTTGTTTGGCCAACTGCACTAGGTCTTACTGTACAACCTGCTGCTGCATACCTATTCCCACCTCTGGTATCACTGGACTCATTGCAATTATCTGCCCAGTTGCAATTCCTTGCAATGTGGCCCGTTTTACCACACTTAAAACATGCTCTTGATCTCCATAGCCAAGCACTGAGAGATTTGCAGTATTTCGCTATGTGCCCTAAACCAGTGCATGCAAAACATCTAATGCTTTCCATGTTTGGTTTAGGGCTGTCCCCATTGCAAAAGTGCTCCTGCCCAAATCTCCTGAACTGCTCCATGGTCAGGGATGCACTTTTAACAATTCTCTTACTACATTTATGCAGGACTCTGGAGATGCTACTCCTGGTCTTTGGAATAGGATCAGACTTTTGGAAATCTGACCTATTCCTGTCTAACCTCCCCCCTTGTTGCCCTGCACAGGGCAACATTTCAGGAGATTCTGGCCTTGTCTCTACCGAAAAAGAATAGGTTGGCACCACTTTGGCAAAGTAGTTTATGATGTTTTGCAAACTAGATATCAGATGAGATCTAGCAGCAACATCATCATTCAACTTTGCCACCACAGCATCAGTAGATGCTGCCTGTTCCTTAAAGTTCTTGATCTCAGTATATGACTGAGTCAAGTCTGCTTCCACTTCTGCAATATGCTTCTGAAGGGCCATTATCCGTTCCTCCAGCATGCATATCTGCTTTTCCTTATCCACCCGACATTGTACATTGTCTGCCAGTTCTGCCTGTAAGTCATGGACACGTTGTCCATTAACAGCACAGCACTGACAGTGACTCTCAGTGGCCTGAGACACCAATGTACAATGCTCTGGCTTCCCCAGCGTTTCCTCATACACGGACACTAGCTTCGCCAGCATGTGGAGTCGCCTGGATGATTTGTTCATTACTGTCCGCTTGTTAATGCACATCTTGTCAAAACTACAAGCCTGTGCTAACAACATGGACCACAGCATTTCTGCTGACTGGTATGTTGTGGGAAGTATGGGCTTAAAAGAGCTATTCTTACTTAGGTGCTGTAGTGTGGAAAAGTCCATACTCACTTGTTTGGTGGCCATCTATTCCTCAGTCCCTTCTGTGCTGCTTGGAGAAAGTCCAATTTCCGGAACGCTTTTTCCCGACCAGCGGACTGCTCAGATCCACCCGAACTGCAAGTGATGACTTTCCTCACTCGTTTAGTAGCCCACTGTTCCTCCGTCCCTTCTGTGCTGCTTGGAAAAAGTCCTTGTCTCCGGATCACTTTTTCCCGTCCAGCTGGACTTAACCGAACGTTTATCGCTACTTAAACGATATCCTGCGATGACTTTCCTCGCCGTTATCCACGTACGTGCAAAGGAATTGTTAGAAACGTTAGAAAACTGATAATAAACAAAGAATCCTATTTCTGAATTGATTCTGCCTTAAGCCCCACCTACAATTGCGTTACCCGTCCGAGCTTCAAGGTCTCAGCGTACAGTATAGCACAACACCGCTACCTGTCCACGCTATCCTGCCTATCTTAGCTCACGGTATAACACAAGCGAAGCTATGGCGGCAAAACGCAAAACCAATCACAGAAGATTAGGTTCTGTCGCAGATTTTGTTCCGTGCAATGCCCAAGTAACTGTGTCAATCTTCCTGAACCGTCACAGCTGTGAACGCACAGAATAACACGACACTGACCCGTGTACCAATGTTATCTGTCCACGCTCCCGCAGCCTGATCAGCTCACCGAGGATAACCCCAGATTACCGCAAAGCAAAACACGTATACAAAATCGCAACCCTCCTGGCTGGCTCGCCAATGAAGAAGGAGATATGAACATTAATATATCAATATTTCTATTAAATATTAAGAATGAATATTCATAACTAATATTAATATTCTAATGTGAATATTAATATTTTCTATTAATAACGCCCATACCAATATTCACTCACGTGGCTATCAGTATGGTATTATTAATATGATTTCCTTCTATAATGTTCCGTTAAGGTACAATATTGATAACAGCGTCAGATCAGACTTCAACCATCAATATTATAATATAACACAGTCTCAACACACTCACGCTAGACTGTATTGTATTAATCTGTACCTTAACTGTAACGTTTCCCTGTTCCTTTACAACGTACTATTACAATTATATTATTACTGTGCTTGTATAACAGGAATGAAACAGTGCTAATAAAACAAGTTATTTATTATACACTATGCTAAAGTTACACAAATCACACAATAAAACAATAATATAATAAACACCAACACCTACTTATTTTTCCCATCCACACTCACATACACACACCAATATACTTTTACCCTCCCAACTATCGCTAACTTTCCCTAATCATGGAATGGAAGATTGGGGATGTAGTGCAGGGGTCAGGATGCAGGGTAAGTATAGAGGCAGAAGGGAATTAGGGGTACAGGATTGGTAGGAGAGAGAGAGAGAGAGAGAGAGAGAGGTTAGGGGCTCTTGGGATACTTAGACCAATCCTTGCTGGAACTCTGTCATGGTGACCTTTCCCCCATCTTCCTTCAGGTGACTCATTCAGGAGACTGCCTTCTGTGGCCCCCACAGTTGGCTATATTCTATATCTGAGCCCCCTCCCCCTTCAGGTGAAAGCAGTGAGGTGTAGTGATACTAGCCTAACACCCCCTACAGGGAACCTTCTGCTGTTAGGCCAAGGATCTACTTTCTTTTGATCTATCAATCTCATCAGCCTCCATGTCTCCGGCCATTGTAACACCCGCCTGAAAGTTCCTGCTATCAGTTTAAGATAGAGGGAAGTGCATCACACCTATTGAGACAAAAGGTCTATTGAACCATAGTTTAACATACCTATGATACTGTCAACATATGGCCCTATTGTCTTCCCCCATACCCCAGCAGGCACATGGCATTCCTGCAGGAGGGGGGCTTTGAATAGAGTGAAGTGAATACTATGTATCTTGGCCTTCTCACTACTGGGATTAAATACATATATATATATATATAGGGGCAAATATCTATGGGGAAACTCTTCCCCCTGTAACACACAGTTATTTTAGGACACTGTGTGCCAATAATTATTGAAGGACACTATCTGTGTGGTACTAGTGGCACAGTACTGGGGGTGGTAGGATTATTTGTCCAGAAGACGGGAGGATGATGGAAAAGTAATAAACTAAGATTTTTTTCTGTTAAACTGCAGAGATGAGAAATGGCTGAAAAATGGCGTCTGGTCTGAAAGGAGAAGATGAGGAAAGAGAAGATCTACATCAGAGGAGACGTCACTGGATGTACGAGGTATGGGGCGCTGTGTTATACTAGATGTAAGAGGTAAGGGGCGCTGTATTATACTGGATGTAAGAGGTATGGGGTGCTGTATTATACTGGATGTAAGAGGTATGAGGTGCTGTATTATACTGGATGTAAGAGGTATGGGGCGCTGTATTATACTAGATGTAAGAGGTAAGGGGCACTGTATTATACTGGATGTAAGAGGTATGGGGCGCTGTATTATACTGGATGTACGAGGTATGGGGCGCTGTATTAGGCTACATTCACACGAACATTGTGTTTTGCAGTCTGCAAATTGCGGATCTGCAAAAAAAGGATGATGTTCCGTATGGCATCCGTTTTTTTGCAGATCCACTGTAACAATGCCTATCCTTGTCCGCAAATGGACAAAAATAGGAATGGACATACAGATGCGGACAGCACACAGTGTTCATTTAAGTGAATGGGTCTGCATCTGAGGCGCAAAATATGCAGATCGGAGGCTGCAAAAACAACTGTGGTGTGAATGTAGCCTTACCCTGTATGTTCTGATGCACGTAATGTTAGGAGGGAAAAGGTTAGGGTGAGAATTTGGCATGGGGGGGTTCAGCAGAAAAGCTAGGTACACCAGCGCTGGGGGGAAGCCCAAGCTGAACTCTTGCACCAGGGCCCATGAGCCTTTAGCTACGCCCCTGGACATACCCCAAGCGACTTGCAGCTGTAATCGCAGCAAAAGGTGGTGCAACAAAGTATTAATGCAAGGGGGCTGAATAATTTTGCATGCCCCACTTTTCAGTTTTATTATTACAAAAAAAGTTTAAATGATCCAATAAATTTCGTTCCACTTCACAATTGTGACCCACTTGTTGTTGATTCTTCACCAAAAATATAAACTGTTATATCTTTTTGTTTGAAGCCTGAACTGTGGCAAAAGGTTGAAAAGTTCCAGGGGGCCGAATACTTTCGCAAGGCACTGTATCTACGACTTGTCTGTAACTTGCTGTTGTGTGTCTATTTCAGAACAGTGATTTGGCTGTAAAAACACAGCCAAGTTATAGGCGAGTCGCATGCAACGTACATTTAAGTTAACAGAGCAAAAGTCACGTGCGACTTGTGAGATGCAATACAAGATCCATCCGGTCTGGGGTTTTGTGTAACAGCACCATTGACAATCATTATGTGCAATGTTGCACGACTTTCTTGACACATGAAATGTCACCATTTAGCCCCAGCCTTTGACTTAAAGGGCATCTGTCAGCAGATTTGTACCTATGAAACTGGCTGACATGTTACATTTCTGCAAACATTTCTTCAAGATACTTTCTTGAAGAGACTTCTGCAGTCCACTGTCCACACATTATGTTAAAACTGCTGTGGCTTTGTGCAGCAGCTCAGAGATATAATGAAAAAAAGGGTTTTTATGGAATTTCTGTTTTTAGTTAGCCTGTGTGATCTAATAAAAGAGTCTTCCTCCCTGCTCCCTGCTGCCCCGATTGTGTGCCATGATTCCCATTTGGCCACCTTTCAGTCCCCAACTTGTTTACTTTGCGGTATGGACAGGGTCATGTTTGCCGGTGCAGCCAATTACTTGCTTCAGCAGGCACAAGCCTGGAACTGGAAGATGGTCAAACAGAAGCCAAGGCACAAGACCAAAGCAGAGGGTAGCCTGTGAGGTGAGTATGACTCATTTATTAGGTCATGCACGCTACAGGACAAAATTAAAAACAGAAAAAATCCTGGAAAACCCCCTTCAAGGGAATGTATCACCATCTAATGACCTATTGTTTAACATATTTCTGTAGAATTGTTCATGATGTTATTTTAAATTTTCCATGTCAACATCTATATTTAAGCAAAAACCATAAAATCCTGCAGTTTTTGCGCTGTCAACAAATCACTTTACTGCAGTTACTTGCTTATCTGTCATTCTAATTCTGCCTGTAATGATACCACCTCTGTGTATAGAGAAGACTGGATCCACCGTTCACAATAGCTGATTGGCAAAGCTCATCTATTCTTTCCTTGTACAATGACCACTGCACAGGTCACACAGCATGCCCAGAAAACTCTCCCATAGAAGTCAATAGGTTCAGCTCCAGACCATTGTGTCTATGGCCCATGTGGCTGCCGTAAGGTAATTTTCTTAATGCTTTCTAAATGCTGTTAAGAACAGCTCAGGCAAGATGGCCGCCCCGATAATCATGTTCAGAAAATGGAATAAAAAAAATCTATAACCAAAAAATAAAAACAGATTAGAAAAAAGTATGTGTGTCTCTATCTGGTTTTAACTGGCAGATTACATTTTTGGTGAAATATTTTCTATAAGTCTAGGGCTGAAAGTGCTACCAATGATCAAAGTTCAAGCTGACTGGATGTGAACCTTATGTTCCAGTCACATTATACAGTTTTTTGGTTTTCTTAGTTTTTTTCCTGATACATACTACTAGTGTAGTAAGGTTTGGCCATCAAGATAGGATCGTTATCATGTTTAATCCAACTCTAAACTATATAAATGCCGCAGGTACTCATACCTGACCAAAAATGGCATCCACATCCTCTCATATTAAGTCATTCTGTTAAGGGATTTTAAACTTTAATGAAATTAAATGATGAATTCTGGGAGGAGATAAAGATTTATGAAGAGAAAACACATTATATTGTATTCACTTGTGATGTAGTAGAACACAGTGAGGAGGTGAAAATACTATAGGCAATGACTGATTTGAAAAAATTATGGGAACCTGAGAAATTACTTAAAGAAGAACTCCTGCAAAAAATGTTATTCCATGTCCTGCTAGAAATGTACATGATGTAATCTGTAGTGAATGTAATTTTCTTACCAGTAGCTGAATTTTTGAGTTATATCATCCTGAAGTTTTGTATCTGTATCATGTGACTAGGAATTAGACCCACCAACTCACACAGCACCTTATGTGTGGACAGGAAGTCTAATTTTCTATGCATTTCTATGGGAGCCTCACTTTCAGTCTCATAGGAATGAATAGAGAAGTGACTGGCTTGCTGTCCTGGGTCAGTTGGAGGTCAAGGAGTTGGTCACATGACCCAGCTACAATAAGAAGAGAGTGGAAACTCTCAATTTCAGCTTCTGATAAGAAAATTACATTCACTACAGATTATATCATGCACCTTTCTAACAGGTCAGAGAATAAAATTTTTTGCGGGAGTTCTTCTTTAATATAATGTATATGACACACAAAGCAGACCTCAAACATGAAGTTAAAGCCATAAAATTAAAAAAGTATAACTCTTTCCTATTAGGGATGAGCGAACCAAACCGCAACGAACCAGATTCGTTACGAACTTTGCCAAAAGTTCGGTTCGTCACCGAACGAATCTGGTTAAAATAACAACGGCGATGCAAAACTCACAAAAAAACACAAAAGCATACAACCATTGGGTTGGTCGCTGCACTTGGTTAGGTCATCAAACTGGTGTAACAAAGATATATATATATATATATATATATATATATATATATATATATATATATATATATATATGTCTTGCCAACAGCCATAGGCCCAGATTCAACAGGTTTGACACCAGAGTAGTTGCGTAAATTTGTAAAGCGAGTGCCAGTGAGGTGTCCATTTCATGAAAATTGGACACGTATTTTTGGATAATGGAACTGGCATAAAGCCTTCTTGAATCTGTGCCTTTTTAAATGTCCTTTCTTCACCTCATGGATTCTGTGGGTGAGGTTGTCTGTCTATTTAACTGTATCCGTATCCTACTAGACTAGCTGTAATGTTAGAGGGTTTTTTTTAACGTTGACTGTCCTGTGCTGAACTCTACATCAACATTTTGTCATGTATAAAAACTGATTTTTACAAGCGTGCATATTCTTAGCTTCCAACTTCAGTTCTCTGTACTAGGCCCTTCTGGGTCCAAAAGAATACTGCTCCTACTAATGCCCCCACCGTCAATTGTCTATTTGGAAACATACTGGGTGCAATCAAGAGCTGCTGAAGCTGCCTCCTCAACTTGTCTCTTCTCAACAATACTGGCCTGGGTGCAATCAAGTGCTGCCTCCTCCTCCTCCTCAACTTGTCTCTTCTCAACAATACTGGCCTGGGTGCAATCAAGTGCTGCCTCCTCCTCCTCCGTCAATTGTCTGTTCTCAACCATACTGGCCTGGGTGCAACCAAGTGCTGCTGCCTCCTCCTCCGTCAATTGTCTGTTCTCAACCATACTGGCCTGGGTGCAATCAAGTGCTGCTGCCTCCTCCTCCTCCGTCAATTGTCTGTTCTCAACCATACTGGGTCCAATACAGTACTATTACTGCTGCTGGTTCCACTGTCAAATGTCTGTTTTCCACCCTACTGGGTCCAAGGCAATGCTGCCGGTGTTGCCAACTTGCACTTTGTGTCCTATGTCCCGTGTAATCACTTACACCTTGGCTAATGTGTACCTGTTCTGGGGTGCACAAGGTCTAATTAAATGGTACGCCTGTTTGTCTTCTGACCTGTGATGTCACTGAGACCGCATAGACTTCAACGCAGCCTATTCTTGGGCTGGTGCCACGATCTACCGTGTGTTTTTGGTGCTCTGGCATGACATGGACTGCTCCAGCGGACATCTTCAATGCTGTCAAATGTTGTCGACCTGGCTGAGGTTTCACTATTTTTGCACTTTGATTTTTTCCACTTTTTTCATTGTAATAGCAACTGCAACTAAACGAAACTATACCCTATCAGACTCCCACTATTGTAGCTGCAATTATTCAGCCGTTATAGCAAGGTTCGTTTTAGGTTCGGTTCGTACGAATCCGAACTTCACGAAAGTTCGCCGAATCGAACCGAACCGAACTTTTCAAAAGTTCGCTCATCCCTATTTCCTATAGACAGGTTAATGTTTGAGGTAATAGTATCCTTCCTACCACTCAATTTTTAACAAGAATCTGCTTAAAGGGAATCTGTCAGCATTGCACCATATTCACAACTGTACCTTTGTTATAGCAAGCGCTGTTTCCAACCTTAAAGGGGTATTCCGGTAACGTAACTTAATTTTTGATAAACTGCATTAAGGCTGCAAGCTGTGACCCAACCAGAACCCATATAATACATATAACCAGAGCTTCATTTTACCTTGCAATCCATTTGTCTAGCTCCTGTGTGAGCCTGCAACACACTGAGAGTGTCATGGCTCCTGATCTTCCCTCACAAAACTACAATCCCCACAATGCCTAGCTTTCCTGCTGTGAGTTTCTGCTTGTTCATGAGTGTTGATGATTACTGATTGGCTGCCTGATATTCCAGTCCAGACATGCCCCCTCTACTCAGTAATCAGCAGGACACTGACATTTAGCTAGAGAACTGATAGCAACACACTGAGCATGCCTGACCTGACAAAGGCTCAGAACTAGAGGTCGGTGCCATGGAAACTTATGAGGGACACGGTAGGTAGCAGGGGAAGAAAAGTACTTTATAACTACTGAACAGTAAATATGTAAAATAGACATTATATTAGGTAATGATTGATAATGAATTAGTCTAAAACATAAGTTATATTTATGGTAACCGGAATACCCCTTTAAGACAAATAAGTTTGATTGAAATGCAAATTAGGCTGCAAAGTGCCCAGGGTGGCATGAATCTCAGCTGTAGGAAACCAGGCCCGTCTCTTGCTAGTGCCTGAGCCCGCCTCTAGACGAGTTCACAGTGACGCCCCTTGCCCCATTAGTAAATGAGTTGATAGATTCAGTCGTGCTAATTCTAGGAATAGTCTCTGTTCAGAGGCCACTGATCCAGGTGCCTCAAAGGGGTAGTTTCATCACAGACAATGGGGGCATATCGCTAGGATATGATGTCCCCATTGTCTTATAGGTGCAGGTCCCACCTCTGGGAACCACACCTATATCGGTAACAGAGCCACACAAGGTGGTGGCTGGAGGACTCCGTTCTGGCCACCACCAAGCAAGCTCCCCACAGAAGTGAGGGTAGGTCATGGCAGCCAGCACAGGGTCAATACGTTGATCAGGCAGAGGTCAGGACAAGTGGTACAGGGTCAATACAGTAAACTGGCAGAGGTCAGGAATGGGAGATTGGAAAATACTATATCACACTTTTGAAGGACTAGACAAGCCAGTAACCTTTTGCTCAGGCACCTTTGGGAAAGGCACTGTATATACCACAGGGAACGCTGCCACTGGCTGGGGACAGATTAGTCTATGCACTGGCCCTGTAAGGGCTGGGAAGAGCACACAGTCCTATGGTAGTGTGCACCAGACAAAGCAGGAGGACAAAGCAGGGAAGCAACTGGAGAAGTGAGTACTCTTTCGGCCAGTCCAATACCCCCATGGAGCAGAGATGCCTGAGGACACAAACCGCCAGCATTAAAGAAAGGTTTTTATTTTTCACACTCACCCTTGTCTTTACAGTTGGGGTACTGTTTTGCAAAAGAGCATCAGTCAGTGGTGTGATCATGCAGCGACCAGGCTGCAGGGGCATGTATGTGAGTGTAATAGGGTTGTATTGTCATAGTGGTGGTGCCGGTGGATAGATTACTCACAGTTCTGAAGCTGTGGCTCCCTGGGCCAGCGTGCAGTGAGTGCAAGGGGACACCAACTCCTTTGGGGCACTCTCTGGTTCCAGGGGCTGTGCCGGTTGTTGGTGTGAGGTGCCCTTGATGGTGGTATATTTGGGTGTCGGCAGGGTCCCTGATATAATTCGTGACGCCAGCACCTTGCAGTGAAAAATAGATGATGAAAAGATGAGGAAGCAGTTTCTTGCTCAAAAACAGTAGAACTTTACTTGGTTTGCTGCCTTGGAATAAATCTCTCATCAAGTACAATTCACAAGTGCTTTTCTGGTAATAAATAGAGCAGTGCTGCAAGATATCTTTAGTAGGCTGTATGGTCAGTATCCAAAACAATATAGGTAGGCTTCCTTTAGTTTAGTTGTTTAGTAGTAATAAAATAATCTCTCTGTACTTAATTTCTGTTCTTCCTTTAAGTCCACTTTGGAATAGACCTGGCTCTGGATATAAAATTTAATTTATTCTTACTTCTAATTAGCATCCCACAGGGCGGTATCCCTGGATGGAAATCATCAATCCTTCTGCTCCATTATTTAATGTCTGGGTGCTCTGGAATAACATGGGTCCACAATCCCCGGAGGGGTAGATGCGGATGAAAACACAACTGGGCTCCTTAGTTGTAGAAAACGTGTTTAGGTGCCTGAGGCTACTCCTATACACTGATGCTGGTGGAGTTTACAAAACCACAAATAGTTATTTACCTCCACTAGTCTCTCCCTATCCAGTTGGCTCAAAGTCTAGCAGCTTAGAAATGGTAAGGCCACAAATACCCTGGCTTGGCCACTGCCGGGGCTAACATGGCAGCTACATGGTGGACAACACTTTTTAGACTAACTCCTCTGAGCTGACTGACTAAAAATACTCTCCTGGTTCTAACCTGTTGCAGGGCTATATATATGGTGCTATAGCACCACCTAGTGGTGTAACACAGAATCACACTTACTCAGCCTGAAAAGGTTCTTGCAGCGTGTAGGTACATTATAAATGACATGACTAGTACAGATAATTTGTAGTGTTCCCTTTTCACACAGTAAGTGGGACACTGCAATCACAACTGTGCAGCTGATCCTATATGGGCCTAGCGGTCAGCCAGGCACAAACAGGCTTGGCTGATATGTGGGCATGGTTAACCGTCCAAAAGGCAAGGTCTGGCTGGCCATGGGGTGAAATGTCACAATCTGAGTTCCTTAAAATCTGTTACCAAAACTAATACAGTAGGACATGTTGCAATTCTTGAAATGTAATTTCTTATTGGGTCTGGCACAAACTACAGTAGAAGGAAAGTCTAGATTTGAGTGGCACTGAAGAGATATATATGGCATTGTTCCTCAAGAGGCTTCAGCTTGACATGTATAAACCTTCACTTGCCTGCTCCCACTTTGGAAGCTGGTTGATAAAGTAATTTCACTTAGGGAACATCTGCCGAATGATCCACTACAGGCTGGCAGATTTTTGATATAAAGATTACTGATAATGCTATCCTGCCATCATTCTCCTTTTTACACGTCTATTAATAATATGAGCACTTGTTTGTTTATGCATCAATCGTTTCTAAAACTTGCATATTGCTCGTGAAATGAATTCAAGGCAATGTTAAATGGTTTTTAACTGAAAAAGACAAGTTTACGGGAAATGATGGGAAAATCTGCACCATCTGCTGGAAAGTTTTATAATTATAGTCTGAAGATGGCAAGTGGCAATCCATTACTGATGGTGGATTTCACTTACAAATGGAAGGTTCTTGAACCTTCAGACAAACAATCAACTACGGACACAGCCACACATGACGAGTAGGTTGGGGATTTTCAGCAGCCAAAGTGTGTGTGGAAAAACCACAGTGTATATATTGGTAGCAAAGCAGATGAGATTATTAAAAATGTCTGCAAATAGCTTGACCTGTGGCATACCTCCCAACTTTGGAAATGGAGAAAGAGGGACAAATTCACGCACCGCTGCAAATTTTTTCACCACTAGGCCACGCCTCTAACTCCGCCCAAAACATAACTATACACCTAATCCCACACAGTCCCCTTACTGTCCCACATAGTAATTATTCCTCAATTATGTGCCCCCATTAATATGCCCAGTTATGTGCCCCCAGTAATATGCCCTGTTATGTGCCCCCAGTAATATGCCCTGTTATGTGCCCCCAATAATATGCCCAATTATGTGCCCCCAGTAATATGACCAGCTGTGCCCCCCAGTAATATGCCCAGCTGTGTCCCCAGTAATATGCCCAGCTATGTGCCCCCCAGTAATATGCCCAGTTGTGTCCCCAGTAATATGCCTAGCCCTGGCTGTGCAGTTCTTGATGCTATGACTGATTTTTATGGAAGTGGTGACTGGCATGGAACTGGAGGATAGATCATCAGTAGTAAAAAGCTCCAGAACCCCTTTTAAAAAAAGTGTCTCCCAGAGGTCTTTTAATGACCTCTCGGGGGGACATATTATATGCCAAAAATAAATAGGTAATAGGTAGTAAGTAAAAGTAAAAAAAAAAACAAACATTCAAAACATTCCAAAAAGGATAATGGTAGTCCAACAAATAAAAAAAAGCTAGGGTCGCTAAACCACCACTTGAACTAAATCACGAAAAAGTGCCTGGTGGTTCAGGCCTTTTCAGGCCCCGTCATGAAAGGGTTAACAAATTTGTTCATTCTGGAATACTAATAGACTTGAAATGGTTGGCATTTCTTTTTATAAAGAAAATGCACAGCCCTTTTTTCTAGAATATCTTGCACTGTCAGTTCTGGTACACCTGGGATATGTAGGAATGGAGATATCCGCTCTTTCCAAAGTGTTTTATGTTTCCTTTAAAATGTATAAATAAAGCATTATAAGAAAAAAGAAAATGATTACTCTGGAGTTTTACTTCTCTAATGTCAGTTCTATCATAATGATTACAAGAATGAGCAAACCTTCTGATACAATCACCGCTAATGGCAGGCAAGGGGGAGAGTGGCAAATAAAATAAATGTTTAACATAGATATAAAACATGAAAATAATAAAAACATTTTTTCTTCTGTTATCTTTAATTGATCTAAAACAAAATTATATTATCCATGTTGTTTGAAATAATAATGTGATTTTAATTTACACTGTATTAAGCAAAAAAGGAAGGTTCACCTTCATAATAATTTTTATTACACTTCATCTACAAAAATTATTCTACTACATTATTCTATCATTTTGTGTATACAGCTGTTATGCAAACCTCTAGGTCCCCATGGTAACAGACTACAAACAATCTGATCCCCCAGTCAATATGTTTGTTGTAAAAGTGTGGGGTGAATGACTGCAGGGTCTGAATACACAGAGTTTTTTTTTTTTTTTAATTTATCTTTATTTGTTTTATACACAACTCATTACAATAAAAAAAACATACAACAATGATTTCGTATACATACCCCAACCCCAACCGCCCATCCCTCTCCCTCCCCCCGTCCGAGTTTTATATATGACAAAGATGTGATAGAATTAAAACTTGGCTAAATAGCCTATAATTTATTACTATACTTTAACAATTTTCTTCCAGTATTTGATGTCTGGTGCTACCGGAGACATCCACCACCTCACTATTGTGTATCGTGCTCTAAAAAGTTTTTTTAATATCCTTATTTTATTTTCCCTTCTCATATTTATGTCGTCCTCTAACCCCAACATAATCCATTTTACTGACCAATTTATATTTTGTTGTTCCTCTTTTCCTATCTCTTCTAAAACCTTATCCCAAAAATCTTTGACCGTAGGGCATTCCCACATTAAATGGATTAGATCTGTATCTTCCTTCCCACATTTAGGACACTTAGAGTCTTCCCTTATTTTCCATTTATGCAGTTTACTAGGGGTATAATAAATCCGATGTATCCAATTATACTGTATCAGCTGGAGCCGTAGACTCTCCGAGACTTTCCTTATGTTCTTATATATTAACCTCCATTGTTTTGCTGAGATTACTCCAATTTCTTTCTCCCATTCTTTTAATCCTTTAAACTCTCTCTTAGTTACTTGAGTTGCTATTAATTTACGGTAAATTTTGGATAAGCTATTTTTTAATATTTTTTTCTCTTTGATATCTTTTACCAAACCCATTGGTTCACTTGTATAGTGATTTTCTTCCTGTCCTGATCTCTTAACTGCATAATATAATTTTGTGTATTCATAATAATCTTTATTTGTTACATTAAACTCTCTTCTGATATCATTCCAATTTTTCAATTGTCCTTTGTTAAATGCATCCTTCATTGTTCTAATTCCTGCTTTTGCTAACTTATCCAGTACCTTCAGCTTATTAACTTCTTTCAAATTTCTGTTATTCCATAAGGGAGCAAAATCATACATTCTTGTCTCGTTCATCATTTTTTTCATGATTTTCCAACTTTTACTGAAAATATTACTATCTTTCAATTGTCCTGACTCCAATAGTTCCCATATACTGATCTCCGACCCTCCAATTTCTCTTAACAAATAAGCGAAGTATGGATTTTTTTCCCATTCCAAAATGGATTGTAGTTGATATGCCAAAAAGTATATTCTAAAGTCAGGGATTGCTAGTCCCCCCGATTCCCTAGGGAGACACAGATTATCTATTTTTAATCTCACACGTTTCCGGCCCCATATTAGCCTATTCAATATATTTTTTATTTTTTTAAATATGAATTCTTTTGGCCAAATCGGGGCTGCTGAGAAAACGTATAGAATTTTAGGTACTATGACTGATTTTATTAGGCATATCCTATCTGCCTTGGATATCGGAAGTCCAAGCCACACTTTGCTTTTCTTTCTAATTTCCTCTACTACTCTCATAGTGTTATGTTTGTGAAACTCTGATGTATCTGCTGAAATCTCTATACCCAAATATCTGAATGTACTCCCTCTTTCCATTACACTTATCTTTTCACTTATGTCTCCTACTCTATCTCCCAATGGCATCAGAACGGATTTCTCCCAGTTTATTGATAACCCAGAGACCTCACCATATTCCTCTATTGTCTTCGTGATCTTAGTTAAAGATATAGCTGGGTCCTTCAGAAACATCAGAATGTCATCTGCATACAGGAGTTAATTTGTCCTCTCTCCCCCCCACTCCGAATCCCGCCATTTCTGGGTCTTTTCTGATTTTAATTGCTAGAGGCTCAATAGCCAATGCAAAGAGTAGGGGGGAGAGAGGACAACCCTGTCTAGTACCTCTTGTAAGATCAAAACATTCCCCGGGAACCCCATTCACTATCACAGAGGCCCTTGGCTTATTATAAAGCAGTTTAACCATTTCAATATACTTTGGGCCAATTCCGAACCGCTTCATCACTTCCCAGAGGTGGTCCCACTCCACCCTGTCAAACGCCTTAGTTGCGTCTAAAGACAGGATGGAGTGGGACCCCCCCGGTTCTCCTATCTGAATGTTATTTAATACTCTCCCAAGATTACTCCTGGTTGACCTACCAGGAATGAATCCGTTCTGGTCTGGATGAATAAGATGTGTCATGTATTTCAACAACCTATTGGCTAGAACCTTAGCATATAATTTATTGTCCACATTTATTAATGAAATAGGTCTATACGACTGTACTTTTATGGGGTTCTTCCCCTGTTTTGGGATTAATGTGATTCTAGCCTCCATCATTCAGTTTGGTAATTTCCACTCCCTAATAGATGTATTAATAACTCTATGAAGTGCTGGTATAAGTTCAGGTCCTAGTTTCCGATAAATTTCATAGGGTAATCCATCGGCCCCTGGGGTCGAATTTCCCTTTACCTGTCTCAAAGCTGCCCAAATTTCTCCCGGGGTTATAGGTGTTTCCAATTCTTCCCTTTCTTCTGTATTTAATTTAGGTAGATCAATTTGGTCTAAGTAGTTTCCTATCTCCGTTAGGGTTTTTTTTAACTCTGTACTATATAGTTCTTTATAATATAGACTAAATTCTCCGCTGATCTTCTCCTCGTCCTTTATTAATTCCCCTTCTTTATTTTCTATCACCGATATTCTCCTATTTTGATTCTGAACGTTGATAATGGCCATGAGGTACCTATTCGGTTTTCCTTCCTCCAAAAGTCTCTTTTTTCCCCCAAATATTACCTTATTTCTTGCTTTTTCCGTTAACAACTCCTCATACTCTTTCTGTTTATTTTTCCATTCTACGTATTCCTCATCTGATCTACCTGATCTACCCTGTTGTTCTAATTCTTCCACTTCTCTACTAAGTTCTTTCTCTCTAGTCCCTAAGGTCTTCTTTAGTTCTGTTATTTTCTTTATCAAGCTACCTCTAATCCATGCTTTTATTGTATCCCATACGGTCATATCGCTGGCTGTTCCCCAATTAATCTCTAATATTTCGTTTAATTCTTTTCTTATTGTTTCATTGAAAGGAATCAAGTCCAGCCAATGGGGATTCAATCTCCACCCTTTATAGCTCCTAGTTTGTTCTACGTTTATAGTTGTGACCACTGGTGAGTGGTCCGAAATACTTCGTGGATAATATTGAATTTTCTTTATTATTCCTACATACTCCCTATTACATAAGACTAGGTCAATTCTAGACAGCGATTTTGCGGTTTTATTAAAACAAGAAAATAACTTTTCATCTGGGTTTTGGTTTCTCCAGACATCATCTAATCCAATTTCCATACAAATTTTATTAAGTGGTGTATTACCCCCTCCCTTCCAATTACCACTTCTCCTATGTATATCTTTCTCATTATTCATCAGACCATTAAAGTCACCCATAATTAGACATGGACATTCTTCTATTAATGTATAGTAGTGGTATACCTTCTTTAGTAATTCTACTTTGAAGGGTGGCGGTATGTATAAAAAAATAAGTGCACATCTTAAGCTAGAAATCCTCCCGTGTAGGAATACAAATTGTCCTTCTTCATCTAATTTTACTTCATATAATTCCCATTTTACTCTTTGATGTATCATCACACTTACCCCCCGTGCATAAGTCGAGTAATGTGAGTGGTACTGTGTGGGGTACCATTTCTTGTATAAACATTTTTGTGTATCTTTCGTTAAGTGAGTTTCAGTGATAGCCACAATATCTGGTGAGTGACATTTAATTAAATCAAAAACTGCAACCCTTTTAATTCTGTCCCCTAAACCCCTTGTGTTCCATACCATAATCTTAGTACTCATAATCTATCCTTGTGTTTATATAGACAACAAGAAAAGAGAAACACAAAGAGAAACAAAAAGAAGAAAAAAAAAAAAAAAAAAAAAAAAAACAGCCTCCGCTCATATATTCTTACATTTTTCCCTTTTTCTGTTACATTTTTATATCTACCACTTGGACTCCCACCCCCCCTTCCCCTTACGACTCGTTTACGTTTTATTTACGAGTCCCTCTCTTAAGCATTACTCAATCCGACCAGGTTTATCAATACTTCACATTTTCAGTCCCATAGAGTCCATCCATGAGGTGGCTTCCTCTGGGGGTATCAAAAAATTGTGTCTTCCCATCCATTATTATTTTCAACCTGGCAGGATAAAACAGAGCGTATTTTATGTCATTTTTCCTCAAACGTGTTTTAACCCCAAAAAACGAAGATCTTTGCTTCTGTGTCTCTGTTGCGTAATCTGGAAATGCGAATATTTTTTCATTATTGTATTTTATCTCTCCCATTTCTCTTAGTTTTCTCATGATAATCTCTTTATCATTGAAGTTGAGAACTTTAATCAGTATCGCTCTAGGTCTACCCCCTATAACTGGTGGTTTTGCTGGCACGCGATGTGCCCTTTCGATAGCAAACTGTTGTGACAAAGTTTTTGCTCCTACTGTCTCTTTTATCCAACTTGTCACAAATTTTTTATATCATTCTTTTCCACCTCCTCTGGAAATCCGACCAGTCTTATGTTACTCCTACGCGACCTGTCCTCCAAATCAATAATTTTACGTTTCAAAAAACCGTTGTCGGTTTTCAGAGTATTCACTTCCTTTTTTAATTGCGTCACCTCATCCTCCATGTTACTTATCCTCTGTTCTGCTTCACTGCATCTTTCCCGGATTTTACCAAATTCTTCTCTCATCTGAGATAATTCCGACCCCACTACCTCCACCTTGTTAGACAAGTCACTTATGGTGTCTTTACAGCCGTTTATGGCATCCAGTATGTCATTTAGCCAAAGAGGGGGGTCATTTAATCCCTGTAGTTTTTCCGCTGCTCCTGTATTACCTCTATTCCTTCCTGCCATACTGCTGCTGCTACCCCCTCTACTTTTATTTGGACTAACAGACTGCCTTTTATAGGCCATTCGTGATTTTTATACTCCCAAAGTACTTCACAGCTTATTACGACCAGAAATATAGGGGTATAACAACCAGGAAAAGCAGTAAGGTATTACAACCACGGAGCAGCAGAGTGTAGCAGCCCAGGTAAGCAGCAGAGATGTCACAGCCAAAAGGAGCTTTAGGCAGAGTAGTATAGCCAGGGAAAGGCAGCGGAGTATTATAACCAGGGGGAAACAGCAGAATATTACGGCCAGAGGACGCAGCACAATGTTGCAACCAAGGAGTACAGTCAGGGTATTGCTGCCACTGAGAACTTGCAGGATCTTACCACCAGGGGGTACGCCAGAATATTACAGCCACGGGGGGCTACAGAACATTTAGTTCACTTGGTACATTTAGCTCACTTGGTAAATGTTACTATTACCGGTTACCAGTATCAAATCTTGTTTTTTAAAGAGATTCACTGGAGGGCCAAACTCCCACTTTAGCCGTCCAGGTAGTTAATAGTGGTTAGTTGGTAGCCAGTTCACATTGGTAGCCAGTTCACATTAGTAGCCCATTCACATTAGTAGCCAGTTCTCATTAGTAGCCCATTCACATTAGTAGCCAGTTCTCATTAGTAGCCAGTTCTCATTAGTAGCCAGTTCACGTTAGAAGCAATTCACATTAGTAGCCAGTTCACATTAGTAGCCAGTTCACATTAGTAGCCAGTTCACATTAGTAGCCAGTTCACATTAGTAGCCAGTTCACATTAGCAGCAGTTCACATTAATAGCCAGTTCACATTAGCAGCAGTTCGCATTAGTAGCAGTTCACATTAGTAGCCAGTTAATAGCCAGTTCACATTAGTAACCAGTTCATATTAGTAGCAGTTCACATTAGCAACCAGTTCTCATTATTAGCCAGTTCACTTTAGTAGTCAGTTCACATTAGAAGCAATTCACATTAGTAGCAGTTCACATTGGTAGTCAGTTCACGTTAGAAGCAATTCACATTAGCAGCCAGTTCTCATTAGTAGCCAGTTCACGTTAAAAGCAATTCACATTAGTAGCCAGTAGAGATGAGCGAGTAGTGTTCGATCGAGCTGGTATTCGATCGAATACTACGCTATTTGGCATACTCGATTTCGTTCGAGTATAACGGCGATGGCGCACTTAGAATTCGTTTCCCCTCCCACCTTCCCTGGCGCTCTTTTTCCACCAATCACCATGCAGGGGGGGTTTGACAGGCACGCTGAGCACGCTGGCAGCGCGAAAACGGCGTCTACATGCATTGGCTGGAAAAACCATGTGACCTCGAATATTAAAAACTCAGCTCTTCCTGCTCGTACGCATATGCTGCGTGAACTTAGTCAGGGACAGAGGCTGGAGAAGGGACAGACAGATTTTAGCTGTTGGATAGGCAGGAGCGTGATTAAAAGCCCTTATCAGGGCTACTACAGTGGACTTCAGTGATAGCTTACTACAATATAGACTTTACAGAGAACGGCTGCTGTATTCAGGGATAGCTGCTGGAGTAGGGACAGAGAGAGGCATTAGTGGTGTATTAGGTGCTCTGCTACATACCAAACTATATTTGGCACTACTGCTGTGTACCTTGAAAAATACAATATATAGGCCTTATAACTGGCAACTGTACTGTGCGTTCTCTTGCAAAGTAATTTCTCATAACTGGTGTTCATACACACCGTCTGATCACTTAGTACACGGCTGTGTACCTTGAAAAATACAATATATAGGCTTAACTGGCAACTGTACTGTGCGTTCTCTTGCAAAGTAATTTCTCATAACTGTTGTTCATACACACCGTCTGATCACTGAGTACACGCGCTGTGTAACCTTGAAAAATACAATATATAGGCCTTAACTGGCAACTGTACTGTGCGTTCTCTTGCAAAGTAATTTCTCATAACTGTTGTTCATACACACCGTCTGATCACTGAGTACACGGCTGTGTACTTGAAAAATACAATATATAGGCCTTAACTGGCAACTGTACTGTGCGTTCTCTTGCAAGTAATTTCTCATAACTGTTGTTCATACACACCGTCTGATCACTGAGTACACGGCTGTGTACCTTGAAAAATACAATATATAGGCCTTAACTGGCAACTGTACTGGTGCGTTCTCTTGCAAAGTAATTTCTCATAACTGTTGTTCATACACACCGTCTGATCACTCAGTACACGGCTGTGTACCTTGAAAAATACAATATATAGGCCTTAACTGGCAACTGTACTGTGCGTTCTCTTGCAAAGTAATTTCTCATAACTGTTGTTCATACACACCGTCTGATCACTGAGTACACGGCTGTGTACCTTGAAAAATACAATATATAGGCCTTAACTGGCAACTGTACTGTGCGTTCTCTTGCAAAGTAATTTCTCATAACTGTTGTTCATACACACCGTCTGATCACTGAGTACACGGCTGTGTACCTTGAAAAATACAATATATAGGCCTTAACTGGCAACTGTACTGTGCGTTCTCTTGCAAAGTAATTTCTCATAACTGTTGTTCATACACACCGTCTGATCACTCAGTACACGGCTGTGTACCTTGAAAATACAATATATAGGCCTTAACTGGCAACTGCACTGTGCGTTCTCTTGCAGAGTAATTTCTCATAACTGTTGTTCATACACACCGTCTGATCACTGAGTACACGGCTGTGTACCTTGAAAAATACAATATATAGGCCTTAACTGGCAACTGTACTGTGCGTTCTCTTGCAAAGTAATTTCTCATAACTGTTGTTCATACACACCGTCTGATCACTGAGTACACGGCTGTGTACCTTGAAAAATACAATATATAGGCCTTAACTGGCAACTGTACTGTGCGTTCTCTTGCAAAGTAATTTCTCATAACTGTTGTTCATACACACCGTCTGATCACTCAGTACACGGCTGTGTAACCTTGAAAAATACAATATATAGGCCTTAAACTGGCAACTGTACTGTGCGTTCTCTTGCAAAGTAATTTCTCATAACTGTTGTTCATACACACCGTCTGATCACTGAGTACACGGCTGTGTACCTTGAAAAAATACAATATATAGGCCTTAACTGGCAACTGTACTGTGCGTTCTCTTGCAAAGTAATTTTCATAACTGTTGTTCATACACACCGTCTGATCACTGAGTACACGGCTGTGTACCTTGAAAAATACAATATATAGGCCTTAACTGGCAACTTGTACTGTGCGTTCTCTTGCAAAGTAATTTCTCATAACTGTTGTTCATACACACCGTCTGATCACTCAGTACACGGCTGTGTACCTTGAAAAATACAATATATAGGCCTTAACTGGCAACTGCACTGTGCGTTCTCTTGCAAAGTAATTTCTCATAACTGTTGTTCATACACACCGTCTGATCACTGAGTACACGGCTGTGTACCTTGAAAAATACAATATATAGGCCTTAACTGGCAACTGTACTGTGCGTCTCTTGCAAAGTAATTTCTCATAACTGTTGTTCATACACACCGTCTGATCACTGAGTACACGGCTGTGTACCTTGAAAAATACAATATATAGGCCTTAACTGGCAACTGTACTGTGGCGTTCTCTTGCAAAGTAATTTCCTCATAACTGGTTGTCCTCATACACACCGTCTGATCACTCAGTACACGGCTGTGTACCTTGAAAAATACAATATATAGGCCTTAACTGGCAACTGCACTGTGCGTTCTCTGCAAAGTAATTTCTCATAACTGTTGTTCATACACACCGTCTGATCACTCAGTACACGGCTGTGTACCTTGAAAAATACAATATATAGGCCTTAACTGGCAACTGTACTGTGCGTTCTCTTGCAAAGTAATTTCTCATAACTGTTGTTCATACACACCGTCTGATCACTCAGTACACCGGCTGGTGTACCTTGAAAAATACAATATATATGCCTTAACTGGCAACTGTACTGTGCGTTCTCTTGCAAAGTAATTTCTCATAACTGTTGTTCATACACACCGTCTGATCACTGAGTACACGCTGTGTACCTTGAAAATACAATATATAGGCCTTAACTGGCAACTGTACTGTGCGTTCTCTTGCAAAGTAATTTCTCATAACTGTTGTTCATACACACCGTCTGATCACTCAGTACACGGCTGTGTACCTTGAAAAATACAATATATAGGCCTTATAATTGGCAACTGTACTGTGCGTTCTCTTGCAAATAATTTTATACCTGGTGTTCAATACACACCGTCTGAACAGTTAGTACACGGCTGTGTACCTTGAAATATAAAATATATAGGCCTTATAATTGGCAACTGTACTGTGCGTTCTCTTGCAAAGTAATTTCTCATAACCTGGTGTTCAATACACACCGTCTGAACAGTTAGTACACGGCTGTGTACCTTGAAATATACAAATATATAGGCCTTTAATTGGCAACTGTACTGTGCGTTCTCTTGCAAAATAATTTCTCATAACCTGGTGTTATACACCACCGTCTGAACAGTTAGTACACGGCTGTGTACCTTGAAAAATAAAATATATAGGCCTTATAATTGGCAACTGTACTGTGCGTTCTCTTGCAAATAATTTATACTGGTGTTAATACACACCGTCTCACACTAATATATAGGGGCAACTGTACTGTGCGTTCTCTTGCAAACTAATTTCACGGCTGTGAAGGCAAAATATTGTAAAAAAAAAAAAAAATGCGGCGGGGGGCTAGCGGAATAGGGACGTGGACGAGGACGGGGGCGCGGAAATGCTGTTGGGGGCCTTGTTGAAGCCAGTGGGGGATACAATGCGTGCTGGTGAGGGTCAGCCAGGATCCCGCTCATCCAGAATCCCTGCCTTTATGGGACAGTTAAGCAGGGGGCGGGTTACACCGCTGTTGAGGCCTGAGCAGGTTGAACAGGTGGTGCAATGGATAGCCGATAGCGCTTCCACACAGTTGTCCACCAGCCAGTCATCCACACAGTCTCACTCTGACCCTCCTTCCTCCACACCTGGCCAACAGAGTCATCCCACCCTTGACCCCTCCCAGGAGCTCTTTTCGGGTCCTTTTTCAGATGTGCCGGAAGAATCCCAGGAGCTAGGAGAGGAATTTGTTTGTAGTGATGCCCAAACCCTTGGAGTTTTCGCCATCTCCTGCTGATGTGGACCCTGAGCCAGCATCTGTTATCATGAGCGATGATGATGATGAGACGCAGTTGCCATCAAGGGAGGCTGTTGGAATGTCCAGTGGGCAGGAGGAGGAGCAGAGTGAGGAAGAGGAGGTGGTGGATGACGAAATGACCGACCCCACTTGGCCAGGGGTGATGTCCAGCGGGGAAAGCAGTGGAGAGGTGGTGGTCTGCGCAGCACCGGAAAAAGGCAGCAAGAGGCAGAGGGATGTCCAGAGGCAGAGGGATGTCCACAGGCAGAGGGATGTCCACAGGCAGAGGGATGTCCACAGGCAGAGGGATGTCCAGAGGCAGAGGACAGTCCAGACAAAGTAGTGAGGCCACAGCCAGCACGGCCGAAGCTGTTCCCGGCAGCGGGCAGTCGCGCAAAGCTCCCCCATCGAGGCCTCGTACTTCTGTGGTGTGGAGATTTTTTAATGTTTGTGCGGATGACAAACTGAGCGCGGTTTGCACACTCTGCCACTCAAAACTGAGTAGGGGCTCTGAGAAGAGCAATCTGACCACCTCAGGCATGTGGCGTCACTTGGAAGTCAAGCACTGGGCTGAGTGGGAGAGAGCAAACGCAATACAACCTGCGCCCGGTCCTGCTGCCACTGCCTCTTCCCCTTTGTTGTGTGCTGCCACTGCGGTCCAGACCTCCAGCCAGGACACCTCCACATCTGCCTCTGCCTCGGCTACTTTGGGGCCTTCTCCTTCAGCCTCCCCTTCCCCCCGCCTCTTCGCCTGCACCCTCACACTCCTCGTCCAACAACTGTCCATCTCGCAGGCGTTCGACCGCAGGCGGAAGTACGCCTCGAGTCACCCCCAAGCCCAAGCCTTAAACTGCCACATCTCCAAACTGCTGGCCCTGGAGATGTTGCCGTTTAGGCTTGTGGAGACGCAGGCCTTCCGCGACCTGATGGCGGCTGCCGCACCTCGCTATTCCGTCCCCAGCCGCCACTACTTTTCCCGGAGTGCCGTCCCCGCCCTGCACCAGCACGTGTCGCGTAACATCAGGCGGGCCCTGAGGTACGCAGTCAGCGCAAAGGTCCACTTGACCACCGACTCATGGACAAGCGCTTGCGGCCAGGGACGCTACATTCTCTTTGACGGCACACTGGGTGAATGTAGTGGAAGCGGGGACGGGGTCGCAAACAGAGACGGCCTACCTACCACCCCGCCCAAGATTGCCAGCATGGGTTCTGATAAACCCCCCTCCTCCTCCTCCTCCTCCTCCTGTGCCTTAACATCTCCCTCAGCCGCTAGCTGGAAGCGTTGCAGCACTGGCGCGGGGAGACGTCAGCAGGCGGTGCTAAAGCTCATCAGCTTGGGCGACAGGAAGCACAGCGCCCCAGAGGTGAGGGACGCCATATTGCAGCAGACGGAGATGTGGCTGTCGCCGCTTCAGCTAGGACCAGGCATGGTCGTGTGCGATAACGGCCGTAACCTGGTGGCGGCTCTGGAGCTTGCCGAACTCAATCAACGTACCATGCCTGGCCCAACGTTTTTAATCTGGTAGTCCAAAAATTTCTGAAGACTTACCCCAACCTGGCAGAGCTACTGGTGAAAGTGCGGCGCTTGTGCGCTCACTTTCGGAAGTCAACTGTAGCTGCTGCTAGCTTAAAAAAACTCCAGCAACGCCTCCATTTGCCTGAACATCGGCTGTTGTGCGACCTGCCCACTCGCTGGAATTCCACCTATTCCATGTTGGCCAGGGTGTGTGAGCAGCAGAGAGCATTGATGGAGTACCAGATTATGAATCCACGCGTGCCTCCAACTCAGCTCCCTCAGTTTGCCAACCACGAGTGGCCATGGATGGCAGACATATGTGATGTACTGCGTATCTTTGAGGAGTCCACCAAGAAGGTCAGCAGCGAGGACGCTATAGTGAGCGTAACCATCCCGCTCCTAGGCGTCCTTAAAGAATCGCTCATCGCAATAAGGGAGAACGCATTGCACGCAGAGGAGACGGGGGTAGGAGGAGACGCAACGGAGCTACACAGTCAGACCACACTTTTGTCTGCTTCACGGTGGCAGTTGCAGGAGGAGGAGGATGAGGAGGAGGAGGACGACGTGGAGGTGGCTGTGGAAGAGGAGGAGGATGCTGGCGGCGAGGCTGTGTGCGTCCCATTGGTTCAGCGCGGATGGGGCGGAGAGGAGGCGGAAGAGGAAGAGGAGGAAATGGCAAGTGATCCTTCTGGTGGGGGCAGTGAGGTCATGCCTATTCAGAGTCTGGCACACATGGCTGACTTCATGCTGGGCTGCTTTTCCCGGGACACACGTGTTGTCCGGATAGTGGAGAACAAACTGTACTGGGTCTTCGCACTCCTGGACCCCCGGTATAAAGATAACGTCTCCTCTTTTATTCCGGTAGAGGAGAGGACGAATCGATTGCTGGAATACCAGAGGGAACTCGTGCAGAACATGATGGAGATTTTCCCACCCACCATCGCTGGCGGCAGAGAGGAGAGGGTCTCCCAGAGTCCCACAACATCCATCAGGCCCACAGCCACCAGGGGAACACTCTCCAAGGTGTGGGACACGTTCATGGCACCCCCTCGTGCAACTTCCATCACTGCGGGGCCCGCTATCAGCAGGAGG